>OZ010614.1:879564-924564 GCA_963932145.1 Acanthosepion lycidas | reverse complement strand
CCCCTCCCCATCGTGCAAGGGAGAAGAAAAAAAAGAAGAAATACTTCCCGGGTCCCGATGGGATTTGTAAAGTGGATAAGGAGGATGCCAAAAAAGGCCTGTCTAAGCAAAAAAGGGAACATTTGGGGCGCCTGTTTAAACTTGAAGAGGTAGATGGGAAGTCGGTGGAAGACCTACGAAACTTCCCTAACGCCCCGGGAGTCATCACCGTCGTAAGAGACACTGGGGCATACTTGTGGAGTGTGGAGCCATATAAATGAGGCTCAAGTAGCCTACCCTAAAATAAGGGTGTGTGAAGAAAATAATGAAGACTTGAAAAAAATGAGGAATTTTTGCTCTGGGAGGGTTCCTGTTCTGCTCCATCCATCTTTGTATAGAGCTATTAAACTAACATACCCCACGGACGTTGGCGGTATTGTCCTGGGTGGTCGTATGACGACCGAGTTGGGTACAGGGAACCTAGGACATTCCGTCGGGGTCCTTACAGCTTCGGATTTCCGCCCCGTATGTGACTAGGTTAATTCTGTTTTTCTATTTTACAGGACTTAGAAGATGTCAATTAAGATAGCTACGCTGAATGCAAGGGGCTTGAGGGATCGGGGTAAGGCTGCCCACCTGCTTCGGGACCTCTTGTCCTTTGGTGTGGATGTTGCCGCGATCGAAGAGACCCACTTTGTTTGCAGTTCCGATGCGTGTGTGCTGGAGGATGACTTTGTCGTCTATTCAGCATATGGGGACCGGTTTGCCAGAGGAGTTTCTTTGCTTGTCAGACGTACTCTTGATGCATACCGATGCCGAGGGCCGGTTGATCGTGGTCGATATTGCCGTGAAAAGTGGTTCGTTCCGAGTCGTTGCGGTTTATGCGCCCAATGACCGGGAGGAGCGGGTCTCGTTTTTTCGGCGGTTGGGGCCGTTCCTAGTGGATTCAACGCGCCTAGTTTTAATGGGGAACTGGAATGCCATCCTGGACCCCAAGTTAGACAGGGGGCGGAGTGCTAGTGGGAGAAGGGGCGATCGTAGCCTGGTTGATCTGATCAACGATTATGGTCTCGTTGATAGATACCGGGTCGATCACCCAGAGGGGGAAATGTGAACGTGGGCTCTTAATTGGCCTTTTGAAGAGGTAGTTAGCTACCTTGACAGAATGTTAGTTAGAAGAGCCGACATAGATCTACTAGATTGTCCCACGTTCCACTGGGTAGGCTATTCGGATCACAAACTCGTTTGTGCCCGGGTGGCGTTAGAACATAGGCCTAGAATGGCTGGTTACTGGAAGTTCAATCTGTCCTTATTGGACAGGCGGGACTTCCAGGAGCAGCTAACTAGACTACTGCAGCGGGAGCTAGTGGGGGCGGTAATCGGGAATAGGTGTTGGGAGCGACTTAAGTGTAGGATTAGGTCTTTCACCACTGATATCGGCAAGCGGCTCGCTCTAGATAGAGCTGAAAAGGTGAAAACGCTTAAGCCTAGTTTTTCCCGGGCGGCGGCTGGGTGGGATCCCCTAGAGATAGCCTTAGCTAAGGAGGCCTTGGATCGTTCGAATAGCGAGCGCTACATGGGCCAAGTAATTAGACATAAGTTAAGCAAGATGTCTTCCGAAGCGGTGAATATGGGCGCAGATCTGCGCAGAGAAGAGGTCCGTCGAGGTGGCGATCGTTACATTCGTGAAGTCAAATCCCCGGAGGGGCGTACTCTTCGGGCCACTGACAACATGTGCGAGGCGTTTCGGCGGCATTTCGAGAGCCGGTTTACCAGGGAGCCTGGTCTTCGTGAGGAGGAGTTTCGCAGCTATTTGGCTGACTTTCCTCGGCTTTCGCCGACTGAAGCGGCTAGCTGCGAGGGAGAGATCACGGAGGGCGAAGTCTACGCGGTATAAGAAGAAGGTCGGCAGAGGCAAGTCGCCCGGTCTGGATGGTTTGCCCTATGAATTGTACTTGAGGCTGTCGCGCATCTTTGTTCCGATTTTGACTGCAGTGTTCAACAACTGGTTTCGGTCGGGGTCCATCCCCAGCCGGATCACCAGGGGCGTGATCACTCTGTTGAAAAAGGGCAAGGATGGTGGGGGGAAACTAGATGATTACAGGCCCATAACTCTGCTAAACACAGAGTTAAAGATTTTGGCCAAGATCCTGCAGGAGCGTTTGCAGTCAGTTGCCGAGTCTCTGTTGGGTCCTGAGCAGACTTGTTCTGTGAGGGGCCGAACAATTCAGAGCAACCTGCATCTGATCCGCACGATCATAGAGAGTGTAAAAGACGACGAAGAAGCCGCGCTGATCAATTTGGATCAGTCCAAGGCATTTGATAGGGTCGACCATCGCTACCTTGCTACTGTCCTGAAGGCTGCTGGATTCGCACCCAACTTCTGCCGCTGGATTAGCCTCCTGTATCGCTCCCCCAGTGTTTTGGTACAGGTGAACGGAAGGTTGTCGGACGCTTTCGTACTGTCTAGGTCGGTTCGTCAGGGTTGTCCGCTGTCGCCTCTCCTTTATGCTTTGGCGTTGGAGCCTCTCCTTCGCCGGCTGAGGTACGAGGCGTGCAGTCCGGCCCTACGTGGAATCGCCGTTCCTGGAGGGTCTTGAGCCAGGGTTTCCGCGTACGCCGATGATGTATCTGCTTTCGTGTCGTCCCGCAGCGACATTGAGGCAGTGCAGAAGGCGATTGATCGGTACGAGAAGGTGACAGGGGCCAAGATAAACCGCGACAAGTCGTCCGGCTTGCGGTTAGGTGCCTGGAAGGGGGTCGATCTTCCGGGCCGCTTCGGTTGGACGGACGGTCCTGTCCGCATTCTTGTAGTGTGGTTTGGACCCGACCTCCAGCTGGAGAAGAATTGGTCTGAAGTACGAGCAAAGGTCGATTCTGCCGGTCAGACTTGGAATCGACGGAGGTTGTCCGTGAAGGGCAGGGCGGAGGTGTGTGTTACATACATTTTCCCCCTGATTCTTTATCGATTGTCCGTACTTCCTCTCTGTAAGATCCACAGGCAGGTGCTCGAGCGATCGCTATCCTCCATTTTATGGAGGGGACGCGGGAATCGGGTCGACAGACGAGTCTGCACTAAGCGTCTGTGTCAAGTGGGGCTGGGAATGCCGCACCTGATGAGTCACATCCGTGCCTCTAGGCTGGCTTTCCTACGCCACGCATTGACTGGAGGAGATCCGATGCTGGAGGGGATTGTTAGGGACGCGTTCCCTGGCCTTGCCATCAGATCCCCCATCTCGCGGGTTGAGCGCCGTCGTAAACCCCGGGATCAATCGGTTTTCCTTCGCGAGTGTCGGTAGGCCTTGAGGGCCGTTCCTCGGTCCAGTGACCTTTCACGGCCTAGGAAGGTCTTCTATCGTGGATTAGTGGAGGGGCCCGCGAAGGATACCCTACGAGTTACGCTCGGCTTGTCGGGGGAGGAGTATCGCTCCTACTGGTCTTGGGCGCCAACGGCGGATTACCTCAGTAACCCTGAGTTTTCGCTTAGCTGGCGATTGGCTCGGAATCGTCTGCCTCTCAACGACAAGGCTTTCATATGGAGCTTGGAGGATTTGCCAGACTGTGAACGGTGTGGCCTTGGCTTAGAGGAAACGGCTTCGCACACCTTCTACCATTGCCCCCGGGTCCGCTCCTTATGGGACCATGTCGGCGAGGTGACGGCTCGTCTCGCTCCCGAACAGCTTGTGTCCATTGATCGCGCATACGCATGTGACAATGTGTCGCTCCTGTATTCCGGGGTGAAACGGATGGTGTTTCTGACGCTGCTAGCCACGGCTCGAATGGTGATTTGGACGACG
This sequence comes from Acanthosepion lycidas, assembly GCA_963932145.1. NCBI lineage: Eukaryota > Metazoa > Mollusca > Cephalopoda > Sepiida > Sepiidae > Acanthosepion > Acanthosepion lycidas. The sequence continues at coordinate 920,788 of OZ010614.1, read as the reverse complement.
TGAAAGGAGGAAGTCTTGCGAGGCAACCGTCTTTCTTATCAGAATCTAATCCGATTCTTTGAGCATCAGCTCAAGATGAAGATTAGATCGGATAGAAAACGATTGCATTCGACGGTCTTTAGCGAAAGGTGGGTAAAAGAGGCGAGCTTGGTTCGTGTGAACGGGGCTAGCCTTGATTTTCTCTTCTAGGTCAACCTATGGCACATCGGGGTGGCTTCCTGTGGAACCCTCCCCTTGGTTAGGTTAGACAAGCTTCAGTGTACCTAGTTAATGTGAGTAAGTGTTGTTCCTGGCCTGTATCCCGGCTGCTCTTTGGTTATGATTCACGTCGAGATTCCCAACCTCCCCAGTTTGTTTGGCCCCCATTTTTCATCTCGCCTGGGTCAGCTTTATATTTTTCCAGGTCCGTATAATATTTTATCCCTTTTTCCCCCACTCCCTTAGCGAGAGATCCTCTTGATTCTGTCCTTTGGGCCGAATACAGCGGCCTCTCTGTTTTAAGGGTCGGGCGGTCCCTACTAACATCAATTACGTTTAGTTTGTATTTTGTGTTAATTTTAGTTTATTATTATTGGGTTCATCTCCCTCCCCTTTCATTGATCATTATTAGAATTTTAATGTATATTGTTTATTATCATACAAATTTTTTTGGCATGGGGTCCGTTTTATAGGTTCCCCTTGAGAGGATGTGGTATTATGGTGGATGGAGGATTGAATGGTGATGGATGAGTTCTTGTGGTGAACGGGTAAATTGTAATGTATGAATGGGTCGTGAATCTGATTAGCTAGGTATAAGGTAGTTAGTGTTGACCAGACTTTACCCCTCCCCTTTTTCGGCCTTGTGCCACAATTTTGTACGTAAGTATGAAATAAATAATGGAAAAATTCGGGCATTTTTGGTTTCGGCGTTTGTTAGTGAGCGAGTTATTTTTCTGACTGGTTACACGCATTGTGATTTGAAATAGTACCGGCGAATCGAGTTTTCAGCATTTCTTTCTGCCCACGATATTCGAGTCTGGACTTACAGTGATTCTTCTTTGTCTTGTGGAAGTAATCTGCGATAAATACTTCCTTTGCTTTCAGAACGCTTACAAGCTATTTCGGCAGTATGACAGATAAGACATTTGACGTCAAGTTAATACCAGAGTTTGATGGATCAGTGGCCGGACAAGCAGTTACTGAATGGATTGAGAAGGCAGAACTTGTTTGTGACCTGTGTGGGATTAAAAAGGTTGAACGTGTTCTTCCTCTGAGGTTGACGGGCGGAGCATTTTCTGTTTACCAACAGTTAAACTCGGAGCAAAAATCTGATGTCGAGCAGATAAAACGAACCTTTCGGATTGCCTTTGCGCCGGATCGTTTCTTGGCTTACGAACAGTTCGTGGAACGCCGACTGCGCCCGGACGAATCCGTCGACGTGTTCCTAGCCGACTTGAAGAAGCTAGCAGGTCTTTTTGGCGGGATATCCGAGCAAGGACTAGCATGTGCGTTCATAGCAGGGTTACCAGCGCACGTCAAGTAACTACTGCGCGCGTCTTCCAGGATGGAAGACCTGAATACAAACCAACTGTTGGACCGAGCTTGAGCCATAATTAAAAATCAAAATGTAACTGAGAAAATGGTTGCAGCTACCATTTTACCAGGCGGAGCTGATAAACCACCATATGTTAAACGTCGGGAGTGTATGCGATGTTATCGATGCTCTGGGTGGAATCACTTTTCCAGGGACTGCCCGGTTCGACGTGAAGACGCCCGCCAGCCATGCAGGTCACGTGCAACAATGCGTTGCTTCCAGTGTCGAGAGATAGGCCACATTGCTTCATCGTGTCCGGGAAAAGACGTCAGCGCCGGTCTCTTCCCCAAGCGAGTTATGAATGAGGCGCTACCTGTCTTGGGTATTTACGTGGACGGAATTAAGAGAATGGCACTGGTGGACACTGGCTGCTCACAGACACTCGTGAATAAGTCAGCCTGTCAATCCTGTCGGGAGACGGAGGTTGACGTACTCACCGTAAACGGAAATACTCTCAAATGTTGCGGAGTTGGAAGTATCAAGCTTGACGTGGATAACGCAAACCCCCTTAAGATCGAAGCCTTGGTAGTGGATGGAGAGCTATTGGGTTTCGACTTGTTGCTCGGGTTTGACGCCATTAAAAATTTGGGCGGAATCCAAATAACAAAGAGTGGCGATATACGGTTTCCCAAGCGTCGAATAGTCTGTTGTGCCGCCATTAAAATAGAACCTGATTTCTGTGCCGAATTCGACCCAAGCCAAAAGATATGGGTCGCACCATGGAAGTGGTCTAATGGTCGATCACCGGAGAGTTTGCGAAATCGGATGCCCGAGTACCCAATACCAAAGGGAGTCAAGGAGGAATACGACCAAGAGTTGCAGACCTGGCTTGAAACGGTTGGTTGCAGCCTTATCCTGAAAAGGAACTCGGTCCTCCAAAAGGTTTAATTCCGTTGATGGCGGTGGTGCAGAAAAACAAAAATAAAGTGCGGCCAGTATTAGACTATTGAGAGCTGAATGAGTGTCTCGACGCACACACAGCCAATGCTGACGTGTGCGCACAGAAACTGAGGGAGTGGCGTACAAAAGGACCGGAAGTCACTATCCTTGACCTACGGCAGGCTTATTTGCAAGTACATATCCATAAGTCACTGTGGCCCTTTCAAACTGTAATCTTCAAGGGACGAAGATATTGCTTGACCCGTATGGGTTTCGGGTTGAATGTTGCACCAGCCATAATGAAGGCCATTGTGGACGCCGCGTTAGCGAAAGACGAGTCAGTTCGACGGGCAACCTCATCATATATTGATGATATTTATGTTGACGAGAGCATGATTTCAGCAGCTCGCGTGAAAAAGCACTTGGCTACGTTTGATTTGACCTGTAAGGATCCGGGGCGGTTACGGGACGGCACACGTGTGTTGGGTTTGCACGTCGCAGAAGATAACAACACGCTTAAGTGGACACGTGAAAATGGCATTCCATCAGTTCCTGAGGTCCTGACACGACGTATCATCTTCTCGTGGTGTGGAAAACTGGTGGGTCACGTTCCTGTATGTGGGTGGCTTCGAGTTGCGGCATCATTTGTAAAACGCAGGACAGTATCGATCACGTCTGGTTGGGACGACGAAGTGACAGATGCTCCCCTTAAGAACATGATTGAGGACATAGCGGAAAGAATACGCTAGAACGACCCTGCACACGGTAAGTGGTGCACAAGCGGACATGCTTATGAGGTATGGGTCGATGCAAGTTCTCTAGCCACAGGGGTTTCGTTGGAGGTTAACGGAAGCGTTGTAGAAGACGCATGTTGGCTGCGACCAGTGAAGGACGCCCAACATATCAATTTATCAGAATTGGATGCTATTCTGAAGGGCGTCAATTTAGCATTACAGTGGAGCGCAACGGAGCTACACCTCTTCACGGACTCCGCGTGTGTGCACCGGTGGGTATCAAACATGCTCACTGGCAAAGCCAGAATACGAACTAAGGCGGCAAGTGAGATGCTGATCCGGAGGCGTTTGAGTACTCTTGAAAAGCTGATTCAAGAGTATAACTTATTGATCACGATACGATTAGTAACGTCGAGTGAGAATCGAGCGGATAAGCTCACCAGAGTACCGCAATGATGGTATGATATGATAAAGAAGGAAACCGAACCAATACGCCCGATATGCGCTTCCATGGTGAACGAAACCTGTCCTGATCAGATACGTGCCATACATTGCCAGAGTGGACACCCTGACGTCAGGCGGGCGCTATATTTTGTAAGACGAGTCTACCCTACGACATCCAAGGCGGCTGTCAAGGCAGTGGTCAGAAAATGTAAAGAATGCCAGTCAATTGACCTAGCCTCAAGTCGTTGGCCTCGTGGCAACCTAAGTGTGACTGAAATCTGGACCCGCTTAGGAATGGGCATTACACATTACGGTGGGCAACACTACCTTACGTTAATAGATTGTGGCCCTAGTAGATTTGCGATATGGCGACGCCTGCTTCAACAAGACTCGAGAAGCGTCATTCGGCAGTTAGAAAGTATTTTTTTTGAACGAGGCCCACCATCAGAAATCCTGACCGACAATGATACTGCATTTCGCAGTAAGTCGTTTAAAGATTTCCTGGATGACTGGGGAGTCCAACTTCGTTTTCGCTGCGCCTATGTTCATGCAGGAAACGGTATAGTGGAAAGATCTCATCGGAGTATAAAGCGAATTGCAGCAAGAAAGCAATGTTCGATAACGGAGGCAGTATACTGGCATAATATCACGCCGAAGGATGATATATCGTCGACCAGTGCGCCTGCCAATATGATTCACCGTTACCAACAGAAAGTGAAGAAAATTACTGCAACATTGCCACCTGATACGGTAACAGTTCATTTCTCACGATAAAACTTCCATATTTATCCTTTAGTCCCTTATAATAATCGGGTCCTTTTGGTGGGGGGTCTATCCTTTGCCCATGCCGAAGGGACTGCTTCAGTGGGTGTAGTACCCGAATTTTGGGACTCCGCCATAATGTTGACGTTCCCATGACACCGGTTGGAAACACCTGTTAAAAGCAAGAGACAAATTGACGAAACGAAATCTCACTGAATACAACAATGAAAGACGTAACAAAACTCACACTTACTTTTCAACATTATAGCTTTGTGCAAAATAACACCAAGAAATTCCAGGAGTTTGTCAAACAAGTCTCATCCTCGTCACTATAGAGAATGGCGATCACTTAGACATCACGCTAATTCCCATTTATACATTTACATTACGATCACGTGATCTCCTTATTTAATAATGGAATTGTCCATGTTTGCTCGCTGGTGATCTGTGTTCAAACTACAGTATCGGCAACGGCAATTAATCCCTGTACAACAATTTCTAATCTGCCTTAACTTGGATATTTTATGCTAAAAACCTCCCCTCTTGATGTATTGTTTACTTTCGAATCCAAATTCAAATTTAAAGAATTTTTTATTTATTTATTTTATTCTTCGACTTTCGAGCTTATGAACGATATAAATTTGAACGATATAAATTATTAATAGTTACTTATATAATTTAAATAGACAAGTTAGTACACACAATTTTGAATCATCGTCACAAGAATACAAGAGAGACAGATCAGAATACTTACAGCTCTGTTTCATAATATTGAGCACTCTATTTATAACACCTGAGGAATAAATATATTTACGTACATGTAAGTATTTGTGAATGAATGTACCGTTTTTATCCTCCACATTCATATATATATATATATATATATATATATATATATATATATATATAGCATGGTGTCCAAATTTAAAGTCAGAACCTCGACTGCTTTGGGGGCGGTTTGAACTCTGTGATTATGGAATCCTAGCAGTAATGGATTGTCTTTGTTTAAGTTTTAATCTCAGACTGAAAAATACATGAAAACGGTCAGTACATAGTTACGTTGAAGATCCTTTCCTCTTTCAGATTCCTTGCTATACCATGGCTTCAACAGAAAGGGGGAAGTCACTACAGGGAGATGATTGGTAACCGTTGACATATGTCCTCTGTCACCTTTTCAGTTCCTCCGAGAAATGATCCTACTACGATGTCCTAACACTGAAAGAAAGAGAACAAAAAGAAAAATATAGAAAACTGTTAGGCGTTCATTAAATCTGTGATATATTGTTGGAGTTCCGGCATGAGGATTTGCCAACAGACTAATAGAATCCAAGACAATATCCAACGCAAAAGTAGCGAAAACCTTGCAGCATTGCGTCTGTGGTAAAGAAAGCTGTTGAGTAAAGAATAGGTTTTTCCCTTACAAGGTCACATTAACTATTCTGAACTCTCTCAAGTTTGGAAAACGGTGGTCCAGCCCAAATAAAGCAATGATGCTTTATTTTGGTCTAACCTGACTCTTGTAACGATCAAGCATAGCAGAAGGAGTCAGATATTTTCTGGATCGATGGACTGAGTCGACTGTTTTTCAAAAATCTTTATCAATTGATTGTATATAAAGTTCCATTTGAAACCTGCAGTGAACTGGAAACCTAATAGACATTCAAATCATGGAGCCTTATTGGGGGTTGAAGAGTTCATCTATTTCATCAATATTTATAGCCCATTCTATACCTGACTGTATACCTACAAACTCTGTCAAACACTTACTGTTTTGAAATTTTATCGAAAATGAGGAAGTAATATAATATTACAACAAGTAATTTAATTTAATCTTACAACACATTTCACTAATACGTATTCTCACCTATCACCATGTTACCCAGGGATCCAGTGATGGTTCTAAATGAGCGTATAATAATTTCATTGTCAATAAATAAAGGCAAATTTGCCGAATGGATGCAAATCATTTGCATAAATCCTGTATTTAGTCACCAATAGTTTTGTGTTGCTTTTACTTATATCAAGAGACTTAAAAATGTGTGGGAAAAATCATAGTGTAATCGAAAGGTAAGAAGTTAAAAACGAAACTAAGGGAGATAACTTCTTTGATTTTAAGGGAGGACACTCTGTAAAAAAATACAAGGGAGATAAATGCTATACAAAAAAATTTTCCGTCATAAATTTTCCTTTGGCGTTATTCGCAAAAGCGAAATCAAAAGAAACAGTTAGCAAAAGTTGTGCAACACCGATATTCTAAATTGTAATTTATCTGTGAAGAAAAGCAACATTTAAAATTCATACTTGTCACTGAACACCAATGTCCGCCAATCAATGGCAAATACGTCGTCACTAGCAGACGATGTTATTTCTTTTCAAGGAAATCCAAGTCTTGCCAACATTCCTCTTAATAATAATTTTAAAATGATTCAAACGATGTTATTTCATTGAATTTATGGTAATTGGATTTTTGTCGATTGCCTTACTCGGGTTCCGTTGTTCGAGACTTGTGCGTCCGTCGCCAGGAGAAATATATGAACAGTGTGAAAAGCAGATACAATGGACAAAACTTAAAGAGAATTGAGACCCAAAGTGGGACACATTATGAGAAACTTCTGGGGACTCCAAGGTGGCTTCCCGCTCAGTCGTCTGTCGGACTCGAGGCTCATCAGATCCCCACCCACTCTGACTCAGCCAGTCGATTATTCCATGTTGTATGCAAGATTCTCATCTGAGGAAGTCCTAAGCCAAGCTGACTGAAACGTCCACAACAAAATGGAATAGAAGAATCTCAAGACAAAGCCTTCTTCTGCGACAAATGGAAAAGATCAAAGAAAAAACAAACGAAGACAAGGATTATTTAACTAGGATTCAATATTGGGAGAACGGGGATATTTACGTTCGGATTCATTGATGGCAAAGATCTATCTATCTATCTATCTATCTACATCTCATGCATTTGTTTTGTAATTTTATGAAAATTAAAAGAAAACATAGCGGGAAGGGGCAATAATCCAAGGAAAATACTGAGAAGGATTCAGCAGTTACTTCCCCTTATCCGCTTAATATTTTAAAAAAATATGAAAATTACGTTTAAAAAAATGTTTATTTTTTGAAGCAAAGAAAGAAACACAATTTTTTTCGTGACGTCATCTTCAAGTGAAGGAAAGAAAAAAAAAAGTAAAGGCCGAAAGTGTCAGGGGGACGGGATCTTTAAAAAAAACCTTCAGATGTTTTTTTCTGAAATTTGTTCAAAACTTTTTGTGTGTGTGTGTGTGTTAGGAAACAGAAAACAAAATTTATTAAACAAAAAACAATTACAGTTGACGACTGATGATAATTCCATAACAACGTAACAATAAACAATTTTTTTTCTATCCTCTGCCAGCCGCAATGATGAAGAAAACATTACCTCGAACCATGGCTAGTGAGACACGCTGCAAGAGCCATTCCGTTTCGCGAGGCTCGTCCCTTAATCGAGACGCCATTGTGCCAATCCTCCGAAGGAACGCCATCGAACGAGGGCCAATAACCCCTGAAGTCTCCACTGCCACAGGAGTTTTTAAAAAATCTATCAGCAAGAGGAGAATATTTAACTAGTTTTTTTTATCTCTGCGTCCCAGGCGACGGATCCCGGCTCAACCGCGGAACTGATCAAATAACCAACCGAAAATATTTCCGCACGGGTCGCATCCCAAATTAACGACTTCCTCATTTTAAAAGGGAAAATGGTAATGTCATCCAGCCACTTTCCATCACCACGATCGAGGCCTAAGTGTTCGATTTGGGAAGGGAACCGAGCTGCATCCAAACCTCTTTTGATGATGTCGTTAATGGCTCAAAACTTTATTCCCACAAAAATTCGAAACAAATACTACTACAAATAATAATAATAATAATAATAATAATATGACTACTATTACTACTACTACTAATACGTTTACTACTACTACTGCAGCTGTTGAGTTTGAAAAGCGACAGAAATTTAGAAATGGAAAATCTTATCAAAACTTAAAATATCACCTGAGACTCGTGCATTTATAAATTTGAACTTGACATATTTGATTTTATTTCGTAGAATGTCTTTATTATTTTTATTATTAAGGAATTGCAATAAAATGCTGTCCAGTATGAATACACCGCCCAAATATAAAATTCTCATTAGTGAAACTTGACTTCTTGTTTTGAAGTCCTTTAACATAAGTACCTCCAAAGATTCGCAAGAAATAAGCATAAATGAGTAAATAGGTTCGCCTATCACCCGGTTCACTCTCCTTTCCTTTCTTTTGAAGAGGAGGAGAAGTTTAACCCTTGTTCCCTGATTAAGATTGAATTTCCCGTTCCTTCTTATAATGACACATTCTCTGTCACTCCTCATAGTATCTTAGTGGCATTGTCACCTCGCTTGGCGTGAAATGATTTTAAAAATTAAAAACTAGTTGATGAAAACCTTCCCCAAGCTTAATAAAAACAAAGTTCTATCGTTAAAAACCGAAGTATCTAAAATCCAATAAAATATTCGATTACTTATATTTTCCTAAATTTTAAAGATTACTTGCTAGTTAAAATATTATATAAAAAAGGGGTTCACGTTATATTCGTTAAATATATTATACAGTATTAGAAAAAATTCCCAAACAAAAGTCTATCGAGAGATTTTTCAATACCTCATAAAAACACGCACCTCCGTTTTAAAAAACCGCTTGTCTGCGATATTTAAAACTAAAAGTAATTAATATTTGTTTCAAAACAGTTTAATTAAATTCAGCTAATCTTCCTCAAATAAAATTTCAGAAAATTATATTTTATTTTTGAAAGACTTTTAATAAAGAGAATTACGTTGTGTTGACAGATTTATAAATATAACCGATTTTAGCGTTTTTACTGATAATAAAGAAAATCATTCCATTGAATTTTAATTCAGATTGAAATACAGCAAAGATGTTAGATGAGTCAGAGTTAAGAGCTGCTTATTAATTTTGTTTTCCTTTTTGTTTTACCTCGGATACAATGCTAAGTAATTTGTGTCTACACACACACACTTATTCATTATATATATATATATATATATATATATATATATATATATATATAAAGAAATATAGTCTTACGGTGTGCTATATTTATGGAATAAAGTGCTCAATATCAGAGATGGAGCATGTGTAAATATAAAAGTGAACATAGAAGTCAACACTTAGAGGCGACAGTCTGTTTCATGCTATATGCAATCGTCAGGCCACATATGCTGTTATTTTTCTCGGCTATTTATATATATACGGGTTAGTGGTGCATTGTGGGTATTCTGTTATGGCGGTTATTTTACCGGAAGTCGTTTGTTTATTTATTTGGGTCAAATTATATTGCTTGTTTTAATTTTTTTTTTTTCTTATTTTATTTATTTATTTATTAACGTAGTAAAAATTTGTTTATATCACTTATTTAACAGTTTTGTTTTGGTTAGAGAATTTAATTAAAGCTATTTGTTCAATTTTGGGGTTGATTGTTGTGGTTCATTCTAAGTATTATTTTGGCGGGAACAGTTTTTAATTGATTATCTTTATTTGGGATTGGTTTGTTTATTTATTTACTTGGGTGAATTTTGGTCAATTTATTTTACTTGTATATTTTCTCTTTTCGGTTTTCGATTTTTAAGTAACATAGTATTTATTTATGTTTTATTTCTCTTTTTTATTGTTATTTTGTTTATTAGCATTTTTTTTTTCATTTTATTTTTTCCGTTTTTCATTTTTTAGGTTACGTAGTAAAAATTTATTTTCATGTCTGCATTTTGAGATGAGCTCGGATCTTTTGTTTAATAATTTATTTTGGTCGGGGAAAGTAATGATAGCTATTTTTTCCTCCAAACAAAGTTTGCAAGTTTTTGATTGGTTGTTGTAGACTGAAGATTTTTTCCTTATCTTCCAAGATATTTTTGGTGTGATGTGCGTTTTGTAATGATAGCTATTTTTCCTCCAAGCAATATAGGAAAATTATCAACAAACCACACGAACAAATTAAACCCACGTGCAACTGCAGAATAAAGAACGAATGTCCCTTAAACGGAAATTGTTTACAAAACAACGTAATATACCAAGCCACGATAAAATCACCAGATAATGAAGAAAAAGTATACATAGGAGTAACTGAAGGACCTTGGAAACAAAGAAATTATACACACAAAACATCTTTCACAAATAGTAAATATGCGAACAGTACAATGCTTTCTAAGTATATCAGGAAAATTAAAAACAAAACGCACACAAAAGAGAAAATATACAACAATTTTTCAGACAACAATGGACTCTTGTTTGAAGTCAGGGGATTTACCGAAACCCAAACTACATCTTACCCCGCAACGGTTTCTAGTTGGAGTCTATAAATACGAATGCGCGAAGCGAATACAGAGAGTTGACAGTTGAGAGCTGAGAATAGACAGAAGGGAAGTGGCGGAGGTCGCTGAGAGATTCCACGACTCCTACCGAACACGAGAACCTCCGATTTCAGCCTTGAGCCAAATTTACCAAATCAATAAAAGAAATTTTGCTAACTCCGCAAGCCAAATCTTACCAGCTTACCTAAGTGTTGCGTCCGATTTTGGAACGGGTTGGGTCCATAACTCTATGCCAACACCTAGACCTTAACAACTACTAACAAACTATTGGACGCAGTATTCGCTATAGAAATAGGAAATATTTTTAAATATATTTCGAGTGCTGTTTTTTCTTCAATTTTCCTGTACGATTTCGCTCGACTTGGACCATCCCAACACGAAGATACCTGCGACGACTCGATCTTGGCTTCCTTATAATCAATATGAGCAGGGCAGATCAGGATCGAAGAGATCACTCCATTGATCAAACCAGGATTCACCCCGGACTGACCACGACGAAGGTGTTACATTTGGTGCCGATGACCATCGGATTCACCTTGGGTTGACTATGGCCAACCCAAGAATACAGTCAGCAGAAATGAGAGGCAAGAAAGGAGGGAGAACCAATGGACTTTAGTCATAATTTCCGTATTTTTTTTCTTTCATCTTTCGATAAACTGACAACGACCCAGCAACAAGTGACAGGTAGGATGCTTTTTGGTTTTTCCTTGAAATTTCTCGATTTTTGTTGTTGCGTCTCGCCAAGACGATTTTATTTTCCGATTTCTCTCGATTTGAAATTTCTTTAGTATGAGTGGCCACAGGCCATAGAGTACTGAAGTGGTAGAGGTTGGGGACGAGATGACGGGGCAGCAACCATCAAATGGCCTGAGGGGGATATTGGAAGGTCTCCGGTTTCCAGCCTTTGGGATGGGGACCTGAAAGAAATAAAAAAATTGGCTCAATCGATAAAACTAAAATAATTTATACCGTGTATGTGGCATGGAATACCGCGACAGGGAAGGTAAAGGATTTATTGGTCAACTCTTATTAGTGAACCCTCACTTGACTTGGGAGAAGTTGGAAGAGCGGATCATACGAGAGTTTGCCGACGAAAGGATGGCGATAGAGGCCATGAGGACCCTTCTGAAGTTAACCCAGTTAAAGGATGAGACCCCAGGAGATTTGGGAACAAGGGTAGAAGAATTGGCTAGTTTGGCTTTCCCAGAGGACTTGAGGGCCAATGCTGTGATGCAGGCCCAATTGGCTGATTTGTACGTGGAGGTGCTCAATTAGGAGCACATACGCCACGATATCCTGAAAGAGGGACCCTTAAAATTATCGGCGATGGTGGCCCTGTCTAGAAAGAGCCAAAGGATTTGGGAAAAGGCCAAAAAGAGAATATAAGTACAGGGATTGTGTCGGGAGGGGGACAGACAGGAGGAGGTCGAATCGGAGGAATGGGAAGAGGTTCGCAATAGAAGGTCTAGGATGTTGGGACATGGCTTTTATAAACCCACACCAGGCCGGTTGAGGTCAAAATATCGGACCTGTCGTTATGAAGGTCATAAGGCAGTAGAAGGTCCAACAGAGTGCGGTTGTCGGGAACATAAGGCGAGGTGGTGTGAGATAAAGAGAGAACCATCGGATTCCCCCGTTACAAGAACCCGCCCCCGGAAAACAGAACCAGAGGAACATCAAAGGATCGAAGTAAGGGGGAGGGTGAACCGGTTAAAGGTTAATGCGATGTTGGGTATGTAACCGGATCGACCATTTTGTTGCCAACTGCCCTGAAAAAAAAGTGCTAGTCCTTAATTCAACTTAATTCCTCAGCTTACAAAAATCAGTGAATTTCGTATAACCGCTGAAGACACACACACGCGCATATGTCCTGCCTAAATTGCAGCGCATGTGAAACAGATGAAACCCGGATATATATTTATTCACCGTGAAGTGTCAGTCGGATTCTCCAACTTAAAAATATGTTTAATCGTGTAACAAACTCTTATCAAGATTAAATGAAAATGACTGACCTTTCGTCATTCCTGACCATTTAAAAAAAAACCCTTCACATCATCTCTAACCTGGATCCCACAAAGCATATGGATCCGATGGAATCTCTGTAATAGTCCTTAAGAAGTGTACCCGGAACTAGCTCCCGTTCTCTTTAAACTGTATAATAAATGCCTCGTTGGCTTCTGCTAGAAGTCATCGTCTGCTATTTCAGTTTTTAAGAACTCTGGTGAACCGTTCGACCCATTTAACTATTGGCCTATTAGCCTTCTACCCCATTTGGGAAACTCCTAGAGGTCCTAATCAATTTTGAATTGGTTCATCATCTCTCACCCCAAGACCTTTTCTCAAACAAGTAATACGGATTTCGTTTTTCTAGGTCAACTGCTGATGTCGTAACGATAATTGTGGATAGAATCTATCACGGTGAAGCTAGGGCTGTAGAATTAGACATGTCGAAATCATTTGACAGCGTCTGGCATTCAGGACTACTCCACAGGGTCTGGCATTCAGGACTACTTTACAAGATGAAACATTAAAATATCTCGGGAAAAATTTTTGAGCTAATCTAGTCGTTCCTATCAAATCATGAAAGTTGTCCTGAACGACAACTCACCTACATCTTTTTTAACTAAGACGGGTATCTCCCAGGGCTCCATCTTTGTTTCTATGCTGTTTTTAATCACCATTAATGATTTTCTTGATGACATCAGCTTTTAACTTGGCATCTACACTGACGACATTTACTCCTGCCTCGATAGTAAGGTTGATCAATTCGAAAGTGAAAGCTGGTGTCCAAAACGACCTCAAGACCGTCGTTAATTGAAACAAAAGATGACATTTTCCTCCATTAATCATCTGGAATATCCATCTCTGCCTTTCATCAACATGGCTAATGCTTTCATTTCAGGAAAGTGACTCGTTACGCCTTCTTGGACTAAAGTTCATGGGGGTTACTATTTTTGTCGGTGTTATGTCCCTTTGTCTGAATTAAAGTTTTTACTAATTAAAGTGAAATATTTTTATCCGAGCACACAAAAGTTGAATTAACTTGTCGCTCAAAATGTTAACTGTTAGAGATTTGAAAGAATTAAAGCTGAGAAAATACTGAATAAATTTTTACCTTTAGAAGAGTTGAATGTTCTTTAATGCTTGTAATTAAATTTTCATTGCTTGTAGTTGAATATTCGTAGTTTGAAGTGAAGTTTGAAATTTTCCGTATGTTTGTAATGTAGTTTGGAAAATTTTGTACATACGTGTATGTGTGCGTGTGTTTTCATAGCGTCTGACCGCACATGGTCAAGACGCGAATCCTTTTTGCAACTACATTTTGTAGCGAGAGAAATCAAGGAAGAGAGAGAGAACAAAACGTAGTCTTTTGCCAGTACGTGACCAAGTCAAGTTTTCCCGCTCTTTTTCCAGTAGCCTGTCACGTGGATGTTATGTAGTACGGCAAAAAGGATAACCAATAAATTCAGTTGGTGCAACATATATATTTTTTATATGCAGAATATAACAATTTTGTTTTCTAAAGATGTGTGCGAAAGTTTGATCAGAGTATTTTTAAAGAGAAAAGTTCTTGTTGCATGTTTGGAAATGTTTCGTATGTTTGTAATGTAGTTTGGAAAATTTCGTACGTACGTGTGGTAACTTCCCGACGTGACATAATTTTTCAACTCCTGCTAACACACACAGGACGATATATATGTACAAACAAATTCTTATACAGACCTTCCAAATGAGAGCCAGTCAAAACATAATATTGGAAACTTCTTTTCGTATCCTAATACGCACGCCGTACACTATTAACCAAAAAACTTATAAAGCAACAAAATTTGTGATTAAACTGGTGAAAATTACAAAATCACAATTTTAATTCACTACGAAATGTCTACAAAACAATTTTCTCCTGCGCAGCAAAAAGAATTTTCGACACGTGGAAATCACAGAAGCCTTAATCGCCACTAGAAGAACCACAATTACTACTATGAGACGAGCCTTAGAACTCTTTCTCCACTGGTCTATATTTGCTTGACCCTTTCTTTCTCTCGGCGATGTTTAACCTAATTTCACCCGGTTTACCAAACTGAAAACGCAACGCCATTTTCAACTGTCTTCTTCTGGACTGAAATAGATAAAGTGTGAACCACATCTCAAATTAAAGGCAACTCACTGTCCTTTATGTTCAACCACAAAAGGCGACTCACTGTCCTTTATCTTTGCAACAACGCATCTAAGAATTTGCAAATTCGATATTCAATCAACAATAAATAGCAAATTTTCTTAAACATGCATTCGACACTTGGTAGAAATTCTATATCAGTTCAACTTTGACATATCACTGCTTCTATTAAATCTGGTGCACCAATTTCATCCACGCATACCAAACAAACAACCTCGTCTTTCAAACAAAACTTCGACCAGGCCAACAGGTTGACAGGACGACAAAGCCAATTCAACGTGGAGCATTGGAAAAAAAGACAAATTTTGACAGCAAACGCAGTTCACTACCGACGTTTTTTCCAGGACGTGTCCCGACTCTGACGGATTAGAGAAATACACAGCACCGAGCACCAAGCAACAACACAAGCACATTTCGTCGAATCACGCATATCAACCACACTTCTGGCACATTTTCTTTTCAGTTCACAAGGAAAATATTCAAAACTTTCATGAACCTTTTTCTTACATATTAAAAGTTTTCTACAACTTTCAATTTGAGGGGGGGGTATTGTCGGAGTTACCTCCTCCTCAGTTCCTTAATCCTTCACCAGGGGTCTCTCTCCCCTGGCTATAAATACTGGCTGACCCTTCGATTCCCCAGACCACAAATTGTATATATGGTGTCTAGTTAGTATTTTCATGGAGTCATTGAGGTATTATGGTGGGTGTGGTGAGAAAGGTAAGTAAGAATGTGTTGTTTTGGTGCATTGAGGTATTATGGTGGGTGTGGTGAGAAAGGTAAGTAAGAATGTGTTGTTTTGGTGCATTGAGGTATTATGGTGGGTGTGGTGAGAAAGGTAAGTAAGAATGTGTTGTTTTGGTGCAAGAAATACTGTTAGTATGATTGGGTCAGCGTTTGTAGCTAAGTTTAGAAGTTAAGACAGATCACTTCCCCATTCCCCACTTCGGCCTTGTGCCACATTTTCTGTTATAGCACAGAAATAAATAACCTTTTTTCCTCAGGCCTTGGGCCTTATACCACCTCGCAGATGTGAGCTCTCACAGATACAGCGTTTCCCAAATGCTGGGAACACACTAAGAACAATGCACGTACGTACGAACACTCACCACAACACACTCATAATATTCACCACACAAACTCTATGTAACTGTCCATTTGTTTTGTAACTTGTTATTAATACATATATTTGTTTGTATATAATTATCGGTCTTATTTGTTTTCTTTGGACTTAATTAGAATCCAACATTCTCATGTGGTTGGACCGGCTAGCAGGAAATTTCTAACGACGTGTGTTCTTTACATACTCATTACCGCTACACGTGCATGCGTGAATATGTTTTCATAAGCGTCTGACTGCACATGGTCAAGTCGCGAATCCTTTAAGATTACATTTTCGTAGGCCAATGAAGAAAGAGAAAAGAGAAGAGAGAGAGAACGAACTTGTGTCTGGTATTTACAATTAATGTAATCACATGGTAGGATCATGAAAAAAGAGGGAAAAAACTTGACTTGGTCACGCACTGGAAAAAGACGTGGGTGGATTGATCCACTTTTTGCACAGATTTGTACAAAATTCAACATTGATAAGAAAGTTGTATCCGGATGTTTAAAAAAAGGAACATTTCGACACACAGAAAAAGTTTTGGTATGACTATTTGTATCAAGCTTTTCAATTTTCATTTAGTAAATATAGTCTTCACTTAATAACTTAATAACCTAAATTTGACGACGTTTGGAAGAATTTTTAAAACATTACTGAAATTTTAAAATTATTATAATTAAATAAATGTAAACAATTTTTATAAAAATTCATTATTCTTCGTTTTTCTTCAGACTGTAATGTATGAAAGCAATTGAAAGCTTATCTAACTAAATAATTAGATACTTATTGTAGTTTTCATTTTACCATTTAGAGCAAATTTTAGGGAATTTAGTAAGAGTTTGAAACAAAAAAAAATTGATGAGTTACATTCTGGCTTTTTAACTAATAAAAAAACATAATCGACGATTTTAATTTCTAAAAATTTCTTGAAATTCAATAAGTGGGTGATAACAGATGCAAAAATATATATTTTTACCAAGATTTTCAAAAAATAATAATTGAAAAAATAAATTAATTCATTTGTGAAAATTTAAACAAAAATTTCGAACCTGTTAGAAAGCAGTAAAAAATTTTAAAAATAATTAAAAAAATACTTTCTCTTTCCTCTTATGGCGATAAAACTTCAATTTTGGGGCCTTTTTCATCATGGGATGCTCTTTTTTAGCGAACAAGAGGAAGTAAATAAACTTTTATATAAATAAATTCAAACTTTACTCGATATTTTCGTTTTATTTGCATAATATGATATTTAAATTTGATTTCAACATTTTTAAGGTCTATTTATTTATTAAAAAGAAAAGGGTAAAATCCCCCCTCTCTCTCACAGACACACACTCACTCTCACTCTCTCATTAAACCCTTTCTTCTCTCTTTTATTCCTCCTTCCTCCCCTTCACTTACGGCCTCCATCCTTTCATTCCCTTGTTATCGAAGGAACCCCACTCCAGTCCAGTGGTGTGATTATTCTCGTCCAATGAAATGCCTTAAACTCCTATGACATCACAGCGCTTTCCCGCTCAATTCACGAGAAACAACACGAAGGAAAAGATGTCTTTTTTTTTTGGTCTCCCAAATTTGAAGAAAAACAAATTCCCCTCCAGTGAAATCGAAACGAAATCAAATGTAAGTCAGAATTTTCATATCGATTTTCAAATAATCGAAATATTTTCATCAATACAACGAGAATTCTTCCTTTTTTTTAACCGAATTCATATTTAGAGACACACTTTTTTTTTTTTTATCTCCATATCATTTAAAAAAATGTCTTATTCGGTTTCGATTCAATATTAAAAAATGATTTTTAATACATAACCAATTCACCCTAAACATATTTTCTACTTTTAACAGTTGGTAAATAAACGTACCGTAGTTGAAAACAAATCATAAGTGGAATAACAATGATGAATACAGCACCGTTTTATCTTAAAAACTACGAAACAAAATGTTTATTGGGACGATCAAAGTATATTTTTTTTTTAATTATTTTTTAAAATTATTTTTTTCCTCCTTTTTAACACATTCAAGATTTGGGTTAATTTGTTTTTTTTTTTTTTTAATTATTCGGCAACGGTAGAATTGGTCATGGACGTTTTCGCGCCTTTTGTACCGGTAAAAAAAATCATTGATTTTGAAATTCTTGCAAAAATCAAATAATTGTTTGTCGGATTTTGATAAAACCTTCCAGGACTTATTCACGAATGAATTAATTTATTTTTGAAATTATTTTTAGAAAATCGAGATTAGATAAGCTTCTTTTTTTTTTTTTTTTTATAAGTACAGTGTAACCCGGATATAAGAGAGATTTTCTCTGGTCCCAAATTAGAGCCATACTTAGCTAAACAAAATAGACCATACCCGGATATAAGAGACTTCTTATCCAGTCCCGACAACTCTCTTATATCCGGGTTACACTGTAAATACATTTAAGAACATTCAGAGAGAAAAAAAAAAGATTTTCGATGAATAATGAAATTTTCCCAAACTTTTCGTTTTGTTTTTTTTTTTTAATTATAATAATTTATGAAGTTTCGAAAATTCTTTCAAACATCGTGTTTAAGCGAAAATTCCAAAACTTACAAATAAAATCATAACGCTGATTTTTTTTTTGTTTTTTGTGAATGTATGGAGGACCATACAGGACATTATTGACAAAACTTTTTTTAAAGTTACATCTAAAAAGAAAGAAACTGTTGGATTTGATACTGATCATCACTTAAAAAGAAAGTTGTTTTTATTTTTATTCCACTTTTTCTCTGATAGAAATACCATTGATA
Organism: Acanthosepion lycidas; assembly: GCA_963932145.1. Lineage (NCBI taxonomy): Eukaryota > Metazoa > Mollusca > Cephalopoda > Sepiida > Sepiidae > Acanthosepion > Acanthosepion lycidas. The sequence goes on along the minus strand of OZ010614.1, from coordinate 901,955 downwards.
CAGTCTCCATCCCTAAATTTGAAAAATATGTCTCTCATTGAAAAAGAAGAAATTGATTATATTTTAAAGAAAAAAAAAAAAAATTAGAAAAGTTTTGACAATACGACGATTAATGGGTCACTCAGAGAATTCGACATGTGCGTCCAGAAGGAAAGCGATGGCAGCGATGAGGATCCACTCAATCAGGGGAAATAATGTGCATCCATAATTTTGTCGGAGACTTAACTTTTAATACATTTTTTGGCAATAGAATTATTATTAACAACATATTTTAATAAGCTTTCTAATTTAGGATCACTATAAATAGACCTCTTTTTAATAAGAGTATTTACAGAGTCCTAAAGTTTTAATTTTAAAACAATTATCAATTTATCACTTTTTTTTTCTTTTTTTTTATAATTGTAAAAAATAAATAAATAAATAAAATTCTTGTAAAAATTCATTTTTCAACCGAAAACAATTTTGGCTTCAAACAAAAACGCATTTAAATTATTGATAAAAGCTGTTTTCATTAAATAATGTCTTAGTTTTTGTGAATTTTGTATTTTAAATTCAGAGCTAAAGTTTGTGTCGTTGAGTAAAAAAAAAAAAAAAAAACATTTTTACTGTAAAAATTTTACACGAAATTGATGATTTATTCTTTCAAAAGTCATTCTTATCTTAATTAAAAAAATAATGGAGGGCTATTAGGGTATTAAAAAAATATTTTTAGCATGATGACTTTATAAAAAAAAAATTCTGAAATAAATTCATTTTTGAATAAGATCTGAAAGTTTCTTCATTATATTCTGACAATTATTTGATTTTTGAGAGAATTTCCACAATGTTTTCAACTGAAAAAGGCGGTGTAAAAAGAAAAGAAAAAATGTATGTCCACTTTTTCGCTGAAAAAGGCCCCAAACTTAAAAAAAATTATCGCGAAAAAGTTTGTTATTAATAAGAGGAGAAACCATTTATTTCAAGTCTATAATTTAATTTTCAAAGAATTTAATACAAATTTCTTAAAAATTAAGAAAATAAAAAAAAAAAAAAAATATCGAGCAATTATTTGACATTCCAATCTATATAATTTCAATCTGTAATACACCAGGATATTTTACTTACTGGAAATAATAAATTTAATCATTTAACTTTAAATTAATTCTCGAATGAAATCTTCAAGAATGTTTGTTTTTGTTTTGTTTTTTTCCTTTTTTAAAACTCAGTTATTGAAAATTCAGTGAAGGTGCCTCCATGAGATCGCTAAAAAGAAAAAAAAAAGCATAGCATGATGAAAAGATGCCAAACTAGACGAAAACAAAATTTTATAAAAAAATAAAATGTTTGTTATTATTATTAAGAAGAGAGAAGATCAGGGTATTTTGGGAGGTTTTCTTTGTTTCTTTCTTTTTTTTTTTTCTTTTTTTTACATTTAAAAATAGTTCCTGGCATATCCGAAATTCATTAAAAATCTTTTTTTTTTTTTCTTTTTTTTTTTTTTCTTTTTTTTTTCTTTTTTTTTTTTTTTTACCAAGCTTCGCTTCTGTGTCGAAAAGATGTAGTTTGAAAATAAAACAAAGCAGGTCATAACCTTTCGTGTCACTTGGGAGGTGATGAAATTACGTATTGACAGATTTAGGATGATTTGTTCTACAAAAGGAGAAAAGTGAAATTATTTAGATTTGAAGTGAACAAATTATTTACCTCATTATTTTTTTTAAGGAAAACTTTCAGTCCTCTTTTTTTTTTTTTTTTTTCGTACTTGGTAACTTAGCTTTCTTTCACTTTTACATTTACGATGCTTTATGGCAAATATATTATAAAGAAATTAAAATAAGACTGTTAAGAGTGAGATTAAGATACCTTTCTTATGAAATTTTGTCAGAAGTGTGCATAAAATATAAATTTTTAAGTTTCATAAGATGATACTGATACTTGTAGGTTCCCTTGTCAGTTGAAATTGAAAAATCAAATTAACTTCTCCACACGTCTTTCTCAAAAATAAATCTATATCTCAAAAAAAGGACATTTACGGAACTGAATGCGGCTTTTAATTTTATAATATTTTTACAACTTAAATGTAAAAATCTTATAATTAAAGAAATAACAAATAATTGTATTAAAAATTCAGTATTTAAGTTAAATTATTTAACTTAAATACTAGGCAGAAACTCAATCCACGTGAGGTTTGTTTTTTTTTTTATTGCACGCATGATACTTCCGGTCTCCCGTAGATTTGATTTAAGTGTTATTATTGACACAAATTATATTTTTTTTTTATATACTGTTATTCGTTAGTTTGTAAGAAGCTTTGCAAATTACAATCTTAATATTAACAACATTCGTTAAAATTGATTTTTCATCGAAATATCTTTTTGCTTTCAGACAAAAAAAGCAATTAAAAGCTTTTGAAATTAAATATTTTTGTTTTATTGAGCTTTGTATGTTACACTTCAAAGACGATTTTCAGGTAGAAGTGTTAAAAAAAAAAAATTATTTGGTTTCCTCAAAGCCTTGTGCTTTTAACTATAATCACTAATCTTCCCAAAATTGAAAATTGTCAGTGGAAACTATCTGAATCCTCAAATCTAATGACATAAATATGGGAAAATTTATTAAAATCCGATAATTAGACAATTTTTATTAGGAATGTCTTTTTTTTTTTTTTTTTTTTTTTTTTTTCGCTAAAAATATGGCACACCCTGATGAAAAAGGCCCCAAACTTAATAAAAACAACGTTTTATCAGGAAAAACTTTTTAAGAATAGAGTAAAGTATTTTTTAATTATTTTTTGATATTTTTTTTTTTTTTTTTTTTTTTTTTTTTTTTTTTTTTTTTTAGCATGTTTTAATTTGTGGCTGAAAAATCTCTTTTTTTTGTTAGGTCTGAGATCCCCTAATATTTTGCTATAGCTTTTTTTCACTTAAAAAACACATTAATTTGGAAATTCTTGTAAAAATCAAATAATTGTCGCAATTTAAGTGGAACTTTCAGAATTTATTTATTCCGAATTGACTGAATTTATTGTAGAAATGTTTCTTTTAGAAAGTCAGAGTAAAACCTTTTTTTTTTTTTTTTTTTTTTTTTTTTTACGTTTAATTACCCAGCTTATTACAATCTGTGATACGCGCGATATTTTAAAATAATTTTTTATGATTTCAAAAATGCAAAATCATCGACAAAACTACGGGTGTACATTTAAGAATAAGATGAATAAAATTATGTTAGAGTTATACCCCTTAACTGACTGATTGATTGAAGCGTGTACACTGTACAGACAGTAGCTAATGACGAAAGACTGACAGTCTTTCTGTCATTAGCTACTGTCTGTACACGCACTTGTCAAATTTTCTGAGTGACCATTATCGTCGCATTGTCAACAAACTTTTCTAATTCTGTTAACAAAACTTTTCTTATAATTATATTTTTAAATATATAATCAATTCTTTTTCAGTGAGAGACAAATATTAATTTAAGTAATCAGGAAAATAAATAAATCTCTTCATAAATGAGTTACGGGTTTCATTTTGAAATGTAATGGTATTTTTAGTTAATTTATATCTTTGTATGACCAGAAGTTCAAAGCTTGTGTTACGTAACTGACTTAATTTAAAAAAAATAAAATAAAACGTAACGGCTTTACTAAATAAATAAAAAAAAAAAAAGGAAATAAAGTAACTGTTACTTTATTTCTTTTTTTTTTATTATTATTCCAGAACTTATCAAACGTAGGGTTTAACAAAAAAAAAAAAAAAAAATTAAATTTTTAAAATGTAATTTTATCAATTAACACTATCCCGGCGCGCTAACAATTGGCGCAAATTTTGTTACTTCCGTTCTACCGTACGATAAATTCGTCTGACGTAAGTTGTCGATACATTGACATACATCAATTCACACTTACCAAAACCGGTCACCCCGATTGGAGATGTCTCTTAAAAAAATTTTGGCGAGTAAAGTAACTGTTCTTTCAAATTACATTAAGTAAGCATTAAATTTTCTAATTATCCTAAAAAAACGTCTGAAAAATTGATACTTAATTTTTTTTAAATATTTTAAAATAATTAGTTTTCAATTTTTTTTTAATTCTGAAAAAATGGCTGATCAGGTTGATTTCTAGTAAATTTAATTGACTAAAAAAACAAGATATTTGAATCAATTTCTTAACAGGTTAGGAAGGATTAAAAAATCTGAAAAAATACTCAAAAAATACTTTAGTCTTTCCTCTTAATAATAAATTAAACATTTAGACGTTAAAAAATTGTTTTATCAATTTTCGCACCTTTTTTTTTCTCAGAGTATACGTTTTTAACGTGATAAATTGGACATTCCTAATTTTTATGAATTTTAAATTCAGCTGGAAAAGAAAAGTTATTTGGAAAAAAAAAAACATTTCCATATGTTCTTGATGTTCATGAAATGAAAGTTACACACAAAAAATCAATTTATATAAACAGAGACAATATATTTTTATAGTTGAGGATTGACAATATGGATAGATAAAATGTAAATGCTGATGTTTTTACTTACAAGATAGATAATTTGAAGGCTGAAATAGATAGTTACATACAAAGAAATACATAATATAAAAAGTAAAAATGAAGTAATTTTTCATAAAACACTTTTTGCAGAGTCGTATACATATACAAGCCCACACAAATGCACACAGGGACACAGGCTTACACCCACAAAATAGTTTCAGTATTAAAATCTTGTTTCAAACTAATTAGTATTAATAATAATAATAATAATAGTAGTAGTAGTAGCCTAAAATTTTCATAAGTAAAATTGGGATTTTAAAACAATAATTTCTATAGACTTTAAACATGGATCAAGTGATACTAAGTCGCTCTAATATCAATCCTGCTATTATTGTTGTTTATTTCTTTTTAGTTGTCCTTCAATAAATTGATTTACAAAGACTTTGTCCTCAAATCAGTTGTGAAAGATTATAGATAACTTCATGAAAATCGATAGTCTGACAAGAACGGTCTGAAAATTAATGAAAAAAAAATTTCCTCGTGCTAAATGTATATTTCATTATTGAGAAGAAACATTAAAGTATTTTTTGGAAATTTTTTACTCATACTTAACATGTCCAAAATTTTAGTTACAAATCTTGTGTACCAAATAACAAAAAAAAAATTATTTAAACCATTTTTTTTAATTTTTAAAAATAAGTTAAATTCTTCGTTTAAAAATTAAGTATACGTATTTCAAAATTTATTCGAAAAAATTTAGAAAACTTGAAGTTTATTTAAAAGAAACTTTTACTTACTTTCTTCGTAAAAAAAAATGTTTTTTAAAATAAGAGTCGATTTGAACCACGTGCGAATTGATGCCGTCTATCAATCATTGACAGCTGACGTGAGATTCGAGTTCCCCTATGGATGGACAGAATGGACATATTTTTTTAGGCGGGCCTGCTTAAGTACTACCTTATACTGACGTTTTTTATTTATTGCACGCGTGATGCTTCCAGCTTCCGTAGATTTCATTTGGTAAAAATTATTGACACAAATTAATTTTTTTTTTTTTTTTTTTTTTTTAATATGAGGGTTCGCTAGTTTGTAATAAGCTTTGGAAATTATAATCTGTAAATATATATCTACTTAAAAGCAGCATTTGTTAAGTTCTACAAGCTTTTCCATAATTTTAGAAGAATTAACAACATAATGTAAAAATAAATATTACAGAAATAACAAATAATTGTAGGTAATTGTTTTGAAAATTAATTTTTCATCGAAATATCTTTTTGCTTTCCGACGATATTGGAATAAATAAAAGCAATTAAAAGCTTTTGAAATTAAATATTTTTGTTTTATTGAGTTTTGTATGTTACACTTCAGAGACGATTTTCAGGTAGAGGGGTTCCGATTAAAAAAAACAAACCTGATTTGGTTTCCTTAAAGCATTGTGCTTTTAACTAATATAATCACTAATTTCCTCAAAATTGAAATTATAGAGTTTTCTTACAATTAGTTAGAGGGGGTAATACATATGAAAAAAAAATTCTGTCAGGACTTTACTAAAAATAAAAGATATTTATAATAAGTTCCATCATTTGTAAATAGTTTCTGAAAGTTTCGCTAAAATCCGACAGTTATTTTTATTTTTGCAAGATTTTCGAAATTAATGTGTGTGAAACAGGAAAAAAACGCGCTAAAAATGTTATGTTATTTTATCAGCCAGGTTCATAAAAAGAGAAACAAGGTTTGTTTGTTTTTTTTTTTTTTTTTTTTTTTTTAATCAAAATTTACAATGTTCTAAAAAAGAAGGAAAAATTTTAAAAAATAAGTACAAAAAATACTTTGATCTTTCCTCTCAATAATAACATAAGCATTTAGATGCTAAAATTTTGTTTTCATCAACTTTGGCGTCTTTTTCATCATGCTATGCTCTGTTTTTAGCGATCTCATGAAAGTACCTGTTAGGTACCTCCACGAAAATGTAAACAAACAGAGATAGCATGATGAGAAAGACGCCAAACTTGACAAAAACAAGTTTTTATCGTCTAATGTTCATATTATTATTAAAACGGAAAGATCAAAGTTTTGGGGGGGTATTTTTTACATTTTTTAATTGTTCCTAGCATGTCCAAAATTTTCGTTAAAAATCTTTTTTTTTTTTTTTTTTTTTTTTTTTTTTTTTTTTGTCACAAAAAAAAGGACAGATAATCAATCATTTGATAAAGAAGATGAAAATCTGACTTTGATATTCTTTTAAAAATCAATTATCATTTTTGCAAAACTGATTTTAATAAAATCAGAAATTATAATGTTTATTTAAAATATTTTGAACCAAGCTTAACTTAGCTTCTGTGCCAAAAAAATGTAATTTGAAAATGAAACAAAGCAGGTCATAAACTTTCGCATCTTTGACAAGTGATGACAGATGTGATTCATGACGTTTAGATAACTTACGGGAGGATAATTCTTTCTACGGATGGAAGGAAGTGAAATTATTTAGATTTAAATGAACAAATTATTTACCTCGTTGTTTTTAAGGGAAACTTTTAGCGCTCTAATTTTTCTTTTTTTTGTACTTAGCTTTCATCTTTACGTTTACGATTCTTTATGGAAAATATAAAGAAATTAAAAAATAAGACTGTTAAGAGTGAGATTAAATTTCATAAGAAAAAGGTATCTAATTAATTTATAAGTACCTTTCTTATGAAATTTTATCAGAAGTGTACATAAAATACTATAATTTTATGTACATTTATTACATTTTACTGTATTATTTGTATTTCCATTCATTTTATTATTAATTTTGATATTTCATTTATGGAAAAATGTCATAACTGAGATTAATATAAAAATGAGATCATATAAATTCAAGTTTAGCAGTAGTTAAATTTCATAAGATGATACCAATACTTATAGGTACCCTTCTCAGTTGAAATTGAAAAATCAAATTAACTTCTCCATATGTGTTTCGCAAAAGTAAAGGCCTTAACAGCGGAGAACAATGCTGAACTCAAATAATGCAACTAAATTGTATTCTGGTTGGTCTTCCATACTTTATAATTACTGCCCAATTATAAGCACAAAAATTACATTTTTTAATTGCCATGGCTAATCTAATTGGTCCAAACGATACAATTTTCAAAGCACTAGACAATGACGATCTTATCTGGACACTTTGAAAGGTTGATGTTGCTTTTAACTAATGTTATAATATTTTTAAAAACTTAATGTAAAAATTAAAGAAATAACAAATAATTGTATTAAAAATACAATTTTCATTGAAAAAAAATTTTTGCTTTCAGAAAATATTGTCCCTATTCATAAAAACAACTAAAAAGAAATGAAAGCATTTGAAATTAAATAATATATTTGTTTTATTGAGTTTTGTATGTTACAATTCGGAGCTGATTTTCAGGTATGTTGGCTCCAATTAAAAAAAAAAACAAAAAAAAAAAACTTGCATTCTTCAAAGCCTTGTGCTTTTAACTATTGTAATCACTAAGCCCTGCGTGCACGAATTTCTAAAGTGTTTCATAAAATTAGTTATGGGGGTGTTAATAAATATATAAAAAAAATATTTCTGCCATGACTTTAATAAAAAAAAAAAAAAAATTTCAATCATCTGTGAAATAGTTTCTGAAAGTTTCATTAACATCTGACAATTATTTTTATTTTTGCAAGATTTTCCAAATTAATGTGTATAATACCAAAAAAACGTGCTAAAAATTATCTATGTTATTTGCCCATGTTGGTACAAAGAGAAACAAGGTTTTTTTAATCAAAATTTAGAGTGTTCTAAAAAGAAGCAAAATTTTAAAAAATAATTAAAAAAAAAAAAAAAAAAACTTTGGTCTTTTCTCTTCATAAAAACATAAGCATACGTCTTTTTCATCAGACTATGCTTTTTTTTTTTTTTTTTTTTTTTTTTATAGCGATTTCGTGGAGGTACTACCTGTTTTCTTTTGCTTTCTTCCTCCTTTATAGACGGGAATAATTTTTTTTATCCTAAATGAAGAGTAAACGAATGCAGACTTCGAAAAAAAAAAGAAAAAGTTACATAAATTTATCAGACAAAAACTTGGTTTTTCTCCTTTAAACAAAGTTTTTGTAATAAAATACACAATTTAAAAAAAAAAAAAAAAAAAGTCAGGAACAATTTTTGTTGCTGTCTATCGTTGTGGCTTGAAAGTGTAATAAATGCTGATCTACAAAAATACTTCACAAGCCCCCAAAAATGACCCCATTTAAAATATATATATATATATATATATATATATATATATATATATATATATAATGAGTGGACCGGTTTATTTAAGATGGATTCAAGCTTGTCATAAAAAAAAAATCATTTCATAAGACGAAAAAGGCTGACATTTTGAAATTTCTTAAAGCATGTCCGGTGAAAGTAACACTGAAGCAATTTATTTAATATCTGAATGTTAAAATGATTGAAGACAACAAATTGAGGCTCTTTCTCAAATTGGTCTTCTCTCTACCTCTCACTTTTCAGATGCACTCTATTTCCTTATCTCTCTCTCTATATATTTTATTTTTCTCTCTCGCTCTCTCATATTTCATTCTCTTTTCTCTTAAGAATGTTGTTTCTGGTCTACAGTCACTGGGAGCGGCTCCATGAGTCATTCAGTCCCGTGGAAGAAGGTCACATTGTGGTGACCTTTCCAGAATGGTGCCAACGATCATTGAACCAACTTCAAGAAGAAATCATGGAATTCACAGTAGAGACATTACACCTAAGGGAATTGGGACTGCAAAACGAATGTCATCTGCAGGATTTGAATCTGCGGATTTTTTCGATTGCCAGCAGCGACAAAGATGGTCATGTTTGTTATCGATTCTTTCCCCCTTCTTCGTGCCGATCCCACAACCGGGAATTTGTGGGGGACAAGATTTGGAATGTCAGAAATATTTGTTTTTAATCAAAATGGACAAATTCTTCAAACCGTGAAAACCGAAGCAAAAATTCTCGATTTTCATGGAAACGAGTTTTGGTCAGATTTATTTTTGTAATGACGAAGGAATTTTTTCCATTTTACCAGAAAAAGTTCTGTACAAATTTCCAAAAGAATCTGAAGATGTTCCAAGGATTTTTGTTTCTCGAAAAAACTTCTTTGTTTTTAATAACCACGGAGAAATTTTAATGGAAATTTTGAAAATTAATTAAAAAAAAGAAATAATTTTTTTCAAGAATTTTGCAAATAAAATTTATTTTAATTAAATTTTGTTTATTCTTTTTAATATGTATAATTTTTGATTGGATATTGTTGTAAATGTTTTTAATAATTTAACAATATGAGTTCAGGTAAATGTCAGAAAAATGTTCATTTTTCGTAATACAAGTCGCGGCAAATAATCATATATAGGTATGTTCAATAATTAGCTGAAAAAACAGCATAGCATGCTGAAGAAGGCCATAAACTTAATAAGAACAAAGTTTTATCATGAAAAATTTATTAAAAGTTTTTTTGTTTTGTTAGGTCAAAGGTTGTGTAATATTTAGTATTTGTTTAGTGGGGGGGGGTCTGCACTTTTTCCAGTTGAAATAAACATTAATTTGGAAATTCTTGCAAAAATCAATTATCGGATTTCAATGAAACTTTCCCGCCTGATTAAAAAGTAAATGAAATGTTTTGTTTTGGAAATTCATGGTGTTTTTTGTTTTGTTTTTTTTTCCTCTCTCTCTCTCACCTCCCACACATAATTATATACAAACTTGAAAATCCGCGTGAGGAGCATCATAGTTTGTTTGTTTTTGTTTTTTTTTTTAATCAGGGAATTGTTCTACCCAGACGTTAGCTCTGAATTGTAAGATAAAACTAAGACATTATTTAATTAAAAAAAAGCTTTTGGTGGCTTAACTGAAGACCCCAAAATTTTTTTTTTTTTTTTTTTTTTTTTTTTTTTTTTTTTTTTGTTGATGAAAAATGACTTGATAAGAATTGTTGTTGTTTGTTTTTTTTTTTTTATTATTATTAAATGCAAAATGTAATAAAACTGTTAAATATTTTAAAATTAAATTTGAGGCCATGTGTCTCAGGAAATTCTCAAAAGATCTACTTTTTACAGATCTTCAATTTGAAAGCGTGTTACAACCTGCAAATTGTATTTTTACAATAATTTTTTAATATATGAAAAAATGTATTAAAGACAATCCAGCAAAAACTACGGAAGCACTATTGTGAAATAATGTTGTGTGTGCTTGAATTGTTTCTCCTGATAGCTGGTCAGTGAATTCGATACACTATCATTGATTCTTTTTTTTTTTTTTTTTTTTTTTTTTTTTCTTTCTGTGAATGATATACTGCAATTATTATTTTTTCTTTTAGGGACAAAAACATTGCAGGCTTTCGACATATCTTTGTTAAAAAAAAAAAAAAAAAAAAAAAGTACCTAAATGAAATCAATAAATACTAGACTTTCAAAAGTATGTAATTTTTAATAATTACTTTATAGTTAAATAAACTTGTTCACTTAAAAATTAAAAATGTCACCTGGACACAAGTTTAGCTATGCAGGTTCTACAAGGCCTCAGGTAGTTAGGCATAGGATAAGCACGATGTCTAATGAAGCTAAGAACGATGTCTAATGAAGCTAAGAACGATGTCTAATGAAGCTAAGAACATGGGAGCACAATTGGTTTCAGCAGGGTTCCATCCCCAGTCAGATCACCAGGGATGTGAACACGCAGTTGAAAAAGGGCGAGGATGGTGGGAAGGATTTAGATGATTACAGGCCCATAAGTCTGCTAGAGTTAAAGATTTTAGCCAAGATCCTGATGGAGCGTTTGCAGTCAGTTGGGACCCAATCAGACTTGTGCTGTGAAGGGCCAAACAATTCAGAGCAACCTGCCTCTGATCCGCATGATCCTAGAGGGTGTAAAAGTCGACGAGCAAGATGCGCTGATCAATTTGGATCAGTCCAAGGCATTTGATAGGGTCAATCATCAGTACCTGGCTGCTGTCCTGCAGCCTGCCAGATTCCAACCTGACTTCTGTAAGTGGATTAGCCTCCTGTATTACTCCCCCAGTGCTGTGGCACAGGTGAATGGAAAGCGGTCACGCACACTTTTTGCTACAGTGACAACAGACGACAATGAAGGATAACGAATAAACTACTGTTTTATTATTAAAACATATAAATGGGGATTAAATAGTTTGCAGTATATCAAAAACTGAAAAACGGGGCAAAACAAATCAATGAGACAAAATAAAGATTATGGGATGAAACAATGGAGGAGGAGGACTTATGTTTTTAAATGTTATATTGTAAAACGATCTTGGACAAAATTAAATGACAAAAAGGTAAAATGAAAAGTAAAGATAAAACAGGCAATAGAAACAAAAGAGCTGGGTTAACAGATGTAAAAAAAAAAACAAAAAAACTTACCAAGGTTTTCTAATAATAATTTCAAAAATAAATTCATTCATTTGTAAATAATTCCTGAAAGTTTTGTTAATAATTCTTTGATTTTTGCAAGAATTTCCAAATCAATGTATTATTTTACCAGTAAAAGAAAAAAAAGCCCGATAATGTCCAAGACCAATTCTGTTATATCATTGACACACAAAGAAAACAATATTTTTAACTTGAATTTTGAACATGTTAGCAACGAGTGAAAAAAATTAAAAAAAAAAAAAAAACACTTACCACTTGATATGGAAAATGTAACCAAAATAAGAAAAGAAATGGTCAAAAGCTTAAACACCAATATGTATAAACTAAAATTCAACATATCCAAGCCAGCAGCTGAAATAAAAATAGGAAATCTAGATTTCTAGACTTTTAAGATGTCATAACTGTCAAAGATTTGGGCATCATAAAGACAGATGCACTAGGACCCCAGTGTGTCCAAAATGCAGCAGTACAAATCATCAAAAAAGGGACTATAAATCTGAGTATGCCATTTTTGTATCCTTGAGAGACTAGTAAATGGGATCCCCCCCCCCCTCAAAGTATGTAACAAATGACTTCAGTGACTGCCAGGTGGACAGTTCAGCTTTGCTCAGTGCTTTGCCAAACATTGGTTCCTTCATGAATTCTCTTATTTGAGGACCGTCAAATATACCAGCCTTGAGTTTCTCCATGTTTATCCGTGGGAAATCCTCCTGGAGGAAAGAAAACCAGCTGCCTTCCCTGTCCATTGCGTTCACAAAGTTCTTCATAACTCCTAACTTGATATGTAAAGGTGGAAGTAGTATTTCGTTTGATTCAACGAGAGAGTGAGACTGACCATTATGCAAGCCAGGTTTAACCCTTATCTTAACGGCTATTCATGACTGATATAATGTGGGTCGTCAACCCAGAGATACAGAACAACAAAGATACTTTGTGTAGCCATTTTGGAGCCTTAAGATCAGTCCAACCACTTCAAGATTTTCACAGGTCAACCATCTGTGCCACTGGTACTTAACAGCAGACAACAAATGATTCATACTGTTGTGAGTCTCTTTCATTTGTACTGAATGCCGAATAGGGGGATATATGAACAAACTATTGCCATTATGTAGAAGAACTGATTTGTGACTTTCTGCTGGATAAGTCAATAAAAAGTCTCCATTCTATAGCATCCATACTCTAAGCTGATTAAAAAAAACAAAAAAACACCATCTTCAAATTTCTTAAAGCGTTACCCGGTGAAAGGAACACTGAACCAATTTACTTAACATCTGAATGTTAAAAGCGATTGTGAATGCAGCAAATTGCATATCTCTCTCTCTCTCTCTCTGTTCTTTTTACCCTTTCTCTAATTGATCTTCTCTCTGTCCCTCACATCTGCATCAATAACCACTCTCTTTTGTTTCTTTTGATTTCTCACTTTTCACTCACTCTGACAAACTGTATATTTCCTCACTCCACTATCTTTATTTTTTTTTTTTTTTTTTTTTTTTCTCTATCACTCTTGCTATTCCCCCTCATTTGCCACTCTCTCAGATTTCATTCACCTTCCTATTAAATCCCCCCTCTTTTATTTGTGATTTACAAAACTAAGATTTTTCAACAAATCAATTTGTCTTTCTTCTAAAATCTAAAAATTTCGGGTCTGTACTTTTGGTTTTAGAAATTGATTTTTTTTTTTTATTTTATTTTTTTTTTTTTTTTTTTTTTTTTTTATGCTTTTGAACTTTGACCTTTTTTTCTTTTTTCTTTTTTTTTTATAAAAAAATATATTTTGTCTTTGCATTTTCAGATTTCATTTTGCCTGAAAGAAATCTAGAAATGGCTTCGTTATCTTTGAGGAATGAGACATTGGAACCGAAAAAGCGCCTCGTCGACCTGCAGAAAGATGTCGGAGATTTTGAAAGGTGGTTCCATGGAATGACTGAAAGGACCAAGCAATCCATTGATCAAATAAATGTCAATGGATTGCAATTTGAACTGTTCAAAAGTCTGTCAGGAATTTGATGAGTTTATGAAAAGGGCACCGATGAAGGCAGGAGAATCGTGCAACCAAATGAGACAAAAGACAACCAAATTGCAGAGTAAATGACGCCAATCCCTGCAAGAAAAAGAAGAGTTTTTGGAGGAGGTAGGAAAATAAAACTGTCCAAATTCATCCCCACAAAAATTGTCTATTTCTTCTTCAGTTTTCACCTTTTGAAGAATTTGTCCATTTTGATCAAAGACAAAGATTTCCGACATTCCTCATTCTGTTCTCCACAAATTCTCTGTTGTGTGATCAGCACGAAGGAGGGGAAAAAGGTCAGAATCCAATCCCAGGAGATTCTCAAGTTTGATTGTTTTTTTTTTTTTATTTCCTTCCTTAGAAAAACAATAAATTTCTTCAAAATCCAAATCACAAATGAAAATTTGTTCGTCCACTTGACACAAAGAAAAAAGAAACGCTTTTATTCATCTGTGTCAATCATTTTTACTTTTTCTAAAAATGTTGGTGCCAAATTTAAAAGTCCTCCACACTCCAATTCGGGGCCCCAACACCACAAACAACCAAAATGTCCTTGGGAAAACGACAAATGTCAAAGAGTGAGAATCCCTCGTCGTCTAAGTGACATTGGTTGACGAATTCCCCAGTCTGGGTAAATTCCTTGATTGATTTGTCGCTCTAATCGATAACAAAGATGTGACTGTCTTTGTTGCTGCCGGCAAGCAAGAAAATCCCCAGATTCGAATCCTGCTGATGGCATTCACTTTGCAGTTCAATTTCCTTGGATGCCATCTCTCGACCGTGAAGTCGACCATTTCTTCTTGAAGTTGATTCAATGATTGCTGTCACCATTCTGGGAAAAACCGACAAAATGACCTTCCTCTACAGGAGTGAACGATTCATGAAGCTGCGATGAATGTTTCACTCCTATTAACTGTATACGAGAAACAATGCCCTCATCGTCGTTATCGGAGCTTAATAAATGGTGCAAACTGATCAGCCACTTTCCTGCCTCCTCCAAAAACTCTTCTTTCTTCTGCAGGGATTGGCGCCATTTGCTCTGCAGTTCGGTCGTCTTTGTCTTATTTGGTTGCACGAATTTCCAAACAATACCTGTCTCTGTTCCAAGGATTTTTGTTTCTCAAAAAGAATTCTTTGTTTTGAAAATGATGGAAAATATTTAAAGAAAATTTTGAAAAATATTTAAAAAATGAACTTCTTTTAAAAATTAGTTTATGTAAATGTTTTCAATGATTTCACAATACGAGTTCAGGTAATTATGACAGAAAAATGTTCCTTTTTCATAACATGTATCGTGACAAATAATGGTGAAAAAAATTGTTTAATCATTTTGTGGAAAAACGATGAGATTGCCAGATATTTTTGTTTGTTGATATATTTTATTTTTACAGAAAAAAAAATGTCATTTTTGAATTTCTGCAGAAAAATAAAATTTCTTTTTACCAATGAATTCTTGAAATGTTTCCTTAAAAACTGAATTTTATTCACCTGATAACAATATGAGATTATTGAAATAATTAAAAAGATTCACTCTCTCTCTCTCACTCTCTCAGAAAAAAAAAATGGATGAAATAATATCACTGATAAAATCTTTTCTTTTTCACAGACCCTCCATCTCCCTTAAACTGCTTTTCCCCCTCTCTATATTTCCTTATGTTTGTTTTTGTTTTTTTTTTGTTTTTTTTTTCGATGGCTGCAAAGAAAAATGAAAGCCAAGCAGTTCAAGGGAAAACTTTCAAAGAATAGGGGGAGGTTGTAGAGAGCCATAACCCATTATATATGGAATGGGGAAGAAAAGCAGTTTTAAATTTTATCATATAATTTAGTAATTATTGGTTGGAATAAATTCTTTTTTAATACTACCCATATTTTAAACATCTGAATAGATATTATAACATAACTTCGTTATCAAGCTTTTTGAATTTTCCTATACTTGTGTTTTGATTGGTCCATCTAGCCTTTGCAACAACGTTTTCCCCTTGCGAAGGATTGTTAATTAATTTGAAACTTTTGAAACCATTTATTTTACATTTCAACGTCATCACTTGATAAGACGCCGTGGGTGTTGAAACAAAATGGCTATTTTTGTAGTGATTTTATAACATATTTGTTATAATTTTTTTTTTTTTTTTTTTTTTTTAAATAAATAATTATATCTGCTCTACTTTGTATTGAGCACTCTTTTAAGAATAGTAATTGTTGGTTATTGGAATTCATTCCATATACACCAATCATATACTTGTGTGTGTGTGTGTGTATATATATATATATATATATATATATATATATATATATATATATATATATATACTAGTTATTTCCCTTGAATTGACCCATTATTTGTGGTTTTAATGCCTTCAAATCAATAAATATAATTATCGGAAACTCGTTAATAAATCTATTATTAATCTAACACTTGATTATTTAATGATATTTGTGTTTATCATTTCGATAAATGGGGTCGAAAAATTCACCCGAAATTGTTTACTTTCCCCTGTTATTATTTTTTGATGTAAGACAAGCAATCTCTTTTGCTATTTAGAGAGAGAAGTCGATAGAAGGAATTGAAACCTGGACAATTTATTTGAAAAAATCCCCAAAAAGTGGAATTTTTTTTATTGCAGTATTATACTTTTGAATTTAAATTTTGATGTTATTTGAAAGTTAAAGGTCTCAAAAGCTAATCTGAATTAAAAGAAGAATTGCTTAACGTATATAAACTTTTCAGGCAATTTTACAATTTTGGCACTTTTATCGTCATTTATTAATCCATTGAAACGCTATTATATACAAAAGATGGCAGCAACAAATTTTAAAAATTCTTTCAAATCCAATATTTGTCAGATAAGTTTCGAAGTCTGTTAGTAAATTTAAGGATTAATTAATTAGATTTTCTTAATCTAATGTTTACTTTTCCTTAAAATAGAATGGAAATAATTTTTTTTTTTTTTTTTTTTTTTTTTACGCACATCTGCCTGTCGGGGTCAAAGGGTACAATATAAATTAATTCCAATTACACCCAAAAAGGTGCGCATAAAAGTAAAAATAAAACCTAAAGAAATACGGTAGACCAGCAGTGACATAATAGTTTCTTATTATTCTTTAAAATAAATTTTCTTTAACCAATAGTTTGAAAATATAATTTTTTTATTCTATACACTTTTATTAAAATTAGGCTAATGAATAAATTTGAAGGCAGTAAGTCGCTCCCTAAAGAAAAATATAACGTAAATGTAATTTGTGTTCAATTAACGTGAAAAGAAAAGAATTTATTCGAAATGTAAATTTTAGAAAAATGAAAATATAAAATATTATTTTCTGCGAATGAATTAGTTTCGTTGCAGTTGTGAAATTTTTCTTGGTGTTGAGTCGGAAAAGTTATGAAGGAAAAAAAAAATAAAAGAATGATTTCTTTTAAAATAATGAAAACTTCAAAGTACAATTTCTGTTTAATGACTGAAATCAGAATTGGTTTTTATTGTAGAGAATAATCTGTAAATAAATGCAAGAAAACAGACACACGCAAATAAACAAACAACCTTAATTATGGATCGGAAAACTGAATTTATTAGACAAAACCTGATTGAACGGAAGATATGGAATTGAATGATACCCGTCCGATTTTGAATAATAGTCAGTCTATGCGTGATATAAGAATTATGCCCTTTTGTACATCCATAACAAAACTAAATTAATCGTTGTCCAATCTGAAAGAAAATAACTTGTTTTATTAAATTATGCAAGCACCAATTGTCAACAAAATATTTTGAGTTTTTATTGAATTCATTTTGGAAAAATGTGGGACAAAGTTCCAAATGTTGACATTTGATATTGAATAAATTTTTGACTGAAATAATATTTTTGAGGATTTTTCCTTGTCTAACAACAAAAACTGGACCGATCCACAAAGTACATATCAGACATGAAGTGGGATGAAACATACGTCACAAAAATATTTCCTAAAAATTTAATTAAATCTTTTGCCAGATTTGTGGCAAAATTTTAAAAGCGAATTTTGCTTTCATTTCAGAAAAAAAGAAACATTTATTTTTGGTTGTACGTATTTTATAAACAAAATATTAAATTGCATCAAATCGGCTGGTATTATGTCGAGGAGATTGAACACTAAGAATGGAAGCTGTCCAGTTTGGGAGCTCCGATAATTTGCAGCGAGAAGATATGTACTTCCTCCTGGTATTGATATTGATATACACACGAGGGCGGGGGTACACAAAAGTAACCGGAATCATTTTCTGTGTTACAAGACCGTGGTAATTCAGGCTTCCATCGCTAGATGCCACTTGAGGCAACCCTCAGGTATCAGTGTGCTACTAACTAGTGTCATTGTGGGAAGACGTACAACTCGGTGGTTCACATTTGTTTTGAAGTGCTTCGCGCCTTTTCGTCTATTTTTATCATGGCTGAAAGGGTGCTCGTCGTAAACTGAAAAGAACAGTTGGAAGTTGATCCAGACCTTTTTTTCGAAGGTCACGAAAGCTGGTGTTATGGATACGACCCGGAAACAAAGCAGCAATCAAGTTAGTGGAAGCATCCAATGTCAGTACGACCCCCCCCCCCCAAAAAAAAGCGCGTGAAGTGAAGTCCAATGTCAAAACGATGCTGATTTGTTTCTTTCATGTGAAAGGAATTCTCCACAAAGAATTTCTTCCTCCTGGTCAAACTGTTAACCAGGCTTTTTACTTGGAAGTCCTGAAGCGTTTGCGAGACAAGGTGAGACGAAAACGCCCTGACCTGTGCAAAAGTGGAGGGTAATGGCTGCATTTACGGTAATGCACACCCACCTTGAGTTTGAGACAGTTTCTGATAGTTTCTAACCAAGAATGGCATGACCCCACTTCCAACCTCCCTATTCACCCGATCTTGCCCCCTGCGACTTTTTTGTCAACCCCCCACCCCGAATGAAGAAAGTCCTCAAAGGAAAACATTTTGCAGATGCGTAAGAGGTTAAGAAGAAAACGAGGGAGTCATTAAAAAAATAACTTCACAAAAGTTCCAGGACTGCTTGGAAAATACGTCTGGGCCGGTGCATTGCTTCAAATGGAGAATACTTTGAAGGCGGTAAGAATATAAACATGCAATGATAAATGAATAAAATTATATGACAAAATTACGGTTATTTTTGGGTCCCCACTCCTATATATATATATATATATAGAGAGAGAGAGAGAGGAGGTGACATCACGTAACTTAATTTACCAAATAGAGATATTCGCATTTTGTATCCCTACAGGTTTTGTTCAGGTTTATTTTTGCAATGATTGTGATGTTACCTGGTAAATTGAAAAGCCGAAATCCGTAAAACTAAAATTCGCGCTGCAATTTAACTTCCTAAAAAGCTAAGGCAATTGTACATAATGATTTCTTTTCTGGTCAGGAAGAGAAATTTTGCAATGAACAATAAAAGGCAAAAGAACAGGGCAAAAATAATATTATGCAAACAAACAATAGACATTTTATTTTTATCTTAGTATTTATGTAGATAGATAAAAAGTACACATGAAGTTTTTTCTCAAAATGTTTTCAAACCACAAGCATGCAGGAATAGATGAATGCTTATATATATAAGAAAATACGAATTTGTAAAGAAAAATTTTTTTGTCTTTTTTATTCATATTTTCATTTTATAGATATATTTTGTTTTTATCTGAATATTTACGTACAAACAGATAAAGTAAATACGAATTAATTTTTCTTAAAATGTTTTGACGAACCACACAAACTACATACATACATAATAATAAGCAAAATAGTTTCATTATTACATTTTTCTTCGCAGAACGTCCTTTGAATTAAAATTAAATTCGATTCGACTTCTCTTTACCTGATATTTTTTTATATTCCCACAAGAACTAGTAGTAGTATTAGTCTTAGTTTTTGTAGTAGTAGTAGTAGCATGAAATAAGTGAAAGACGTTTAGTTTTACTTTTAAAACAATAATTTCTGTTGACTTTAACCATTGATCAAATGACACTCATGACACTCACTCCCTTGAATATCCAGCACTCTAATGATGATGATAATAATAATAATAATGATAAATACAAGAAAAAAAATTATTATTATTATTGTTGTTTTATTTTTTTGATTCTTGATAAAATTATTTACACTGATTTTTTTCTAAAATCACCAGTGAAAGTTACTATAAGATTGTGAGTAATAGTCTATCTGGCTTCGTTTTTATACACGCACACACACACACACACATATATATATATATATGTGTGTGTGTGTGTGTGTAAGAGAATTTTGAATAAAAAATAAAATGGACAGAATAAATAAATTTATTTGCACAACAAAGTATTTTGTTTATTGTAAATTTTAAATTTCTCAGTTTGAAATTAAAACTAAAATAAAAGCTTCAAGAAAGATTTTTTTTATTTGATGAAAGTCAATAGAAATTAGTGTTTTAAAAGTCAAAGACTTTTACTCACGATGAAACGATTAGCCTACTACTACTACTACTATTAATACTAATACTACTAATAATTAGCTTGAAACAAAATTTTAATAATGAAACTATTTTGTGGGTATGTGCGTTGGATGCGTGTGTAAGTCTGTGTGTGTCTGGGTCTCATTGTGTGGATGTGTGTGTGATTTTGCAAAACATTTTGTGAAAAATTACTTCTTATTTACTTTTTTTTTCATATTACGTATCTATCTATCTATTTCCGTCTTCACATTATCTATCTACCTATCTATATATCTTGTATGCAAAATCATTAGCATTTACATTTTTTCTACCCACATTCGATTGTCAATGCTCAACTATAAAAATAGTCGTCGTCTATCTGTTTATATAAATTGATATTTTGTGTGTAACTTCCATTTCATAAATTTAAAAAAAAAAAAACACATCGAAATGGTTTCTTAACAAATAACGACAACTTTTCTTTTCCAGTCGAATTTAAAATTCACAAAAATTGTCTAATTATCAGATTTTAATAAATTGTTTCCGTAATTATATCATTAAAGATGAGGATTCTTTTCAGATAAATTTTATCAAGGTAACATCTTTTGACTACCACCCAAAATATCTTTTTTTTTTTAAGTTATAATAGGTAACAACATTTTTTAAATATTTTTCCATGGTTATAATTTATTACATTGGAATCGTAATCACGATTCAATTCATTAAACTTGCAAATTCAAAAAGAAAATAGAAAATAGAACTCCGGGTATATTATACCCGGAGTTATATTTTGTATTTTTTCTATCATTTTTTTTTTTTTATATATTTTCTGTTTTCTTTTTTAATTTGTAGGTATGATGACTTTGATCCTGATTACGATCCCAATGTGATAAATTATAACCATGGAATATTAGTGTTTGAGACATTTAGAATATATTCTTACTCTGTCTTGTACATGGAGCTCTAACTAGATTTAATCCTCTTGGAAATGTATATATATGAATGTATATATATATATATATATATATATATATTGACCACTAATATTATCAATATATAAGTATATATGTGTGTGTGTTTTATGAGTGTAGTTATGCTTTTGTATCATATATTAATCGATTATAAGTCGTTATTTTATTTATAACTTTTATCAAAGTTCATGGATTGCAAGTTTCAAGAGCCTCTCAAGGTAGTTTTACTGAATGTGGTGCATGATATGAATGTCAGAGGAATAAGTAGGAAGATGAGTCACAAAATTAAATTTCTTTCAATATTAAGAGAAATCATTCTTGCTTGACAGAAAAGATTTTATAATTGTTTTAATAGATACATAATAATAATAATGATAATGATGATAATAATAATAATAATAATAATAATCTTGTATCAGGTTGCACGGTATTGACACCCACTGGATATAAAACCAAGCATGACAGAGTTGGCCAATATCTGCACTAGAAAATCTGCAACTTCCACGAAATCTCAAAAATGGGTCAGATGGGAACCTTAAGAATCCATGTTGAAGTTGGAGCCATTGGACTTTTTGGAAAAGATTCCACTAGACTCATTGAAGAGATTCCTGAAAACCCATGCCTTAAAGAATTACAACACACACCTTACGAAGGAATTTATCTATGTAAATTATGATTTTTTATTTTATTTGGTCAGTGGAAAATGTCATGACGCCATTTCTGACCATAGGTCTCTGGTTGGGACCCGGAAAGAAATGTGTACACACCAGAAACCAAAGGAAATAAAATAATAATAATAATAATACCCAAAGCTGGTGAAGGTTACGCAGGTAGGACATGTAACCTGGTTTCTGGGACATTCCAATGCACACAGACAGAAGAATCAAAGCTAATAGCCCAGGTATTATTATCAGGGAACGAAAATACAAAAATTGCCTCCTTATTGATATGGCGCTCCCTGATGACTGCAATGTAGCTTTGATGATCATCAAAAAACTATCAAAATACAAGGACCTTGAAATCGAAATCTCAAAAATATAGTAAATGAGAACATCAGTAATCCCTATTGTAGTTGGAGGCCTCGGATTGATCGGAAAAGATTCCAATATAAACTCATT
>OZ010614.1:867500-870000 GCA_963932145.1 Acanthosepion lycidas | reverse complement strand
GGTAGGTATGGAAATGTTTTTCAGTGAGTATCGTAGGTCAAATTTATCCATATTCGTTAAAAGAATAGCGCGAGTGCTCAACCGGTGGGGGAGCGAAATATATGTGAAAAGTGTGTGTATATAAATATAAATAAATATATATATATGTGTATAATTATTTATATATTATACGCGCGGTACTTATTAGAAAGCGCTCAATATCAGTGATAGAGCTAACATAACCAACTCCAACAAGGTGTTCATTTTGGCTGACAAAACCACAAACATATATACTATAGATCCTACGGCCTACAATCAACTCTTAACCAACAAAATTACACAACTATGCAAAAAGACAAACACGAACACAATAAACATTATTAACCAAGAAGCCAAAAATATAGTCACCAAATTAAATATACATGGAAGAGCAAACAAACTAGCTGAACAACATGCTTTCATTACGGCAAAGGACCACAAAACCAGCTTCGTAGAAAAACCCACATTCAGACTAATTAACCCGGCGAAGAGCGAGAGAGGAAAAATTAGTAAAAAGATACTAGAAAATATCAACACCAGCCTAAGAGAAAAATTAGGTCTCGACCAGTGGAAGAACACCAAAGCCGTCATAGAGTGGTTTAAAACGATAGATAACAAGAACAAATCCACCTTCATCCAATTTGACATTGTGGATTTTTATCCTTCCATTACAGAAAGCATATTAAATGAAGCTATACAACTGGCACAACTAAATGTAAAACTCACGGACGGAGATATAAAAATAATCAAGCATTGCCGCAAATCCCTGCTGTTCCACAACAATGAACCATGGGTAAAGAAACAAAACTACAACCTATTTGACGTAACAATGGGTAGCTACGATGGAGCTAAAATATGCGAATTAGTAGGCATACTCATCCTATCATACCTGGCCAGAATCCTGGAGAGAAAGGACACAGGATTATACAGAGATGACGGTCTTATTTTAATAAGGAAATCCAGTGGCCCCAAAGTAGACAAATTCAGGAAGAAGATAGTGAACGCCCTAAAAAATATTGGATTCAAAATAGAGATAAATACAAGCACAACAATAGTAAACTTCCTTGACGTCACTCTTAACCTGATCAACAATACATATGAACCACACAAAAAAGAAAATGACACCCCAACTTACGTACACGCATCCTCCAACCATCCACCTTCTATCATCAAACAAATACTAAATTCAATCAGCCGCAGATTATCTGAGAACTCATCTAACATACACAAAAATAACGTAAAGATCAGTTACAGCTGTACAAAAAACATAACAGAAATAATCAAAAGCCAAAACAAAAAAATGACAACCTACAAAAATGAAACCAAGGATCAAATATGCAACTGCAGAAACTGAACAACATATCCACTCCAGGGAAATTGCCAACTTACGAACACAATATACAAGGCCAAGGTAAGTGCAAACAACAACATAATGTACTACATCGGTGCCACCGAAGGTCCATTCAAGATGAGGAATAACAATCACAAACTTTCATTCGCCAACAGAAAATATTCGAACAGCACGACACTTTCTACATACATATGGCAGCAAAAAGACAATAATATTACACCAACAATAAGTTGGGAAATATTGAAAAAAGCCCCAGCCTACAGCAACATTACAAAAAAATGCCTACTTTGCCTACACGAAAAAGTAGCAGTAATATCACACAAACCGCAAAAGAACCTACTAAACAAAAAATCAGAGGTAATCTCCAAATATAGGCATGAGAACAAGTACCTATTATCCGAATTCATACCAAACGGATAAAATATACAAACCACCAACAATCACAATTTAATTTCAAGATACCATCAAAATAATTGCATCTATCATTATTATCATTGCACCACCATTAGTAATCACTTTTACCACTTTACAATAACTATTATCTAATAATATTATCATTACCACCAACACCCAGCACCATCACTTACACATCACACCTACTATTATAAATCCTCTACAATCTTTAACGCATATTACCCCCCACCAGCATATTTAACACCTTAAAACAATAAGATCAGATATAATTTCCATATATAACCATGAGAATAAACACCCATTACCAGGATTCATAATAAATAAAATAAAAATAAACAAATAAATAAATATAAAATAAAATAAAACACCAACAACCACCCTTTAGTTCAAGCTAGCACCACAATAATTACATTTATAGGTTTTATTATTCTCCCACCAACATTACTAATCACTACTAACAATTTACAATAAATATTAACCACTTATATTATTATTGCCACCATCCACCTTACATATTACTATCACACCATATCTACCATTACCATATAATCTTGCCATAATTATTAACGTATACTACCCCCTCTCCCAGCATATTTAATACCACCATAAAAATAACCAATAAGGATTACAAACTGAAATTTCTACCAGCCACATATACACAGTCACAAATAAACAAGGAAATAGCGAGCTTTAATATAATAAACAATAATATTTTTG
>OZ010614.1:805000-862500 GCA_963932145.1 Acanthosepion lycidas | reverse complement strand
CCATGAATCTTTCTTTCTTGTGGAAGAAGGTCATTTTGTAGTGACCTTTCCAGAATGGTGCCAACGATCTTTGAACCAACTCCAAGAAGAAATCATGGAATTCACGGTAAAGGCATGGCATCCAAATGAATTGGAACTTGAAAGCGAATTCTGCCTTCGGGGTTCGAACTTGCGGAGGATTTTGTCGATTGCCGTCAGCGACAAAGACAGTCACTTGTTTGTTGTCGATGGGGGCGATAAATCGATCAAGGAATTCGGCGAGACCGGGGAATTCGTCGACCAATGTCCCGTACAGGACGAAGAATTCTTTCCTTGGGACATTTGTTGTCTTTCCGAAGACAATTTCGTTGTTTGTGGGGAGGGGTGGGCAGGAGCACTTTGGTTTTTGGCGCGAAAAATAAGTCCGCCATTTTTAGAAAAAGAAAAAAGAATCAAAACAAAAGAAAATCCATTTTTTTCTTTGTGTCAAACGGACGAAAAAATTTTCGTTTGTGATTTTGAGTTTAAAGAAATTTTTTGTTATTCTAAAGAAGGAAATGAAATCAAAAGTATCCAACTTGAGAAATCGCTGGGGTCGGGTTCTCTCCCCCTCCTTCGTGCCGATCCCAAGCCCGGGAATTTGTGGGGGACAAGACGAGGAATGTCGGAATTCTTCGTCTGGAATCAAAACGGCCAAATTCTTCAAATCGTCGAAACTGAAAAAGAAATTCTCGATTTTTATGCCGACGAATTTGGTCAGTTTTATTTTTGCAACTTGGAAGGAATTTTTTCTGTCTTACCAGAAAAAATTCTGTACAAATTTCCGAAAAAATCTGAAAATAATCCGAAGTTTTTTGTTTCTGGAAAAAAATTGTTTGTTTGTTTTAAAAACGACGGAGAAAATTTAATGAAAATTTTGAAAATTAATTAAAAAAAAAAAAAAACTTGAATTTTTTTTTTTTTTTTTTTTTTTTCGTGAATTTTACAAATAAAATGTATTTTATTTAAAATTCTTTTTTTTTATTTATTTATTTCATGGAAAATTAAGAAAATTAATTTAAAAAAATAAAATTAACTTTAATTAAAATTGTTTTTTGTTTTTCTTTTTGATGTGAAGTAAATTTTCGTTTTTAAATTTTTGTAAATGTTTTTAATGATTTCTCAATATGAGTTCAGGTAAATAAGACAGAAAAATGTTTGTTTTTCGTAATAGGAGTCGAGGCAAATAAATATTGAAAAAAAAAAAAAATTGGATTTTACAAGATATTTTTTTTGTTGTCTTTTTTTTTTTTTTTTTTTTTTTTTTTTGTGTATCTCCGACCATCAAAAGTTGACAAAAAATTGTGGAATTGAATTTTCAAATGAAATTAAAGATAAAAAAAAATCGATTAAAATTGATCGATTCTTTTTTTCTTACCGAGGAAATTTTTCCTTATTTTTCGTTTGATAACAATATGAGTTGCGTCAAATAATTCCTTTTTTCATTCTTAGGGGTGGGGTGATGGATCAAAGTGTGGTATCTGTGCTTTGTGATCATGCGGGCTGGCTTCTGTCGAACTCCCTAATGCAGGGAGGAACTCGGAGGAAGCTTTGCCGAAGGGCAAGGTTTCCTTCGGGGAGGTAGACAGGACCTGAACCCGTCTAGGCGGGTTCAAAGGTCATATTTTTGGCCGAGCCTACGGGCTCGTGGGCAACCCACATTAAACCGGCCTTGTGCCACATTTAATCCTCGTGGGTGGATTAATAAATATTAGCGGCCCGGCCCGTTTTAGGATCAAAGTGTAGTATCTGTGCTTTGTGATCATGCGGGCTGGCTTCTGTCGAACTCCCTAATGCAGGGAGGAACTCGGAGGAAGCTTTGCCGAAGGGCAAGGTTTCCTTCGGGGAGGTAGACAGGACCTGAACCCGTCCAGGCGGGTTCAAAGGTCATATTTTTGGCCGAGCCTACGGGCTCGCGGGCAACCCACATTAAACCGGCCTTGTGCCACATTTAATCCTCGTGGGTGGATTAATAAATATTAGCTACTCGGCCCGGGGGCCTGGATCAAAGTGTAGTACGCTGCCTTTGTGAGCTTCCGGTGCTTTGTCGAGAGTGTTACTCTTCGGCGCGATCCCGTTTCCGCGGTCGATCCGTCCTGGAAGACGTATCACCTTTCTGACTGGCTTCGCCAAGTGATACACTTTGGCGCGATCCCGTTTCCGCGGTCGATCCGCCCTGTGAAGTCATTCATTATTCTGACTTGGCCCTGTTTAGGGACACCGATCAACCTGCTGCTGTTCCCGGACCCGACACCGACTTGAACACATTCTTCAGAGTACACTCTTGTACAATTGGCATTAATAAAATCGACATTATTGCTTCATAAACCTTCGCCTTTGTCCCTTCATTGTCTTGGCTGTTCACACGTTTCCTCATAAAGCTTGCGGGGGCGACATCCTTATCGGCCCCGCAACAACTGCAATCATTTATGGAGTCAGCCAGGAGGTCCTCACGATAAACCTGAACAGGAGAGAATTTCAAAAAATCACTTTATTTATTTTCTTCTTACTCTGAATACTAATCAATTATTTCTTGCGATGTTTCCACTGAGTCTAAGCCATCAATATTTAATCCAACGATTGATCTCACATTTTCTATGACAACAGATTCATGAAGCAACGATTTATCCACAAGGATATTGTTACAAAATGTCGGGATTATAACAAGAAAAAGATGTCAATAATGATAAGTCGGCATCGTAGAAATTGAGAGAGAAAAGCATTTTGTTGTCGCAGATTTCGTCGCCTAATTACTGAACCTCAATGACGGATGGAAGAGAAACCAGAATCAACGTGTATTTTCCAAGGAGAATTATTTTCATGTGCATGGTGTCCAAATAGACATGTTTTTGGTGACGAATGTTTTTAATCCTTATCTTCTTCCAGTACAATGATCAGGACCCACTCAAAGGAGCAAATTACTATTAAAAGGGAAATGATGAATAAAATGTGTTTAATGAAAGGGGGGGGGGGCAAATTAAAGATGATGGGAACAAGATGTCGATATGGAACTTCTTCCTTACAGTTGGAATATGACGGAAATGAGGATGATTTGATTCTGTGAAACTAGCATGGCATGTCCTAGCTGTAAAGATTTGAACTGGTCGAACTAAAGAATGGAGCGCTCATCTGAACATTGGCCATGGAAATAACGACAGAGTAGGGCCATGCAGTTTTGAATTTAGTTGAATTGGCTAGATGCAACCGTAAGTTCTATGCTAAGAGTTTCTTTTCTTGAACTTTCTTCCTGTTTTATGCTTTCCTGTCAACTTTGATCTTCAAAAATTTAAATGCAATGTCAATCGATATCTACTGACTTCCTGATTACTCTTTTATTGTTTTCGCTCCTTGATAATGTTTCTTTTTTTCTAATTCTTTCATACCCGGTAAACCATTGTGTCTTAGTGGCTTTACTGCCTTCCTTGGGATAAATTCAATTAAAAAAAGAGAATTAAGGCAGAGAAGTAGGAATTGAGCAGCTCCATACCAGATATAGCATCAATAATCTGTTTCTGGTCTAATCTAACACTTTTAAAGATAAAGCATGGCAGGAGGAGTCTGGTACTTCCTGGAGAGACAGAATGAACAGATCATTCATCCAAAATATTTACCAAGGGAACATACGAGTTCTGTTTGAGATCTGGAGAGAATCTAAGATCCATGGAGCTTCACTGAGAATGGAGCAATTCATCATGTCTAGAGAAAACTCGGGGTTTGATTAATGATGACGAAATGATAATAGCTTGATTTTTGAGGTATTGAAAGTTAAAAGCCAGTTATTTCCCCATCGATCTGTTCGATCTAGTTCAACCGAGAGATCAGCAGAGGTTCCGATCATCTGGCGTTTTTAAATTCCACCCATAAATATATATGCCCAAGTTGAAATAATATAATTTACATTTTATTCACAGGATTAATAATACACTTTTAAGTCTTCATCTGGGAACTTCCACCCCGAATAAATCTTATATTTGCTAATATCCAAAACATTTCTAGGGATCCAGTTTATCTATAATTGTACACCATTTAAGACTTGACAAACTCTGTCAAATACTCACCATTTTGAAATTCTACAGAAAATATTGAAGAAAATTAATCTTACAGCACATTTCACTAATACATTTATACATTTAACGCCATATTACCAAAAGATCCACTGATGGTTTTAATTGAGTCTATAATCATTCATTGTCAACTAAAAAGAAAAACACATTTGTAGAATGGATGAAATTTATTTGTCAAAATCCCTTATTTAGCCACCGACAGTTTTTGCTGCTTTTACTTTTCAAGATGTTTCTAAATGAGCTGGACAAAATTATAAATTATCACAAAAAAGAATACTTGGGTTAAAATTAAAGCGTAAATCGAGAGAATCAGTTAACAACAAAGATTGTGCAGCACCAATATAGTTAAATCTGGTGTATCTGTTGTAACCTAGGAAAGGTTAGTGAATAAGAATAACCCATACGAAGGTTGGAAATGAACGATAATATTTATTACAGGAAAGGCATACAAGATTTGCCAGCGGCGTGGAGAAAGTAATCAATTGCTAGTGGTGAGCTAGAAATGAATCAAGGTGAATCACAAGTGAAAATATTTATTGCAAATGTATTTATGCACAAATGTGGCACAAGGCCTAAAATGGGGATGGGGAGGGCTGGTCTTGGCTTCTCTTAAAATTAAACTTATCTAGCCACAAACACTGACCCAGACATACTACAATAACCCTTGCACCAAAACAACACATTCTTACTTACCCTTCTTACTACAACCGCCAAAATACCCCCAGAGACTATGAAATCCTAACTAAACCCCCATATGTACAATTTTCGTCTGTGGGGTGGGGAATACAAAAACAACTTTTAACAATTTATAAACCCCAATGAATATTTACAATGATGAAGAAAAATTATCACCCACCTTTCGCCAAATTCCAATGGATGGAGAAGTTTCCTTTCCGTCCTAATCTTGACTTTTAAGCAGATGCTTAAGGGACAGGATCAGTTGGGAAGAGGTAAACTTCCCGTCCCCATGGAATTCCTTCTATTGCGTTGTACATATCACGACTCGCATAACACCCAGTAAGCAAAAGAGCACATAGTGCTCAGCCTTAGTCAACAGTGGTACGATATTGCTACAGATGGAGCTGGCCTCGAGAACAAAGAACTTTCTGCGCAGCATACGAACCATGATGTCAGCGAACGCAGTTTGGAGATTTTACCAAACGTGCTGAACAAAGTCTTTTGTCGGCCTAGAGGACTCCTTGGACCACCAGCCAGGTGAGTGATGACTCAGCATTAATGAGACATTTCAACCCGGAAGCCAAAGGCTACAATCAGCGAGGTTCCGGTTTCGTTAGACTGAGATCGCCTATCAAATCATCCTGAACGCCCTCACCCTAATACCTGATATAATGCCTTACGGGACAACGGCTGGATATCGGAGAGGTCACCTGTCGTCCCTAAGAGGTTCTTGAATGCAAGCCGACATTCACAATGGAAAGAGCACCCGTGTTTGTGCAAACGGCAGGCTCCTCGTCGCATGAGGGTACACTTCTCAAGGATGGAAAGTTCTTGCGGGAGTATTCCTTCCAGAATTAGCCATTCACATCCGATCTAGGTAAGAAATGCGAAGCATATGTTGACGAATCTCAACACAAGGCACCTCAGAGATCGCCCTTAGAAGGGTGGAGGCAACAGATCTCGCGGTTTACCTTGGTGGACTTGCCTCCCCAAAAGAAGGAGAACAAGAGCCATACAAATGCCAATAAAGTGTCAGACGGGAGTGAAAGTACGGAGAGTCGGTAAAGGAGAATCGGGTAGATGTACAAGGCACATACTTCTGCCCTTCGCTTCATGGAAAGATCCCTCCGGGACCAGAGACGAACCTCCAACCAGTTCATTTCCAACAGGAGATCGGAACTGACCCAGACGCCGGCCCGTCCGTCCAGAGGAAAGATCCGGGAAGAGAAACTTCCCTCCACAAACACAACCGCAAGCCAACAGATTTATCGCGCTTGATCTTGGTCCCTGCCACCATCTCATAGCCTGTGATTTCTCTGCTGCCTTCGTGAATTCCGGCCCTGCTCGACACAAGAACCAAAGCGTCATCAGCATAGGTGGAGTATCTGACCGAGGTGGTAGCACTAGGTAGGGAAATTCCGCAAAGGCGAAAGTGAACAACATTGACGAATGGAGCGAGAAAAAATGATAGGTTTTCTATTTTACCTCACTCCCTCTACCAGCGCACCGGTGGGGGAATACGGATGTTGGATCCAAGTGCGAAAGTACGACCCGAATTTGGCGGCCGAAAGGACAGCCTCCAGAAATTGATGGTCAACCCTACCAAAAGCCTTGGACTGATCAAAATTGATCAGCGCGGAATCACTGTCGATTTGCTCGATGATGAAGCGTAACAAATGAAGGTTGCCCTTCACAGCACAATCAGACTAGGGACCAATCAGACTAGGGAGAACAACCTGCAAACGACCATGGCTAAAATTTTCAACTCGTGTTTAACATCGTCAAAGGCCGATAATTACCTATCCCATCCCCACCGTTTTTATTCTTGTAAACCAATTTGGTCACACTCCTATTGAAGCGTTGAGGTATAGACCCCTGCTTCATCCAGTTGTTGTAAATCAGTGCCAGGAAGGAGACAAACACGTGCGACATCCTCAAAAGCATTTCGTAAGGAAAACCATCTCATACCGGAGTATTGGTCATGCTAACCTGCTTCAGTATATCCTAGATCTCAGACTCTGTAATGGGACCCTCGCACCCAGCCGCTTCAGCAGCCTCGAGGCTTCAGACCGTGATCCCTGGTAAAAAGCTCCTGAAAGTAATCACGAAAAACCTCAATAATGCCCACGTCTCTAGTCACAGTCCACTTGTCCGGCAATGTGATACTCGCGATATCCGACTGGATGCACTTCGATATTCCTTTGCACGCAATTCAGCAGCCATCTTCCTTGCCTCTCAGGACATTCTTTTTAGTCTAGCCTTACCTACGATAGCTTGATCCTTCTTGATAAGCAAGGAGGCCAGCTACGCCCCCGACTATCACTGGATGTGATCACCCGATCTAATTTCTCTCTACACAAATTTTGCTCTACTAATCCTGCTTGATTGAGTCAGCGACTAAAATCAGTAGCAAAAGACCTAAGTTTAGATTTTAAACAATCCCATCACTTATTCACAACAACAGCCCCACACTCAATTCCCGCTGTAGCATTAATAGAAGCTGGTAACGGAAATCTTGCTCACCAAATAATGATGCGTTCAATTTCCAGTAACCAGCCATCTTAACCTTTGGCTTATCTAAGTTTACACGAACCCGGACAAGTTTATGATCTGAGTAAACTATATAATGGAAATTTGGACAACCTAAAAACACTACGTCGACTCTCTTAACTAGAACTCGGTCGATGTAGCTTGAATGTTCCACCTTATCCGTGTTGACGTCCTGGTTGGTGCTCATTTCAGTACTTATCGACGAGATGAAACCCGTCGATAAAGTCCCGAAACGGCTTAACATCCGGGTTGTTAGTACCCGTTTTTTGCCCTATACGATCTATATCGGGATCAAGGACGGCATTCCGATCACCCGCTAGAACTATCGAACGAGATGTCATCAAAAATGGCTCGATCCGCCAAAACAAATCAGGCCGCATAAACCCCAATGAGATGAAGGGCCTTCTTCTTTAGGGTAATATCCAGCACGCAAAGCCTGCCTGTCGGATCCGTGAAGACAAGGGCACACGCCGCATCCATAGACTTGCTCACTAGCCAGGAAACACCTCACGAGCGTCCATCAAAACATGCTGAATAAAGGACAAACCTCTTAGAATGTTTTCACGGTTGCGTGTTAAAAACCGGGTTTCCTGCCTCGCCCTTTAAACTTAGCTAGCCACAAACACTGACCCAAACTGTCATATGCCCCAGTCGACGAATGGGTTATAGGGCGATCATACGCCGACTAGGAGATATATACACTCTCACACCTGTGGAGAGATACAAGCTATCTCTCTCAGATCGTGAGAGTGGACAATTGGTAAACAAAATATTTTTAAGACCACTGTTCGATTGGGAGAATCGAACAGTAATCTTTCCCAGGTCCGCTTCGTTTTCAACACGAGTACTGATCCACAATACAAGGAGGAACTATAAGGCTTAGCGATTTTTGATAAATAATTTTAATATATACAAATATACATATATAAAAAATAAACGAACAGATAAGTATGAGTTAAAATATCCGACAATCGGATCTCGAACTTATTTTGGGATATCAAATTCGCCGAACACCAAATGGATTCAACTGAACCCGAACATACAAAATACAAGTATGAATTACTATGAATTGAATGCAGAAGCCAACACACATATACAAATGAGATGGGAGAGGAGTTACAATTATTGTTTTACATGTGGAAAGGTGTTTGCGAAAAAAAAAACATAATATTCATGTGTGTGTGTATATCTTTTCTACTACGGGTCCAAAATGTGATTACTTATCTTTTGTATTCAGTTCTCTCTTTTTTTTTTTATCAATGTCCTTTCTTTCCTTTTCTCGGCAGAACACAATTTCACACACTGCTAGTCTGTAATAGAGGTATACACTTTCTTTCTCTCTTTGTTTCGTCTTTTTCTTTCCTTCCTTTCTTCTGTAGACGGCTCGATTTGCAACAGGGATGTACACTTTCTTTCTCTCTTTGTTTCGTCTTTTTCTTTCCTTCCTTTCTTCTGTAGACGCCTCGATTTGCAACAGGGATGTACACTTTCTTTACGCAGGTTGAACCAACAGCATATATTTTTTATCCGCGTCTTCAAATTGGGATTCTCGAACAGGAATATTTCTTTATACTTCTGTCCGGAGTTGCCTGGATCGAACTGGATAAGTCATCACTATCAAATGCGTCTTATCTTTCCGTTCGTGAACCACTAGCGCCTCGGCTTCGGTCTTGCCTTTTCAAAGTCCAGGAAACAACTGATCCTCGAGTGAATCTATGACTGTCACGTGACTTAGGTTTTGGGCGCGAATTCTAACTTACTTCCGTCCCCTGTCTAGCTTCTGTCTAGACGTTTTCCTTTACGGGTAATTGGGTCAGTCGACCTTTTTGACCTGCCTTCCCAAAATGTCATAAGACTTCACGTAATCTGTATTCTGTTGCTAGGCGGAAATTAACCTTCATATGTGCGTATATGCGTGTTTAGCTTATCTGCTTTTAATACCCGTCACATCTTCCAACATAACCGATAAAAAGAAAAAAAAACTTTTTTTTCTCTTTTTTTAACAATATATATCCCAACGCCGTCTGAACAAACAATGGGTCGTCTTTTCTTTTCTTCTTTTTTTTCTGATTACTACATCAGCAGATATATACTCTTTATATCATTATATATTTTTTTTCCAAATATACACCAGAACAAAAAAATTTACAGCTTTGTCAAAATATACACACACTTTTTTTTCTCAGTTTTAATAACATACACACTCAGTATTATTAAAATATATACATTTTTCTTTCAATTTCTACATACATATTTTAAATTTTATCAGTTCCATTAAGATATACCTTTCTTTATTTAATCCTTCCCAAATTATGGTTAACATCTGCATTCGTTTTCAATATCTCGACAAAGTATCTACTAGTTTATTTGCTGTTCCAGCAATATGCTTTATTTGAAGATTGAACTCCTGCAATATAAGACTCCAACTTTGTAATCTTCGGTTTTTGTTTCTCATGCGATCTATAAACGTTAACGGATTATGATCAGTATATACAACTGTAGGAGAAAGAGAATTGGTTATATAAACCTCAAAATGTAGAACAGCTAATATTAATGCTAAGGCTTCCTTTTCTATTGTCGAATAGGACTTCTGGCACTTATTCAATTTCTTTGAATAGAAGCTTACTGGATGTAGCTCTTTATCTTCATCTTCTTACATTAATACAGCTCCGATTCCTACATCGCTGGCATAGACATGCATTTGAAACGGCTTGTCGAAATCTGGGGCTTTTAACACAGGATTTGATTTTAACTTACTTTTAATGGTCTCCAATGCGACCTCACATTCCGTGGTCCACACAAACTTATGCCCCTTTCCTAACAAGTTTATTAGCGGTGTAGCGATTTCGGCCAAATTCCTACAATACCGCCTATAGTAATTAGCCATCCCTAAGAACCTTCTGAGACTTCGGCTATTAGTGGGATGAGGAAAGTTTGCAATGGCTGCAGTCTTTGCCTCTATTGGTTTAATCCTTCCTTGCCCTATTACATGTCCTAGATATTTAACTTTGGCCCTACAAAATTCACTCTTGCCAAGGTTTTCTGTCAACCTTGCCTCTTTTAATCTTTCAAAGACTTTTTGTATCGTATCCAGATGCTCACTCTCTGTGTCACTGTAGATTATGACATCATCGATGTATGCATCGACTCCTGGAATATTGGATAAACATCTATTCATTAGACGTACAAATGTAGCTTGCGAGTTACTCATACCAAAGGGCATAACTCGATATTGATAAGTTCCTTCTGGGGTGATAAACGCTGATATCGTTTTCGCTTTGTCAGTTAACGGTACGGCCCAATATCCTTTCAGCATATCTAGCTTGGTGATATATTTAGCCTGACCAATCCGGTCGATACAATCCTCCATCCTGGGGATTGGATAAGCATCAGGCTTCGTGATGCTATTCACTTTTCTATAATCCGTACAAAACCGTACAGTGCCATCCGGCTTGTCTACTAATACACAGGGTGATGCCCATTCACTTTGACTAGGCTCAATAATTCCGTGTTCCATCATATATTTAATTTCTTTTCTCATAACTTTTAAACTTCTGGGGTTTTAAACGATATGGATACTGTTTGATCGGTTGTTCCGACGTCAATATTATATCATGTATTGCGGCATTGGTCTGGTGGAGTGTATCCGAGAATATATCCCGATATTTATTTATTAAAGTTCCCAGTTTCTGCTTTACCTCATCAGTAAGGTGCGCTAGCTTTTCCTCCAGATTTTCCAATATTCTGGAATTTTCCAATTTAAGAGGCTGGTTCTTTTCTATCCAGTGTTTATCTTCCTTATATCTTTCTACCTTCCCTTTCTCTTGTTTACTCACTAGCATTACAGCTTGTTCCTCTCTTTTACAAAACATTTTCAACATATTTACATGACATTTCATTTTACTTCTCCTTCGGCTAGGCATATGTATCAAATAATTCAAACTGTTCAATTTCTTCAGTACTTTGAACGGCCCCTGGTACTTTGCCTCAAATGGTCGACCGTTCGAAGGTAACATTAGGAGTACTTCATCACCTTCTTTGAATTGCCTGTTAACGGCCTTTCTATCATATTTCTCCTTCATATCCATCTGATTACTTTGCAGATTTTTCCTTGCCAGTTCCTGCGCAGCTTTCAACTTCTGTCTCATATTCGCCACATACTCCTTCATATTGCCACGTCTAGGCTGATCTACCATCCATTTTTCTTGTAATAACTGGAGTGGTCCTCTCACTCTATGTTCAAAAATTAACTCGAACGGGCTGAATCCTGTGGATTTCTGAATTGCTTCACGCATTGCGAATAACACAAAGGGTACTCCCTTATCCCAATCTTCCAGATTCTCCATGCAGTACCTCCTCAACATGATCTTTAACGTAGCATGAAATCGCTCCAACGCTCCCTGAGATTGTGGATGATATGCACTCGATTTCGCATGCGTAATTCCCAATTGACTTGTGACCTCCTTGAATAAACTTGATGTAAAATTGGATCCCTGATCCGTCTGTATAATTTTAGGTAAGCCCATTCTCGTGAAAAACTTATTATGGCGTCTGCTACCTTCTTTGCAGATATGTTCCTCAACGGAATCGCTTCAGGGTATCTAGTTGAAGAGCACATTATGGTTAACAGATATCTGTACGAATTTTTGGTCCTCAGTAAAGTTTCCAACGCAATCAACTATAATTCTGTTGAATGGTTCTTCCATGGCTGGTATTGGTTGTAAGGGCGCTTTTGGAATCGCCTGGTTAGGTTTGCCCGCAACTTGGCATGTTTTACATGTCCGACAAAATGACCTTACATCTCTCCTTATTCCCGGCCAGTAGAAATATTTAGTAACTCTATCATGCGTCTTCGCCATGCCCAAATGTCCAGCCCACTGACTGTCATGTGCTATTGATAATATCTCCTTACGGTACCTTGTAGGAACTATTATTTGCTTATATCTATCATATTTATCCGTTCCGGCATAAACCTGCGGTTTCCACTGCCTCATTAGGATACCATTTCTGATATAGTAGCGTCCTGACTTGTTTTCTTCTTCTCTACTTCTCCCAACTAGAGAATATAGCTTCTTTATTTCCACATCGGCTTCTTGTTCTTTTCTTAATTCTTCACTGGGTACGTTCAACTTGGGACGTATCTCTATTCGGTTATATTTCTCCACTTCGTTCTTTTTATCGATTCTTTTTATCGTGGGTGATCTCGCCCTTCTGTTTTTCCTCTCGTCATGGAGCTTTTTCTCAGCTTGCCTTGTAACCACTGCTGAAATTTTACATCTCTCGTCTTCCGAGTTATAGTGCCTTCTTTTCATCTGATGCGCTGATATTTTTCGAGGCTCAACATTTATCTGTTTTCTGCCTATATCATTTCCTAACAACAACGAAATTCCCTTCATGGGAAGTGAATCTAGTAGTCCGACTTCTATGTCGCCAACTTTCCACTTAGACTTTAGCCTAATTTTCCATATCTCTGTTTTCATAGGTTTACCCCCTATGCCGATCACCGTCTTTATCTTCCCTGTCCTATATCTCATATTTTCCGGCACATCTCTTCGCCTTGCCAACGACTGGGAAGCCCCTGTGTCTCTTAACACTCTCAGGGTTTTCATTTCCTTTCCATTTTATCAAAAATCTGACCGTTTGCAGTGTATGGCCAGTAACTCTTGTCTATTTGTTTCGTGATTGCTGCCCCTTGGGGCTTTGCATTTTCCATCATATCCTTATGACTCCTACAATTTGTAGCGATATGTCCTGGCCTTCTGCATGTATAGCACACTATTTGTGGTGCTTCGCGCTCGGGTAAGTTTCGTTTCCCTGCCCATATCTGCGTTCTGGTGCGCTTGGATTCTTCACTACCACGCGTCTGTGTTGAATGGCGTATTATGGGTGTACTATTCTTTGAACGAGCTTTCTTATGGGTAATGTTATATTCGTCTGCTAGCGTAGCTAAGTCATAACATGATTCTATTTTCCTGTCACTCAGGTATGTTCTCATTTCTTCAGATATGTTGTTCTGAAAATCCTCCGCCAGTATAAGATTTCTCAGCCCATTATAATCCTCGACTACTTTCTTGGCTTGGCACCATCTGTCTAAATATATCTCCTTCTGACTGATATATTCTACGTATGTTTGGCCCTCAAACTTTCTATAGCCCCTAAACTTCTGTCTATAGGCCTCCGGCATGAGTTCATATGCCTTCAATATCGCGGACTTCACTATTTCATAGTCTGCGCATTCTTCGGTCGACAACGTTGCGTATGCCTTTTGAGCTTTACCAGTCAATACTGTTTGCAATAATATCGCCCAATGTTGTTTTGGCCATTTCATATTTGTAGACGTCCTTTCGAAATGATCAATATATTCTTCCACTTCCCTTTCTACAAACTTCGGCAGAAGATGTACTTGCTTGGTGATTTCGAAATTTTTCTCCTCATTTGCTTGTTTGATTTCCAACTCGCGTATTCTTGTTTCTTGTTCAATAGGGGCTTTCTCTATTTCTGCTTTAGCTAGTATCCTGGCCTTCTCCAATTCTACCTGGGCATTTGACAGACTTGCTTCCTCTCTTGTGAATTCCTCCAGGGTTTCTTCCTCGAACACATTATTATCTACCATATGTTCTGTAATTCTCCTCACTATATCAATTTTTCTCATCGACTTCCTGACGTTTAATTCCAGCCTTTCCCCTATCTCATATACTTCGTCTTTTTTCAATTGACTTAGTTTTTCCGGGGTGGGTTCTTTCAGGAATTCAGCTACATTCTCCATTTCTACTTTATATATATATATATTTTTTTCGTTCATCTTGTTGTGGTCAGTAAGTGTTATCTTAATAGAAGCGTAAAAAAAAAATTATGGCACGAGCCCCATTTGTTTACGAAGTCAAAATATATCTTTATCTCGGACGAAGGCCCCATATGTCATATGTCATATGCCCCAGTCGACGAAAATACAAGTATGAATTACTATGAATTGAATGCAGAAGCCAACACACATATACAAAAGAGATGGGAGAGGAGTTACAATTATTGTTTTACATGTGGAA
This sequence comes from Acanthosepion lycidas, assembly GCA_963932145.1. Lineage (NCBI taxonomy): Eukaryota > Metazoa > Mollusca > Cephalopoda > Sepiida > Sepiidae > Acanthosepion > Acanthosepion lycidas. The sequence goes on along the minus strand of OZ010614.1, from coordinate 848,147 downwards.
AGGTGTTTGCGAAAAAAAAAAACATAATATTCATGTGTGTGTGTATATCTTTTCTACTACGGGTCCAAAATGTGATTACTTATCTTTTGTATTCAGTTCTCTCTCTTTTTTTTATATCAATGCACAAACACAATTTCACACACTGCTAGTCTGTAATAGAGGTATACACTTTCTTTCTCTCTTTGTTTCGTCTTTCTCTTTCCTTTCTTTCTTCTGTAGACGGCTCGATTTGCAACAGGGATGTACACTTTCTTTCTCTCTTTGTTTCGTCTTTCTCTTTCCTTTCTTTCTTCTGTAGACGGCTCGATTTGCAACAGGGATGTACACTTTCTTTACGCAGGTTGAACCAACAGCATATATTTTTATCCGCGTCTTCAAATTGGGATTCTCGAACAGGAATATTTCCTTATACTTCTGTCCGGAGTTGCCTGGATCGAACTGGATAAGTCATCACTATCAAATGCGTCTTACCTTTCCGTTCGTGAACCACTAGCGCCTCGGCTTCGGTCTTGCCTTTTCAAAGTCCAGAGAACAACTGATCCTCGAGTGAATCTATGACTGTCACGTGACTTAGGTTTTGGGCGCGAATCCTAACTTACTTCCGTCCCTTGTCTAGTTTCTGTCTAGACGAAATTGGGTCAGTCGACCCTTTTGACCTGCCTTCCCAAAATTTCATAAGACTTCACGTAATCTTTATTCTGTTGCTAGGCGGAAATTAACCTTCACATGTGCGTATATGCGTGTTTAGCTTATCTGCTTTTAATACCCGTCACAAAACAGACAACAAAATTCCTTACACCAAAACAACACATTCATACTTACCTTTCTTACTACAGCTGCCATAATACCACATCGTCACTATGAAAGTCCTAACTAGACCGCCATATGTACAAATAATTGTCTGTGGTTGAACGGGAATAAAAAACAAATTTAAAAATTGTTCTAAACGATTATTTACAAAGATGTAGAAAACTATTTACAAGAAACTAAACAAAATAATGTTAGCAATAAAACCCCCATAGTCTCTAAATGTGGCAGAAACATTAGTTAACCGGACGAAATTAATGCAGGACTTAATAATATAAAAACATTCATTCATCCAATCACTCGCTTCAACATGCAGTCATTTAGACACAACAAAAATACGAAAAAACACACTCGAAACAAAAGGCGTCCCGTACCCACCAGAGAACTGATGTCACTGAGCACCTAACAAGAGGGGGGTGGGGAATTAAAGCAAAAAAAATAGAGGGACAGAAATAAGAGGGGCCAATGAGCAAACATCCTCTAGCTAAGTTAACCTAAAGAGAGAAAAATAAGGACAAAAAAACGAAAACCTAAACTAATATAAATCTGCGCGGGGTTAGCCTATGTTTAATACATGAAGAAGAATATCCTGATGACTAACCGGCATCAAAATGTCACTCTAGGTTAGCCTTTTTACTCGACACAAACGTGCAAGATTCACCCACCTTTTGCCAAATTCTGGTGAAGTGAACCACCGCTTTTCCGTCCTAATCTTTACTTTAAGCTGCTGCTTAAAGAACAAGATCAGTTGGGAAGAAGTGAACTTCTCGCTTTCATAGAATCCCTTCTGACGCGTCGTCCAAATCACGACTCTCATAACACCTAGTAAGCACGAGTGTTCAGCTTTCGTTATCGGCGGTACCACATTACTACAAACAGAACTTGGCTCAAGGACAAAGAACTTTGCACGCAGCATGCAGACCATGAGGCCTTCAACAAACTTGCACCACGGCACTACGACCCTAAAATGAAAGAAGACGTGACTCAAGGTGTCGACCTCCTCACCACAGCGGCGGCAGTTTAAAGATTTCTCCAATCCCGGTGCACAGTCTTTTGGCGACCCAGAAGGTCCCCACAAATCATCAGTCAGGTGAATGATGCCTCATCGTTATTGAAATATTTCAACCTGGGCACCCAAGGCCATATTGAGCGAGCCTCCTGCTTCGTAAGACCAAGATCGTCAATCAGTTCATCACGAACGACCACCACCCCCACCCCGTAACTAACACTTGATACAGTGCCCTACGAGACAACACCTGGACGTTTGAGAGGCAATCCGACGCCCGCAAGAATCGTTTCAGAGCAAGGTGGCATTCACAACAGAAGGAACACTCGGCTCGGAGTAAGCGGCCGTCGTCCTCCTCGCACAAATGCACACTTCTCAGGGAAGGGAAGTTCTTACGGACGTCTTCCTTCCAGAAGGCGCCCTCCTCATCCGAATCGCGATACATTCGATCTAGGAACGCGATGCGAAGCATATATTGAAGAATCTCAATGCTATATATGCTCAATATCCAGCGCCTTCAGAAGGGTGGAAGCAACAGATCTCCCGAGGTACCATAGCGGCCTTGGCTCCACAAAATTAGTCTTACTAATGCAATTATTGTGGCAGACTAATGAGGAAGTACAGAGTCGGTAAAAGAGAATCGGTTAGATGTGCGAAATACATACTTCCGCCCTCTCCTTTAAAGAAAGCTTCCTCCGAGACCACAAATTAAATGCTATCTCGGCCTTCTCTTGTACCCCCGGCCAATTCATTTCCAACTGAATATCGGGACCGAACCAGACGCCGAGTATCTTGATCTAACCGTCCGTCCAGAGGAAAGGTCTTGGAAGAGAGACTCCCTTCCACGCACCCAACCGCAAGTCAACAAACTTATCACGGTTGATCTTGGGCCCTGTCACCATCTCGTACCCACTGATTTCTTTGCTGACTTCGTCAAGGAGCGGATTCGCCTTTAACTTGCGAAGGAAAGGTTCCAACGCAAGAACGTAAAGCACAGGCGAAATCGGACAACCTTGACGAATGGAGCGAGACAATACGAAAGGTTCCGATCGTACCGCATTCACTTACACAAGTGCACCGGAAGTCGCATGCAAAAGTCGGATCCAGGTGCGAAAGTACGGCCCGAAACCGGCCGCCGAAAGGACAGCCTCCAGAAATCGATGGTCAACCCTATCGAAAGCCTTGGACTAATCTAAATTGATCAGCGCAGCTTCACTGTCGACTTTCTCAATGATCAAGCGTGCCATATGAAGGTTGGACTGAATAATCCTGCCCTACACAGCACGAATCTGTTCGGAGTCAATTAGACTACAGAGGACAACCTGCAAACGGTTGGATAAGATCTTTGGTGAAGCGTTGAGGTATAGACCCCTGCTTCATCCAGTTGTTGTAAATCAGTTCCAGCAAAGGAAGAAAAAAAGGGCGACTGCCTCAAGTAAACTTCTTAGGGAAGACCATCTAATCCTGGAGATTTATCCAGGCCAACCTGCTTCAGCGCTTCTCATATTTCCGACTCTGTGATGAGACCATCGCACCTCAAGGCAGGGAAAGTCGGCTAAATAGGCGTCGAACTGAGCAGAGCTTAGACCGGGCTCACTAGTGAAAAGTTCCTGAAAATCATCACGAAAAGCCTCACATAAACCCGAGTTTGTAGTCACGGTCCGTTTATCCGGCAATGTGGCGCACGCGATATGTCGCCGAGACGCATTCCGACCTTCCTCTGCACGCAATTCAGCGGCCATATTTGTCTCCTCAGAGGACATTCTTTTTAACCTAGCCCTAACTACCAGACCTTGATCCTTCTTGATAAGAAAGGCGGCCAACTCTGCCTTTGCTAAAGCTATTTTCCCACTATCACGGGATTTATTTGCCCGGTTTACCTTTTGCTCACAAGCCGTTTGCACCGCTAATCTATCTAGATTGAGTCGACGACTAAAATCAGCAGCAAACGTTCTAATTTTAGATTTTAAATTATCCCACCAGCCATTCCCAACCACAGCCCCCATCAGTTCCCTCTGTATCATTAATAGCAGCTGTCCCCGGAAATCCAAATAATGATGTTTAATTTCCAGTGGCCAGCTCTCCTAAACTTAGGCTTATCTAAGTTTACACGGAGCCGGACAAGCCTATGATCCGAATAAACTATGTAATGGAAACTTGGATACCCGAAGTGGCCTACATTGACTCCCCTGACTAACACTCGGTCGAGGTAACTAGAACGCACTCCGGCAGCCGAGCCACCACTATTTTTCCAAGTCCATACTACCTCCCGAAGGTGCTCATTCCGGTACTTATCGACACGATCGAACATCGATAAAGTCCCGAAATGGTTTAACGTCCCGGTTTGTACCTGAATAAGGCCCTATATGATCTATGTCGGGGGCAAAAACGTCATTCCAATCCCCCGCTAAAACTACCCGACGAGATGTCGTCAAGAACGGCTCGATCTGCCGAAACAAAGCAGGCCACTCAGAATGTTAATTTGGCGCATAAGCCCCAATGTGACGAAGAGCCTCATCCTTTATGGTAACATCCAGCACGCAAAGCCTGCCCGACGGATCTACGAAGAGTACACGCAACCTTCAAAGACTTGCTCACCAGCCAAGAGACAAGGGACGAGGCCGGAGAGAGAGAGAGAGAAGACGTAAATAAAAAGAAAGAAAAATAGAAAAGGTAAAAGATATGAGGGGAATAAGAAAAATTCTACGATTCTTTGACTGACATCAGAATTTTAATTGTCGAAAAAACCTGCAATAAAATCCAGAAATTAGCAATCAAAACAAATTTATTCTCACCAAATTTACATTTTCACTTTAAAATTAAAAAATATAAAAGAACAAATCATCGTTAGAAATAAATTAAAATTATTGACAGATTTTGAAAAATATCAAAATTGCTTCCTAAATAAAAGTTTTTTTTTTTTGATACAGATTAATTTTAAAAATTTAAATTAAATATTTTTTTCTTCATCTTTAAGATAAACAATTCTTTCTAGAAACAAAAATCCTTAAAATATCTTCAGATGTTTTTTTCTGAAATTTGTACAAAAATTTTTTACGGCAAAATCGACAAAAATACAAAAATTAACATATTGCAAAAAAATGAGCCTATGGAAGTAGATAATTTCGCCTGTCGCCCGGTTCACACACCTTTCCCTTCCTTTGAACAAGAGTAGAATTTTAACCCTTGTTTCCTGTTTAAGATTGAATTTCTGGTTCCTTCTCCTTCTTGCATGTGGAGAAATGAATTTAATAAATAAAAAATAGTTGATGAAAACATCCCACAAACTTAATAAAAACGTTAAAGTTTTATCTCTAAATACCAAAGTACATAAAATTCAATAGAAATATTGGATTTCATATAATATTAATCTAAATTTTAAAGATTACTGGGTAGTTAAAACATTATAGAAAAAGGCAATGACGTTATATTTGTTAAATAATTATTACAGTACCTGTCCCCCATACAAAAAAAAAAACTCATGTGTAAGTCTGTCGAGTGTTGTCAATACCACTTAAAAACACCACCTACGCGTTAAAAAAAACTGTATGTGATATTTTAAACTAAAAGTAATATTTGTTTCAAATCAGTTTAATTAAACTTTAAATCAACTAATCTTTCTCAAATAAAATTTAAAAAAGGCACATTTTATTTTTGAAATATTTTTAATAAAGAGAATTACGTTGTGTTGACAGATATGTAAATATAACGTATTTTAGCGTTTTTACTGATAATAAAGAAAATCATTTCATTGAATTTAAATTCAGTTTCAAAAAGAGAAAATCATTTTAATTACTGAAAATGTTAAATTGAATCTATTAGCTTGAAATTAAAACTAAAATAAAAGTTTCAATAAAAAAGCTGCATTTTTTAAAAATGGCTTTTATTTGGAGATACATTAATGTCATTACAGTCTGAATGGTAAAGGAATTTGATTGAAATCATCACTGACAATGGCTTTCGAAACTAAAGTGTCACTTAAAAGTGTACATCATCAGTTGAAAATATTAAAAGGAAAATGAAATAATAAAACTGTAACGATAAGTGATTATCTGTTTGATCATGTGTCAGGGATTAAGAGCTACTTGTTAATTTTGTTTCACTTTTAGTCTTTTCTTTTGATTTTACAGGCACATTTGCTAGGTAACTTGTGTCTACGCATATGACACACAAACACAGACATTATATATGGCCTGAAGATTGTGTCTAAGCGCGAAACAGACTGTTGTCATTCAGTATTTTTCCTTTTGTCTTTATTCATGTTGTCATTTTACAGATATATTTTATTTTTATCTGAATTTTACGTCGACAGACAGATAGATAGATAGATAGATAGATAGATAGATATAAATATGAAGTAATTTTTTAAAATGTTTTGCCGAGCCACACACGCACACTGAAGGCTACACGCACGCACACACAGAGACACTGACATACAGACATACATACGTGATAAGCAAAATAGTTTCATTATTAAATTTTGTTCGATATATACATATATATATATATATATATATATATATATATATATATATATATATATATATATAACATCCTTTAAATTAAAATTAAATATGAATTTCAAATTATTTTTAAGTCGACTCTCTCAGTAATTTTTTCTTTTTCATGACCACCGACAATTCGAAATTATGTCTAGATTCCCACAAGAACTAGTAGTAGTCTTAGTTTTTGTAGTAGTAGTACTAGTAGTAATAGTAGTAGTAGTAGCAGTCTTACTTTTTGTAGTAGTAGTAGAAGTACTAGTACTACAACTACTACTACTAGTAGTAGTAGTAGTAGTAATAGTAGCATAAAATAAGTGAAAGACGTTTAGTTTTAAAACACTAATTTCTGTTGACTTTAACCATGAATAAATTGACACTCAGTCCCTTTCACTCTTGATGTGATTACTACTCTAATAATAATAATAATAATAAAAGAAGAATAGTCATTATTATTATTATTACTATTATTGGATGTTTTATTTTGATTCTTGATAAAATTATTTACACTGACATTTTTCTAAAATCGACACTGAAAGTTATTATAATAATATGCGTTTTTATACACACACACACATGCACAGACACACACACACACACACACACACACACACACACACACACACACACACACACACACATATATATATATATATATATATATATATATATATATCAAGCATTCTTTTATTTCCGCAGTTTTTATTCGTTTCATCATAGCACACATATCTGGTGTTCATCGGGTTGCAACGACCCTTTCGCATATCATTTCATTATTTCCAGCCCATCCCATGATATTTTATGATTACAAACATTTACATGATTCAATATAAAACACAGAAGAAGCAAATTTCAATCTACCATGAAAAGATTTTCTTTCTATTGATATGTACGTCATTTTCTGAGACATTTTCAATTTGAAGTATTTTCAAGTTTTTACCTCTAACTTTTAAACAGTCTTTTCACGAAATGTTTTCATAAAATACTTATTTTTGTCTGTTTTGTAGAATTTAAACAAGAAAAAATAAATTTTATCTATCTATCTATCTATCTATCTATCTATCTATCTATCTATCTATGTCTGTTCATATCTATCTATCTATCTATCTATCTATCTATCTATCTATCTATCTATCTATCTATGCCTGTTCATATCTATCTATCTAGCTAGCTAGCTCCTTTCATTCATGATTTCAGGTCAAAATATTGATAAATAATTTTATCGAAGAACCAATCGAAAAAAAACAACAACAACAATAATAATAATAAGTAATAATAATTGCAGGATTGATGGATATTAAAGAAACTTGCTGTCACTTGATCTTTGATGAAAGTCAATAGAAATTAGTGTTTTAAAAGTCAAAGACTTTTACTCACGATGAAACGATTAGGCTACTACTACTACTACTACTACTACTACTATTAATACTAATACTACTAATAATTAGCTTGAAACAAAATTTTAATAATGAAACTATTTTGTGGGTATGTGCGTTGGATGCGTGTGTAAGTCTGTGTGTGTCTGGGTCTCATTGTGTGAATGTGTGTAGGTTTGGATGTGTGTGTGATTTTGCAAAACATTTTGTGAAAAATTACTTCTTATTTACTTTTTTTTTTCATATTACGTATCTATCTATCTATTTCCGTCTTCACATTATCTATCTACCTATCTATATATCTTGTACGCAAAATCATTAGCATTTACATTTTTTTCTACCCACATTCGATTGTCAATGCTCAACTATAAAAATAGTCGTCGTCTATCTGTTTATATAAATTGATTTTTTGTGTGTAACTTCCATTTCATAAATTTAAAAAAAAAAACACATCGAAATGGTTTCTTAACAAATAACGACAAATTTTCTTTTCCAGTCGAATTTAAAATTCACAAAAATTGTCTAATTATCAGATTTTAATAAATTGTTTCCGTAATTATATCATTAAAGATGAGGATTCTTTTCAGATAAATTTTATCAAGGTAACATCTTTTGACTACCACCCAAAATATCTTTTTTTTTAAGTTAATAGGTAACAACATTTTTTAAATATTTTTCCATGGTTATAATTTATTACATTGGAATCGTAATCACAATCCAATTCATCAGACCTAGAAATCAAAAAGAAAACAGAAAATATAAAACAGAAAATTTAACATTATTTACATTATTCGGACTATTGTCCTCATCTTTGTCGCCATATTTATATTATTGAATTTGTAAGTCTGATGAATTGGATCGTGATTTCGATTCCAATGGAATAAATTATAACCATGGAATATTAGTGTTTGAGCTTTTGACATGATATATATATATATATATATATATATATATATATATATATATATATATATATAAAGAAATATAGTCTTAAGGTGTGCTATATTTATGGAATAAAGTGCTCAATATCAGAGATAGAGCGTGTGTAAATATAAAAGTGAACATAGAAGTCAGCACTTAGAGGCGACAGTCTGTTTCATGCTATATGCAATCGTCGTGGCCTGACGATTGCATATAGCATGAAACAGACTGTCGCCTGTAAGTGTTGACTTCTATGTTCACTTTTATATTTATATATATATATATATATATATATATATATATATAATGTACGTGTGTGTTCGTGATTATTTTTTTAAAGTAAATTATGTTGTCAATATATATATATATATATACATATATATATATATATTGATAAAATTAGTTGTCAATATATATATGTGTGTGTGTGTGTGTGTGTTTTATGAGTGTAGTTATGCTTTTGTATCATATATTAATCGATTATAAGTCGTTATTTTATTTATAACTTTTATCAAAGTTCATGGATTGAAAGTTTCAAGAGCCTCTCAAGGTAGAGTTTTACTGAATGTGGTGCATGATATGAATGTCAGAGGAATAAGTAGGAAGATGAGTCACAAAATTAAATTTCTTTCAATATTAAGAGAAATCATTCTTGCTTGACAGAAAAGATTTTATAATTGTTTTAATAGATACATAATAATAATAATAATAATAATAATAATAATAATAATAATAATAATAATCTTGTATCTTGAATCTTCTTCTTCTTCTTCTTCTTCTTCTTATTATTATTATTATTATTATTATTATTATTTTTATTTTCTTTGATTTCTGGCGTTTACACATTTCTTCCGGGTCCCACCCAGGGACCTAAGGTTAGAAATGGCATGATGACACTTTCCACTGACAAAAAAAAAAAAAAAAAAATTACATAGATAAAGCCCTTCGTAAAGTGTGGGCTGTACTTATCAGAACAATTCTTTGTATCTCCTTGAGGCATAGACTTCCAGGAATCCCTTCAATTAGTCTACTGCAATCCTTTCCAACCAGTCCTAGGGCTCCAACTACAACAGGGATTGTTGATGTTCCCATATGCCACATTTTCGAGATTTCTATTTCAAGGTCCTTGTATTTTCACAGCTTTTTGGAATTCTTCAAAGATACATTGCAGTCAGCAGGGACTGCCATATCAATAAGGAGGCACCGTTTTTGTTTGTGGTCTTTAATAACAATATCTGGGCGGTTGGCCTTGATTGTTCTGTCAGTGTGTATTGTGTAGTCCCATAGAATTGTAACAGGTCCTATCTCCGTAACCGGATCTGGGTGGTATTTATACCAGTTTCTTTCAGTTTCCTTCCCGTAGAAGTTGCAGATTTTCCAATGCAGATGTTGGCCCACTCTGTCATGCCGGGTTTTATATTCAGTGGGTGCCAACATCGTGCAACCTGATACAAGATGATCAATCGTTTCTGGATATTTATCACAGAATCTGCATTTTGGGCTGACACAATATTTTAGTATATGTGCTTGATAATTCCTAGTTAGCAAGCATTGGTCCTGCGCAGCAAGGATAAAACCTTCAGTTTCCGCTTTCAACCCTGCACTGCGTAGCCACTGATGGGTACGGGTTTTGTCTACATCAGCTTGTTTGATACGGGCAGAGTATTCGCCATGAAGCGGTTTATCTTGCCATCGCTTCTGTATCTGGTCGGTTGCATTCGTCTTTGCTGTCTTTTTTAAGTATTTTGCAGTTTCAGCCGGTGTATTGTGCTGTAGTTGCATTTCTACGCCCATTTGAAACTCCATTTTGAATTTGTTGGCTTCTTTTATTACGGAGTAAAGACGTTTACTACTTTCATGTACCTTGACGCATACCATCATCCAGCCTTCTGTAGTTTCCAAGTATCTTTGGAGGCCAATTGTTGTAGTTTTGTAGGATAGTTCTAGTTGCACTAATCCTCTGCCTCCTTCGGATCTGGGCACATACAGACGATCAACATCAGCTTTGGGATGATGCATGCTATAGCAAGTGAGAAGCTTTCTCGTTTTGGCGTGCATTCGCTTAATTTCAGCTATGGTCCAGTTATGGACATTAAAGCTGTATTGCACCACAGGGACAGCCAATGTGTTTATGGCTGATATTCTGTTTTTTGAGTTTAGCTCAGTATTTAGTATCAGACGTACACGCCTGTAGTACTCTTTTCTTATTTTTTCTTTCATTTGGGGGTGTTGTATGCCATCTCTTTCGCTAATTCCTAGGTACTTATAAGCTTCTTCATGCTCCAATTCCCTAATCTTTGTGACAAAATCTAAATCTATTAAGGGTGTTTCTGTAATTCTACCTTTCTTGAATGTTAGTTTTGCACATTTATCTAATCCGAAGTCCATACCTATGTCGTCACTAAAGTATTTTACATTATTGAGGAGGCCCTTCAGCTCATTGTCGTCTTTAGTAAAGAGTTTGAGATTATCCATGTAGAGTAGGTGATTGAATATTTTCTTATTTATTTTGTAACCATAGTTACTGTTATTCAGTTCATGTGTAAGAGGGATTAAGGATAAACAAAACAGAAGGGGTGACAGAGAGTCTCCTTGAAAGATTCCACGTCGGATATTCAGACGGTTGGATATGGCAGTGCCCCCGGTGTGACTAAGGTATAGTTTGGTGTTCCACATTCCCATGCTGTGCTTAAGGAAATTTAATACCACAGGGGAGACTTTGTATATTTCCAAAGTCTTAGGGATCCAAGAATGTGGAACACTATCAAAGACTTTACGATAATCAATCCACGCTGCACTTAGATTTCTACGTCGTCTCCTGCATTTTTCCAGGATCATTTTATTTATCAGTAGTTGATCGTTGCAGCCATATCAACCTCTTCTGCATCCCTTCTGTTCCAGCGGAAGAATGCTGTTTGTTTCGAAAAAGGAATAAGTACGGTTCGTCAGTACAGACGTGATCAACATACGTTGTGGAGAGACATGTTATTGGTCTATGATTTTTCGGGTCGTCTGTTTCAGTTGTTTTTGGTATGAGGTATGTAATACCTTCAGTAATCCATTCCGGGATTTTATTGGAATTATTTACAAGCGTTGATAATGTTTTTGCAAGAATTTCATGGGTAGATGAGAGATGATACAGCCAGAAATTGGGCAACTTGTCATTTCCAGGGGATTTCCATTTTTGAGATTTCGTTAGAGCTTGCCTAACATCATCAGTGGATATATTTTCCCATTCTTGCAGAGGTGTATCCAGCATTCGTTATTTTTCACGCCGGATCCATTCAGCATTTGGGTTATATACCTTTGGGCTCCTTCAAATATTTTCCCAAAATGTCTGTACATTATCAATCGATGGTGGCCTTTCGACATGTATAGGTGTTTTTCCAATTTCCCTGTAAAATTTCTTGAGATCAGTTCGGAATATTTTATTTTGTCGATAGAACCTACAAAGTTTTTCGTATCGTCTTGTTCTCTGTGCCTTTAGCTGAAGTTTCTGCTTCTGCATTTACGTGATTGATAGAATGTCAATTAAGGATTTAATGTTATATTTCCGCTTGATCTTTTTGCATTTACGTGTGGAAATATTCGCGTTTCTGGTGAGCTCATCTAATATAGAAAGGTCACATCTGATTTGTTTTATTTCTCGTATCAGTTTGGTTTTCCAAGCTGGTTCTCTGTGTCTGTTAATTTTATTTATTGTCTTGACTCCAAGCTTCCGAGTCGCTGCTAAAGCTGTTGCGTATATGTTATTATTATTATTATTATTATTATTATTATTATTATTATTATCATTATTATTATTATTATTATTAAACGAATAAATAAACTATTATTATTATTATTATTATTATTATTATTATTATTATTATTATTATTATTATTAAAATAATAATGATCATGTGAAAAGGGAGAAAAAATACTAATGTAAAATTACAGAAGCTTTTAATTCGTCTATATTATAAAGTTTCTTCATATTTTTTACCTACCACAATTAAACATATTGTATGAAATAAATTGTCTTCATGAATAATTACGTTCCATATTTGTTTTCTGTGTTATTGTCTAAGTTTATGAAGTAAACATGCTGGAGCTGGTTGTATAAACAGGCCGTCAACTAAGATGGAATTCTGGGGTAGCCTAAGACCCCACCCCGCCAGAATATCATTTAGCACCCCTCTATTAAAATGATGTGAACAGAGTAAACTCTGAATCGAAGACTTTTTTCAGCGCTCTCTCTCTATCTATCTATCTATCTATCTATCTATCTATCTATCTATCTATCTATCTATCTCAATCCTTTCCATATCTCTCTCTCTCTCTCTCTCTCTCTCTCTCTATCTATCTATCTATGTAAGCCTCTAGATCCTACTCCTACCTTCTAAAGGTCTTCATCTTTATTTCGCGGCTGACAAAATACCCAGAGGTTTTCGTATGCCATGTGGGCTTTGGAGACACAAACAAAAACACACACACTCTCCGATTGTTCTTTTTATCTGAGCGCTTTCGGTTAGACATAAAAAAAAGTTTTTATATAATTTCTCATCTGAAAAGAAAAAAATTATTAGATTACATGAGAAATTGTATAAAAAACTAAATCAAAGCACCTTGTCTATCGTATTCAATGAAATGTGCATGAAAGAAGGATTGCTGCCTAAACACACACACACACACACACACACACACACACACACACACACATATATATATATATATATATATATATATATATATATATATATATATATATATAAAAGGAAGCATAGATCTATCAAGTTCTTATCTCAAATAACAACTTAAAAGAGACTGTTTGACCAACACAAGGAATGTTAAAAGATTCATGTTAAAAAGATAAAAAAATTAAATAAACAAATGAAAACTACAGACAAAAGTTAATTTTCTCCATCAAGACATTCATTTCTGTAATTACTGCTACCAGCAAACAGAAATATTTATTCTCCTGATGATGGCCATTTTGGCCGAAACTAGTCGAGGAATCTAAATGAAATAATAATAATAAAAAAAACAAAACGAAAGAATATTAATCTACAACCCAGTGTGTCTGAAGATTTTAATTTTTTAATATTTTTTTATTGTTCAAAATATAATCATGAATAATAGACACGAGACTGAACCAAATGCCGAGGACATAACACCAACAGAACCAATAAACACCGAATTATTGGCTATCCGTATGAATAGAGCAACCAACAAATTAGCCAGGTATGAATCACACCAGGAATATATTAGGATATGCCTGAAGGATCAATTAATACCAACCAATTTCAGGACTGATTTGGAACCTTCAATAGGTAACCACAATGATGCGTCTCTAGCATCATGGTACCGTAAATTAGAAGACTTCTCCAGGGAACTCATGCAGGATACCATGCAATTCTGCGAGGAAAGCATAACAGCAACAACAGCAGAAATTAACCTGCTCGATGAGAAAATAAAAAAAAAACAAACGGACACGGAAGAATATACCAACATAAAGAATGTCATAAAAGCTCACACACACCAAAAAGTGAGGGAACATCAAAAAACAAAAACTGAACAACAAAGAAAATTAAAATGGAATATTTCCTCCAGACAGAGGAACAAAAGACAAAACAGGCCAAACTCTGAAAAAAATAAACGACCATACCACAAAATAAAACAACAAAACACCGCAACTACACTGCCCACCACACAACCAATGCAAACACAAAACAGACCAAATAAATACAGCAACAGACAACCACCAGCACCACAACCAACAATAATAACACCGCCACCATCAACGATAGCTAGAACCTCAAAACAAACACACACACACAAAACAAACCACTAACTTACGCGGACATCCTTAGGGTGTCGTACAAACATACATAAACCAAATCACAGCAGCCCTTCTACAGAACGCATAACCCGATTAGACATCCCAGACCACCTAGATTAGCCCCAAGTAGACAATCAACAACAAACACACTTAACCTTAAAAAAACGGAATAAGCCCCCAACCAGGACACCTGGATGGGGGTATAGCATCCCTAATAGGAGATATGATGCAAGCTTTCGAGCTTTTACGAAAGAACTTCGCAATGCTTGCAAATTCAAACTTGACCCATACGGGCGAGTTATAAATTTAAGTAACAATAAATTCTCACTCACTACATTCAGGGTATTAAATAAAGGACTAAGCTTTTGCCCTAGTCCCCCAAGGTTTGATAAAGACACCTTGGCAAAGGACCTGAAATCCTTCTTCAGAAGAATACGGTTAAAAGCCCACTACAGGGAAAATGATCATACACCTTCTATACTTGAGACATTAAAAGAGAAGGACACTACCTACACACCCAAAAACACAGACATGACTATACAGACATTTGAACTAGCCGTAGCAAATGACATAAAGAAAACAACAGCACGTAAGCTGCCACGTGACAATATTACTGAAGGGGAACGTATAGCCCTCGATACGCTGACACATAGAGATGACCTAATCATAACACAGGCTGACAAAGTGAGTGCAACAGTGATCTGGGGAATCGAAGAATACATTAAAGAGGCCAACAAACAGCTAGCCGACAATGAAACCTATAAAAGCATACCTACAGATCCCCTTCCAGAACACCAAAAATAATTAACTAGCTCACTAAACATAATGCTTCGCAACAATCTAATCGACAAGGAAACATACACAGTACTTACACCCACAAGCATTACACCTTCTCGTTTCTATCTCCTTCCTAAAATACACAAAAGCAACAACCCAGGAAGGCCGTTTATTTCATCGTTCAACTGCCACACGACCAAAATTTCCAAATACATAGACCATTACATACAACCGCTAGCTAAGGAAGTAAAATCCTACATCAGAGACACGACAGATCTACTGAACAAAATTAATCACATACAAACAGTTCCAGAGAATGCTATTCTAGTGACTATGGACATTAGGTCACTCTATTCAAACATTAAACACATCGAAGGGCTAATTACCCTTCAGGAAACACTTACTAAAAGAAGAAAACAAGATTGCCCCCCCCCCACCCAGAAGTCATCATAAAACTCATTCAACTTCAATGGAGCACACTACCTTCAAATAAGAGGTTGTGCCATGGGCACCATTGCAGCTCCATCATATATTACAATATTCATGGGAAAATTTGAGGAGACCCATATCTATCCAATCATTGGTAGCGACTGCCTATTCTATACAAGATATGTAGATGATATATTCTTTGTATACACGGGTAGTGATGACAAACTTACCCAATTCCTTATGACCCTAAACACAGTGCATGACTCAATTTAAGTTTGACTATGAAAAATCCACAACATCAGTAACATTTTTACTTAGACACCGGCATTTACATAGATGAAAACAGGAAACTACAAACGACACTACACACTAAAATCACCGACACCTACAACTATCTACACTTTAAGTCTTCCCACCCTAAACACCTCAAAGACAACCTTCCCTATTCACAAACACTTAGACTCAGAAGGATATGTTCCAACAATGAAGAATTAAATAAACACATTGAAAATCTGGAGCATCAATTCACAACACGTGGCTATAAACAACACCTAATCAGGGAACAAATAAATAAAGCAATTTCCACACCTAGAGAAGACACCCTAATGTACAAGATTAAAAATAATTCTAGCCGCATTCCACTTAGTAACCACTTTCAACCCCACTCTGCCTCCAAAAACAAAACAAAAATAGATGTTTATTGTTTATTTCTGTGAATCGGGTTAACTAGGTGTAGGATAGGTAAGGATGACCAAACCAAGTCCCACACTCCACTTATTAGGCCATGTACCACAATTATTGTATTTTTACATTAATAAATATTAGGTTGGTGCAAAAATAATGACGTAATAATGTCGTTTTTTGACGTTAAAAATTACGTCAAAAAACGACATTATTACGTCATTATTTTTGCACCAACCTAATAGAATCTATCTATCTATCTATCTATCTATCTATCTATCTATCTTCATTATCTATCTATCTTCATTATCTATCTATCTATCTATCTATCTATCTATCTATCTATCTATCTCAGTCTTTTGTCATTTGATCGCGGTTCAAGTTCATCGGAAATTCCCACTGAATCATAATTTGTTTATTTCACATTTCTCGGAATCAACAATTCTAGTTTCACTTTATCTTTGTTTCAAAATCATGAAATTCAAAATACGTATTGCATTTTTTACAGAAATAAAAGAAATATGAATTTGATTTCAAAAATAAAGAATCTAATTTTATCCGACATTTTGGTTTTATTTACATAAAATCATAATTTATGGAATTAAATACGATTTTATTCGGATTTATTTATTATAATTTTTTTTTTTTTTTGTCTTTTTCCCTTTCATTTAAACAAAAGTCACTTTGTTATTTCATGTCCAGTGGCGTGTTTATTCTCGTCTTATATTTCTATGACGTCATCCTACATTCTGATTGGTTATTCCTATTTAAACCCGTTTCAGCGATGGTAATTGTCAGTTTGTTTCAGACAATTCATCAAAGAAGACAACGTTTGCAATTTGTTTTGGTCAAACGCCTTTTGACAAAAAAACAGTTCCACTCAAGTGAAATTGAAATCAACTGTAAGTATGAATTTTATTGATTTTCAAATCATTTAAATTTCTTAAATGTTTCCATTTCACCCAAAGCAAGGCAAGAAAGCCACTCCGACGCAAGTGTTTGCTGAATATGAAAAAATAATGATTGTTTTGTCTAGGGATGTCCCAGGTAACGCTAAAAAAGTGGTATACCCTGGAGAAAAAAGGTCCCCAAATTGATAAAAAAATTGTAAAGTGTAAATGTTTATGTTAAAATTAAAGAGGGAAGACCAAGGTAATTTTTAATTATTTAAAAAATTTTTTTTTTCATTTGCAGCATTTTTTAAATTTAGGTTGAAAATCTTGTTTTTTTTAGGTCAAAAATTACGTAATATTAACATTACTTGTTTTTCACTGTTTTCTGTTGAAAAAAACACATTGATTTGGAAAATCTGGCAAAAATCAAGTACTTGTTGGATTTTAATGAAACTTTCAGAACTTATTCACAAATGATTGAAATTATTTTAGAAATGTTTGTCATTTTGAAAGTCATGGTATAAATATTATTTTTTTATATCTGTTACACCCCTCGAACTTAATTTTATGAAAACTTCAAAAATTTATATTTGAAGCCTGATAATTTTTTTTCAATTAAATGCACAAGACTCTGAAGATTCTAAATCATCAATTTTTTTGGTAAAAATATGTGCAAAATTGTCCAAACTTTTACCTCAATTGTAAACATACAAAACCCAATAAAACTAAGACTAATATTTAATTCAAAAAACTTTTTATGACTTTTCTGAATAACATATACTACGGTAATTCTTATCTGAAAAAAAAAAAAAATTTCATGAAAAATGAATTTTTACAATAATTTTTTTCTTTTTTTCTATTTTAAATACACAATATGACAAAATGTTGTTATATATTTTAAAATTAAGTTTCTGAATGAAGCTTTATGGAAATAACATATTATGTTTCCTACTTTTTAAAGATCATAAATTTGAAAGCTCATAAAAATTTGACAACCGTTAATATTTTTAAAATAATTTTTTAATATTCCAAAATTGTACTTAAAATCGTCTCCAACGAAAGTATGGATGCACAGCTTTGAAATAATGTCACGATGTCGACTTGTTTCTCTTGATAGAAGCAAGTTCTTTTTACTTCAGAAATTGCTTTGCATTCATTCAGTTAAGAAAGTTGTTTTTTTTTTTAAATTTACTAACCTGGTTCACTTAAAATTAGAACGAATTACATCACTTCTGCGCTACCGTACCATAAATTCGCTTGACCTAAGTTGTCAATATATTGACAGCCGTCAGTTAACACCCTTCAATCAAGCACCCGCGCGAGTACCTCGGTTGGAAATATCTCTATTAAAAAATTTTCTGCTAAAAAAGTAAGTAATGTTTCTTTCAAATTACATTAAGTATACTTTAATCATTCTAAATTTCCTAAGATAACAAAAAAAAAAAAAAGGTGTAACTGAATTTTAATTGATTTTTGAACTAATTTTGTTTTGTTTTTTTTACAAATTCGGGCAGAAATGTCGATAAATCAATTTTACTGATTTTTTTTTTATTCAAGAAAAACGAGATTTTTAAATAAAATTTTTAAAATTTATAGGAAGGATTAAAAAATCTGAAAAAATATTCAAAAAATACTTTGGTCTTCCCTCTTGTCTATCTATATCTCAGTCCTTTACCTATCTATCTATCTATCTATCTATCTATCTATCTATCTATCTATCTCAGTCGTTTTCATATCTCTCTCTCTCTCTATATATATATATATATATATATATATATATATATATATATATATATATATATATATATATATATATATATATATATATATATATATCCTCTTTCTTTATTATTTATCTATTTATGTACCGATCTAGGTAAATTCATTATAATGTACCCTCTCTGTTCATTATCTATCTATGTATCTATCATTAAAAATATTTTAATGAGTGGATCAGTTAATTTAAGATTTGTTCAATTTTGTCGTTATAAAAAAAAAGTAAAAAAAATAGAATCGTTTCGTAAACAGACGATAAAATGCCGCCATTTTCAAATTTCTTGTTGCCCGGTGAAATGGACATTGAACCAATTAACATTTGAATGTTAAAAGTGATTGTGAAGAGAGCAAATTGGAACCTCCCTCTTCTCTTTTTTTTTTTTCAGTCTCTCTGTTTCTTTTACCCTTTCTTTCTTCCCCCCCTCTCACTTCTGCATCGATAACCACTCTCTCCTTTGTTTCTTTCGATACTCTCCCCCTCTTTTTATCTCATGTAACGCCCTCCGGTCTAGTGGTGGTATTATTCTCGTCCAATTAAATGCCTTAAACTCGCATGACGTCACAGCACTTTTCCTCCCTCCCTCCCTCATCTTCACTTACTCTCTCTATGTTTATGGGTTTACATATTAGTGAACAACAAATCCAATAATAATCGTAGAAGCGTTGTTGTTGTTCATTTGAGTGAAAAAAGCTGGATTAGATAAATAGACAGACAGACTGATATATAAAATTTATTTGAGTTTGTACATGTCTTTGTGTGTGTGTGTGTCTTTGTGTGTGTGTGTGTGTTTGACGTCAGTGATTTTATTTTATTCAATCGATACAAGTCTTTTTTTATATCTAATTGTAAAAAAGAGAAATTGTTTTTATTTGTAATATTGTTTAAGCAATTAATGAAAAAGAGGTAAATAAATTTTACCAAAGTACCAATAATGAATTAGAAAAGAACCAAAATAAAGAAGTAAACTAAAAACCATAGCAACGAAACTAAAATTAGAATGAAACAATGAAAGTAAAAACATTCATTAAATTAAAAGATCAGAAGGACATTTTTTTTTAAATATACCAACATGAAGACAATGAAATCCTACAAAAACTAATATGGCAAAAAGAAGCCAAAAACTAGTAGAAAATTTGTGTAGGAAACTAAAAAAAAATACACAATATAGACGAATGGAAAAATACAAATGAAGCCAAAAAGACCGCCCCCAAAAAATGTCCTCATCGTCTCCAGATTTTGGTGTCTCACTCAGACCAGAATCTATGACACGGGGGCACCCCCCTCTACTACATTTCGACAATGTAAAGTGAGTAGAAATAAATGTAAATGTTGCTGTTTTTACGCACAAGATAGATAGATAGATAGATAGATAGATAGATAGATAGATAGATAGATAGATAGATATTAAAAGGACTCAGATAGATAGATAGATAGATAAAAGGACTCAGATAAATATTAAAAAGACTCAGATAGATAGATAGATAGATAGATATTAAAAGGACTCAGATAGATAGATAGATATGAATACTCTATAAATATATATCTGTATATACATAGACATATAGATAAATATGAATAGAATAATATATAGATAGATAGACAGATATATATATATATATATATATATATATATATATATATATATATATAGATGGATAGATAGATATGAATACTCTATATATCTGTATATACATAGACATATAGTATGAATAGAATAATATATAGATAGATAGACTGATATATATATATATATATATATATATATATATATATATATAGATAGATAGATAGATAGATAGATAGATAGATAGATAGATATATGGATAGATATGAATACTAAATATATATCTGTATATACATAGACATATAGATAAATATGAATAGAATAATATAGAGATAGATAGATAGACAGATATATATATATATATATATATATATATATATATATATATATATAGATAGATAGATAGATAGATATGAATACTCTATAAATATATATCTGTATATACATAGACATATAGATAAATATGAATAGAATAATATATATAGGTAGATAGATAGATAGATAGATAGATATGAATATTCTAAATATATATCTGTATATACATAGACATAGATAAATATGAATAGAATAATATAGAGATAGATAGACAGATATATATATATATATATAGATAGATAGATAGATAGATAGATAGATAATGAATATTCTATAAATATATATCTGTATATACATAGACATATAGATAAATATGAATAGAATAATATAGAGATAGATAGACAGATATATATATATATATATATACATATATATATATATATATATATATATAGATATGAATAGAATAATATAGAGATAGATAGACAGATATATATATATATATAGATAGATAGATAGATATGAATACTCTATAAATATATATCTGTGTATACATAGACATATAGATAAATATGAATAGAATAATATAGAGATAGATAGGCAGATATATATATATATATATATATATATATATATATATATATATATATATATATATATATATATATATATATATATATATATAGAATAATATAGAGATAGATAGATAGATTATCGTGTATTATTTATATTCATAATCTGAATTTAAGTAAAAATACCACAAGTGAAATGAGAGGAAATATTTTGCAACAAAAATTAAATTATTGTTTAATCCGTCAAAAATCAAATAATTATTGGATTTTATTCAAGTTTACGGAAGTTATAATAAATAAAATTCTTTTTTAAACCTTTTAATAACTTGTAGAAATCCTTTTTAATCCTGTCAGAAGATCCTTATTTAGATTTATGAAAATAGCAACAAAAAATATGTGTGTTTGTGTGCGTGTGTGTGTGTGTGTGTGTGTGTGTTTTCGTGACTTTTTTTCAAATTATGAAATTGTTTATTTTATGTCATCTTTTTACAAGGAGAGTTTAAAAACAGAAATTTTACAGAATTCTTGATCGCCTTTTAAAATAAAGATATTTTTAATTTTATTAGTAAATAAAATTATGATTTTAAATGGATTTTGTTGGATTGTTTGAATAAAAAGAAGGGGAAAATTTCAAACTAATATTACTCAGGCTTAAAGTGGGGTCTGGCACCCCCAGGTCGTACGTCTCCTTCCAAAAGGGGAAGTTCTAAGACTTGCGCAATTATTCCACGGTATTGCCGGTAAGCCCACTTTAATCGATGACCTTGTGTCAGCTTCGGTTATGACGTAGGCTCGATGAAAAACCTGCTCTAGATTTCGATATGAGTCATCAAATTTGGGTGAGGTCGTAGGTTTTTAAAAATAAATTCTACTTTCATTTCTTTTTTTGTGACTTTGTCCTAGGCGAGCGGAAAAAAAAAAACATGAATTAAATTTTCATTTCTTAGAATTTGATGGAAAAAAATCTAATCTAATTTAATTTTCTCCGCATTCATAAAATTACATTTAAAATTCATTTCAGTTTTTACATTTGAATTACAAGTTAATGTTAATTTTGATTTTTATCTCTATTATATAAATTGTAGATTTCAACTTCTATTAATTACATATTAAATTATCGTTACTAATTAATATTTAATTATTATGTCAATGATATCTGACTATAGATTTGAAATTCGGCTGCAAAAGAAAAGTTGTCGTTATTTGTTAAGAAATCATTTCCATGAATTTTGAATGTTAATGAAACGCAGGTTAAACACAACAAATTAATTTATATAAAAAGATAGAAAACCTATATTTGTATAGTTGAGGATTGACAATGAAAATGATTAGAAAGAGATGTAAATTTTGATGATTTTACGTGCAAGATAGATAGACAAACAGACATGAGGAGAGGCTGTAATAGATAGATTGATAGATAGGTAATGAGCTGAGGCTGGAATAGATAGATAGATAGATAGATAGATAGATAGATAGATAGATAGATAGATAGATAGATAGATACATTATGTGCAGACTAAGATGGATAGATAGATAGGTACATTAACACATACATACGTACATACATACATAATTTGCAGACTAAAATAGATACATATATACATAGATAAGATAGAAATAGATAGATAGATAGATAGATACATACATACATACATACATAGATGGATAGATAGATATATAGATAGAGAGGTATAAGCAGAAGCTGAAATAGATAGATAGATACATACATACATACATACAGAGATAATGTGCAGACTAAAATAGATAGATACATACAAAGATATATAGATGAGGTGAAGTCTGAATTAGATAGATAGATAGATAGATAGATAGATAGATAGATAGATAGACATACATACATATATATATACATGCATTATGTGCAGACTAAAATAGATAGATAGATATGAGCAGAAGTTGAAATAGATAGATAGATAGATAGATAGATAGATAGATAGATATGAGCAGAAGTTGAAATAGATAGATAGATATGAGCAGAAGTTGAAATAGATAGATAGATATGAGCAGAAGTTGAAATAGATAGATAGATAGATAGATAGATAGATAATGAATTAGTTGAGACTGCAATAGATAGATAGATAGACAAATGGATAAATAGATTGATACGTAGACAGATAGCTAGATAGATACATGCATACATGCATTATGAGTAGACTAAGATAGATAGATAGATAGATAGATAGATAGATAGATAGATAGATAGATAGATATGAGCAGAAGCGGAAATAGATAGATAGATAGATAGATAGATAACATAAAATGTAAATATGATGAAGAAATTTTTACAAAACGTTTTCTCACATACACACATTTATATACAAGACCACATACATACACACACACATATATACAAGACCACATACATACACACACACGACACGTGTGTTTGTTTATTTGTGTCTATCAGTACATGTTTTTGTGTGTGTGACGTCAGTGATTTTCTCACCCTTTCTTCTCTCTCTCTCTCTCTCTCTAATTCCTTTTTCCTTCTCTTCACATTCTTTCCCTCCCTCATTATCTTAGGAAACGCCCTTTAGTCAAGTGGTATGAATATTCTCGTCCAATGAAATGCCTTAATCTCCTATGACGTCACAACGTTTTCCCGCTCAATTCACTTTGCGAAAACGCAACCAAGAAAAAAACGTCATTTTTTTTGGTTTCCCAAATTTCAAGAAAAATTAATTTCGTTTCATTTTATTTTCGGTTTTAAAAATCGACTTTTTATGATTTTGAACTTTGACCTTTTTTTTTATTTTCTATAAAAAGAGTTTTTTTTCTTTCGTATTTTCAGATTTCATTTTTCTTGAACGAAATCAAAAAATGGCTTCGTTTTTGAGGAAAGAAATAAAAGAATCGAAAAAGCACGTCGTCGATTTGCAGGAAGATGTCGAAGAATTCGAAAATCGGCTCCGTCAAGGGATTGAACGGACAAAGAAATCGATTGAACAATTATCAATCGATTGTGAATTGAATTGCTCAAAAGTCTGGCAGGAATTCGATGAATTTCTGGAAAAGACGAGGATGAAGGCCGCAGAGTTGTGCAACCAAATGCGCGAAAAGACGACTGAAGAAGAAAGGAAATGGCGCCAAATCCTCGAAGAGAAAGAAAATCTCTTGGAAGAGGCGGGAAAATGGCTCATGGATTTGCGCCATTTGTTAGTTGCCAGCAATGACGACGTAGACGTTGTTTCTGGTGTACGGTCGCTGGGAGCGGAGCTTTCAGGGCGGCTCCACGCATCGTTCTTTCCTGTGGAGGAAGGTCATTTTGTGGTGACCTTTCCAGAATGGTGCCAACGATCATTGAACCAGATTCAACAAGAAATCGTCGACTTTAAGACGGCAAAGACATGGCCCCAAAGGGAATTGGAACTTGAAAGCGAATGCCGCCTGCTGGATTCGAACCTGCGGTGGATTTTGTCGATTTCCGTCAGCGACGAAGACGGTCACGTGTTTGTTGTCGATTGGGGCGACAAATCGATCAAGGAATTCGTCGAGACTGGGGAATTCGTCGGCCAATGTCCCCTGAGGGACGAAGGATTCTCACCTTTGGACATTTGTTGTCTTTCCCAAGACAATTTCGTTGTTTGTGGGTCGGGGGGAGAACTTTTGTTTTTGGCGCGAAAAAAAAATCCGCCATTTTTAGAAAAAGAAAAAAGAATCAAAACAAAAAAAAATGAATTTTATTCTTTGTGTCAAACGAACGAAAAAATTTTCGTTTGTGATCGGAATTTTAAAGAAATTTTTTGTTATTCTAAAGAAGGAAATGAAATCAAAAGAATCCAACTTGAGAAATCGCTGGGGTCGGGTTCTCTCCCCCTCCTTCGTGCCGATCCGACGACCGGGAATTTGTGGGGGACAAGATTTCGAATGTCGAATTTCTTCGTTTGGAATGAAAATGGCCAAATTCTTCAAATCGTCGAAACTGAAAAAAAAATTTTGGATTTTTGTGACGATGAATTTAGTTTTTTTTATTTTTGCAACAAGGAAGGAATTTTTTCTGTCTTACCAGAAAAAATTCTGTACAAATTTCCGAAAGAATCTGAAAATAATCCGAAGATTTTTGTTTCTGGAAAAAAATTGTTTGTTTTTTTTAAAAACGACAAAGAAAATTTAATAAAAATTTTCAAAATTAATTAAAAAAAAAACTTTAATTTTTCCTTAAATTTTACAAATAAAATTTATTTCTATGAAAATTCTTTTTTTTTTTCTATATTTCATGGAAAATTTTGAAAATTTAAAAACATAAAATTAATTTTAATTAAAATTGTTTTTTTTGTTTTTATTCTTTTTGATGTGAATAAATTTTCGTTTCTAAATTTTTGTAAATGTTTTTAATGATTTCCCAATATGAGTTCAGGTAAATAAAACAGAAAAATGTTCATTTTTCGTAATATGAGTCGAGCCAAATAAATACTAAAAAAATAAAAAATGTTTATTAATTCTATGAGAAAAAACAAAACCCAAAACGATGGATTTTACAAGATTTTTTCGTTTGTTGTCATTTGTTTTTTTGTTTCTCCCACCATCGAAAGTTGACAAACGTGGAATTGGATTTTTAAATGGAATTTAAAATTTTAAAAAAATCGATTAAAACTGATCGATTTTTTATTATTTTTTTTATCGAGGAAATTTCTGAATTTTTTCCTTATTTTTCGTCTGATAACAATATGTGATGAGTCAAATAATTAAAAATATTTTCTTCTTTCTTTCTTTCTTCGGGGTTGGGTGGGGGTCATATTGATGCCCCAGGGTAAGGAAAGATTTTTTTTAAAAAGGACATGTGGAGTTCAGCGTACCCGGATTAAAGGAGAATTTAATACAGGATACCCTGCCCACAAAATTTCAAGAAGAAACGACACGATAAGGAACGTTTGTAGAAAATAGAACATTGTATATTTATTATCTTGTGAATAGGGTAAAAAGGATTAATGCTTTAGATCGTTTAAGCAAAAATGTGATTTTTATAAAAATGTCTGTGTTCGCTGTCTTTCAACAGAGTAGCAGAGTAATGTCTGTTTCTTTTGTTTTTGTATAGGTGTAAAGGAAAAAGGGGCGATCAATTTAAGTTGAAAAAGAGAGTGTGGATGAGGAATAAAAGATAAAAGGAAAATGTACTTATGAATTGTTTTGGAGTCAGTTGTAAATTTGTTGTTGTTGTCCTTTCCTTTAGTGTCGGGTTGAGTCAGTGATGAAATTTACTGTCAGTCTTCTATGATCTCTGCGCCCTTCTGACTGGTGACTGACTTGAAACTCTCTATTTATTGTTGACTTTTTTTTCACACTGGCTCGTTATCTTTTTTTTGGTTTAGCAAATCGCCTCCTTTCATTGGTCAGAAAATTAATTTCACACCTTATTGCGAAATCTGTTTTTAGTCGTTTTGATCCGATTTTGCGGGTGTGCAAATCTACTTTGTGTTTTTTAGTCATTTGTTGGAATGATATAAGATTTGTATCCTATAGACATTTCCTGGGTCCCAACTGGAAGAGTAGGTCGATAGGAAAGGGTATGGCCCGTCTTTACCGGACGGAAAAGGACGTCCGGAGGAGGGGGTGAAAATCAGATGAAATAATATCACTGATAAAAATCCTT
Source organism: Acanthosepion lycidas (assembly GCA_963932145.1). Taxonomy (NCBI): domain Eukaryota; kingdom Metazoa; phylum Mollusca; class Cephalopoda; order Sepiida; family Sepiidae; genus Acanthosepion; species Acanthosepion lycidas. Next base: position 821,095 of record OZ010614.1, on the reverse strand, counting down.
TCTTTTTCATAGACTCTCTCCTCCTCCTGCTTCTAAATTTCATCCCTCCCTTCCTCCCTCTCCCTTAAATTGTTTTTCTCTCTTTATTTTCTCTACCTTCCCCCTCCACCCCCGACTTTTTTCCTCTCTCTATATTGCTTATGTTTTTCAAAGTCATCCAATTCTGCCATTTTTCGATGACCGCAAACGAAATAAAAATAAAAGACAAACAGTCCAAGAGAAATCTTTCAAAAATTCAGATTTCTAATTAAGTCAATCAAATGAGAGAAGGCTGTGGAGAGTCATAAACCCATTATATCTTGAAGAGAGATGAAATTGAATAAAGAAATAGACAAAAATAGATTTGAGTTGTAGTCATATTTACTGTTTTCTTAATTCATTTTATTTCTATTAAACAAAATGTGAAACTAAATCCATTTGGCTGGTATTACAGCGAGGTGGTTGAACACAAACGACCGAAGATTTCCAGTTTTGATCAGTTCCAATCATATACATATATATATATATATATATATATATATATATATATATATATAAAATAATCCTTCAAAGACAAGGAAGAAATTCCGTCAGAAATTGACCAAAGTTCAGATTGAATGAAAAATACTCTAAAGATTAAATGACATTTCACAGATATTGCATAAAAGAAAAGGAATCTGTGGAGCGCCACAACCGCTTACTCTTAGATTCGGAATAAAAAGGTTGGATGGAATTAAAGGGACCAGCCGTTCTGTTCCGAACGGGAGATTATGGCATGAAGCGGAGAAAAGCAACAGAGAGAGAGAAAAAAAAAGAAGTATTCATAACATCGTCGTCGTCGTCGTTGTTATTGTTATTATTGTTGTAGTAGTAGTAGTAGTAGTAGTAGTAGTAGTAGTAGTAGTAGTAGTAATAGAAGAAATGAAGAGAAAAAATATCGTCGTGGTAGCATCATCATCATGATCATCATCTCTAACAATTAGGAAGAAATTTCCATGAAATAAATTTAAGGATACAATACTTTCTTTTTCACAGGCTCCTCACCCTCCCATAATGTCAGCTTCTCTTTTCTCTCCCCTTCATTTTTTTTAATCTTTTCTTTATTTTCTCTCTCCGCCTATTCTCTCTCTCCACACACTCTCTCTCTCTCTCTCTCCACTCTCTCTCTCTCTTTTTCGATACAAGAAAGAAAGCAACAAATTGGAAACTTAATTCTAAGCAATCCAAAGGAAATAACTCTGATTAATTCTTTGAATTGATTCTTTATTCCGGGGTTTATCGCCTTTTGTTTTTCTCATTCTATTCAATTCAAATCTATCAAGAAAATTATAGGAAATTCGTTAATAAATCGATTATTAATCGAACATTTGATTATTTATTGATATTTATGTTTTCATTCCGATAAATGTGGCCAAAAATCACCCGAAATTGTTTACTTTTTTTTTATATTATAAGATACAAAACAGAATCAATCTCTTTTGGTATTATTAGGTTGGTGCAAAATGTCGTTTTCTCACATATGTTACTATGTAAGAAAACGACATTATTTTTGCACCAACCTAATATTTGGAGAGCATAGTCGAAAGAAGGAATTGAAACCAGGAAAATTTCTTTGTAAATAACCCCAAAAAGTGGAATTTTTTTTTTTAATTATAATATTAGACTTTCTAAATAATAATAAAAAAAAAATGCATTTTTCTTTGATTTTTTTTTTCTTCCATTTCAAAGATAATGGCCTAAAAAGTTAATCCGAATAAAAGGAAAGATTAATTTCCGTATATAAATAAACTTTTTAGGCATTTTTACAAGTTTAGATGTTTTTCGAAGTCTGTTAGTAAATTTAAGGATTAATTAATTGGATTTTCTTAATCTAATGTTTACTTTTCCTTAAAATAGAATGAAAATAACGTTTTATTTACGTACGGCTGCCTGTCGGGGTCAAAGGGTACAATATAAATTAATTCCAATTACACCCGAAAAGGTGCGCATAAAAGTAAAAATAAAACCTAAAGAAATACGGCAGACCAGCCGTGACATAATAGTTACTTATTATTTTTAAAAATAAATCTTCTTTAACCAATAGTTTAAAAATATAATTTTTATTCTATACACTTTTATTAAAATTAGGCTAATGAATAAATTCGAAGGCAGTAAGTCGCTCCCTAAAGAAAAATATAACGTAAATGTAATTTGTGTTCAATTAACGTGAAAAGAAAAGAATTTATTCGAAATGTAAATTTTAGAAAAATGAAAATATAAAATATTATTTTCTGCAAATGAATTGGTTTCGTTGCAATTGTGAAATTTTTCTTGGTGTTGAGTCGGAAAAATTATGCAGGAAAAAAAAATAAAAGAATGATTTCTTTTAAAATAATGAAAACATCAAAGTAGAATTTCTGTTTAATGACAGAAGTCAGAATTGGTTTTTGTTGTATAGAAGAATCTGGAAATAAATGCAAGAAAACAGAGACACGCAAATAAACAAACAACCTTAATTATGGATCGGAAAACTGAATTTATTAGACAAAAACTGACTGAACGGAAGATATGGAATTGAATGATACCCTTCCGATTTTGAATAATAGTCAGTCTATGCGTGATATAAGAATTATGCTCTTTTTGTACATCCATACCAAAAATAAATTAACCATATTGTCCAATCTGAAAGAAAATAACTTGTTTTATTAAATTATGCAAGCAGCAATTCTCAAAAAAAAGTTTTCGAGTTTTATTGAATTCATTTTAGGAAAATGCCGGACAAAGTTCCAAATGTTGACATTATTGAATAAATTTTTGACTGAAATAATATCTTCGAGGATTTTTCGTTTTCTAAATCCAAAAACTGGACCGACCCACAAAGAAATTACAAAGTACACACCAGGCATAAGAAGTGGGATGAAACATACCTCCCCAAAAATATTTCCTCAAGCTTTTTAATTAAATCTTTTGCCTGATTTGTGGCAAAATTTTAAAGCAGATTTTTTGCTTTCATTTCAGAAAAAAAGTCCCTTTTGGTTGTACGTATTTTATAAACAAAATATTAAATTACATCAAATCGGCTGGTATTATGTCGAGGAGATTGAACACTAAGAATGGAAGCTGTCCAGTTTGAGAACTTCGATAATTTGCAGTGAGAAGACATTTGCTTCCGACTGGAACTGGTATATATATATATATATATATATATATATATATATATATATATATATATATATATCATGATAAAGTTAATTGTTAATCCGTATGGATAATTCCAGGCAGGATATAAGTTCCGAGAGCTCAATGTAGTAAACAGAGCAAGTAAGAATTAATTAACAAATCGGAGACTTCAGAAAGCCATGGAGATATTTTATATTTCGTGAGACAGATAAAATTTGGTTTCGCTTCATCAGACCTTGCGATTTCAAAACATTAGGACCTGTTACAATTCTATGGGACTACACAATACACACTGACAGAACAATCAAGGCCAACCGACCAGATAAACAAAACAAAAACGGTGCCTCCTTATTGATATGGCAGTCCCTGCTGACTGCAATGTATCTTTGAAGATATTCAAAAAGCTGTCAAAATACAAGGATCTTGAAATCGAAATCTCGAAAATGTGGCATATGCGAACATCAACAATCCCTGTTGTAGTTGGAGCCCTGGTTGGAAAAGATTGCAGTCGACTAATTGAAGGGATTCTTGGAAGTCCATGCCTCAAGGAGATACAAAAAATTGTTCTGACAAGTACAGCCCACACTTTACGAAGGGCTTTATCTATGTAATTTTTTTTTTTTTTTTTTTTGTCAGTGGAAAGTGTCATGATGCCATTTCTAACCTTAGGTCCCTGGGTGGGACCCGGAAAGAAATGTGTAAACGCCAGAAATCAAAGAAAATAAAAATAATAATAATAATCCAGACAATATAAGAAATAAAATAATTAAATTGAATCATAATTAAATGAAATTATTGAAAAAATATATAGATAATTAGGACATCATGTGACCACATCTCAACCAAATGGAAAGATTCGCATTTTGTATTCCTATATGTTTTGTGCTTTTTTTTTTTTTTTTTTTTGTTTTTTTCATGTCGTTACCTACTAAATTGATAAAAAAAGTACCAAGACGCCTGAAATGATTTGTTGGTCTTTTTGTAAAAATTTCTTCAAAATTGGTTGACTGAAAAGGATAAACATTGAAGCTCACCAATGATCAGCAAAACGCCAGAGAATTATAATAAAAAAATGTTTCATTCATAAAAAAATTGTATTAATTCTCTTACTTGACTGCAATCAATTATGGAGTCAGCCAGGAGGTCCTCACGATAAACCTGAACAGGAGAGAATTTCAAAAAATCACTTTATTTATTTTCTTCTTACTCTGAATACTAATCAATTATTTCTTGCGATGTTTCCACTGAGTCTAAGCCATCAATATTTAATCCAACGATTGATCTCACATTTTCTATGACAACAGATTCATGAAGCAACGATTTATCCACAAGGATATTGTTACAAAATGTCGGGATTATAACAAGAAAAAGATGTCAATAATGATAAGTCGGCATCGTAGAAATTGAGAGAGAAAAGCATTTTGTTGTCGCAGATTTCGTCGCCTAATTACTGAACCTCAATGACGGATGGAAGAGAAACCAGAATCAACGTGTATTTTCCAAAGAGAATTCTTTTCATGCGCATGGTGTCCAAATAGACATGTTTTTGATGAGGAAGGTTTTTAATCCTAATCTTCCTCCAGTACAATGATCAGGACCCACTCAAGGTAGCGGATTACTATTAAAAGGGAAATGATGAAGAAAATGTGTTTAGTGAAAGAGGGAGAGGGAAATTAAAGATGGTGTGAACAAGATGTCGGCATGGAACTTCTTCCTTACAGTTGGAATATGACGGAAATGAGGATGATTTGATTCTATGAAACTAGCATGGCATGTCCTAGCTGTAAAGATTTGAACTGGTCGAACTAAAGAATAGAGCCCTCATCTGAACATTGGCCATGGAAATAACGACAGAGTAGTGACAGGTATACAATTTTGAATTCAGTTGAATAGATCCAACCGTAAGTTCTATGCTAAGAGTTTCTTTTCTTGCACTTTCTTCCTGTTCTATGCTTTCCTGTCAACTTTGATCTTCAAAGATTTAAATGCAATGTCAATCGATATCTACTGACTTGATTACTCTTGATTATTCTGATTACTCTTCTAATGTTTTCGCTCCTTGATAATGTTTCTTTTTTTCTAATTCTTTCATACCCGGTAAACCATTGTGTCTTAGTGGCTTTACTGCCTTCCTTGGGATAAATTCAATTAAAAAAAGAGAATTAAGGCAGAGAAGTAGGAATTGAGCAGCTCCAAGCCAGATATAGCATCAATAATCTGTTTCTGGTCTAATCTAACACTTTTAAAGATAAAGCATGGTAGGAGGAGTCTGGTACTTCCTGGAGAGACAGAATGAACAGGCCATTCTTCCAAAATCTTTACCAAGGGAACATACGAGTTCTGTTTGAGTTCTGGAGAGAATCTAAGATCCATGGAGTTTCACTGAGAATGGAGCCATTCATCATGTCTAGAGAAAACTTGGCGTTTGATTAATGACGGCGAAATGATAATAGCTTGATTTTTGAGGTATTGAAAGTTAAAAGCCAGTTATTTCCCCATCGATCTGTTTGATCTAGTTCAACCGAGAGATCAGCAGAGGTTCCGATCATCTGGCGTTTTTAAATTCCACCCATAAATATGTATGCCCAAGTTCAAATAATATAATTTACATTTTATTCACAGGATTAATAATACACTTTTAAGTTATTATGGGGTCCACCCTTTTCGGATATAATGGACTCGTCCTGCTGCCATAAAATAGCCACAGTCAGGCAGAGATGAGTTGTTCAGAGAGTCGTAAAGCAGGAGGCTCGCTCGATATGGCCTTGGGCGCCTGGGTTGAAATGTCTCAATAACGATGAGGCATCACTCACCTGGCTGATGATTCGTGGGGCCCTCTGGGTCGGCAAGAGACTTTGTTCAGCAGGTTTGGAGAAATATCCAAACTGTCGTCGCTGTACTGGGGAAGTCGAGACCATTGGTCACGCCTTTTTTCAGTGCAAGACGGTAGTGCCGTTGTGCAGGTTTGTTGAAGGCCTCATGGTTCGCATGCTGCAGGGAAAGTTCTTTGTCCTGGAAGCCAGTTCTGTTTGTAGCAATGTGGTGTCGCAATTGACGAAGGCTGAACACTATGTGTTCTGTTGCTTACTAGGGATTATGAGAGTCGTGATTTGGACGACGCGTCAGAAGGGATTCCATGAGGGCGAGAAGTTCACCTCTTCCCAACTGATCTTGTACTTTAAGCATCAGCTTAAAGTCAAGATTAGGACGGAAAGGCGGCGGCTCACCTCATCGGAATTTGGCAAAAGGTGGGTGAATCTTGCGCGAATGTGTAGAGTGAAAGGGGCTGACCTAGAGTGGCACTTGGATGTCGGTTAGGTACAGGATTTGTCCTAACAGGGTTGAACATAGGCAACCCACCCAGATATTAGCTTAGACTAGGTTTTCGATTTTGAATCTTTAGTTTTTCCTTTTTTCTAGCAAACTTAGCTAGGGTATGCATGCGCATTGGTCCCTTTTATTTCTGTCCCTATTTTTCTTTTGTTTTAATTCCCCTCCCCCCCTCGTTAGGTGGTCAGTGACTTCAGTTCTCTGGTGGATGCGGGGCGACTTTCGTTTCGTGTGTGTGCTTTTTCGTATTTGTTGTTGTGTATGAATGTGTGTGTGTCTGTGTGAATGCTTGGAGGAATGAATGTTTTTTCTTATTTTTTCTTAGCCCCGCATTGATTTCGTCTAGTTAACTGATTTTGCTGCCACATTTATGGTTTGTGGGGGGTTTTATTACTAACACAGTTTTGTTTAGTTTTATTGTAAATATTTTTAAGTCATATTGTACATAATCATTTGGGGTTCTTTTTAAAAAATTGTTATTTTATGACCCTCCCCCCACGAACAATATTTGTACATAAGGGGACTAGTTAGGACTTCATAGAGAATTTGAGGCATTATGGTGGACGTGGTAAGAAAGGTAGGAGTGAATGTGTTGTTTTGGTGATTGGAATATTGTTGGTTTGTTTGGGTCCGTGTCTGGGACTAGCTAAGTTTAGATTTAAGACAGAAGAAGACCGTCATTCCCCATCCCCCTTTTAGGCCTTGTGCCACATTTTATACATATTGTATAAATAAATATTGTTCAGAGAGTCGTACCGGAGTCGTTCCTGGATATTACTAACAGTATTAACTTTTGTATTTTGTGTAAATACATTTAATTTCTCAGCTTCAATTCTTGCGTTTGTCATTTATTGGATACCTATTTTTCACGCGGGATCCACAACATAAGTCTTCATCTGGGAACTTCCAGATGCATTTGTTAATATCCAAAACATTTCTATGGGTCCAATTTACCTATAATTGTACACCATATAAGACTTGACTGTATACCTACAAACTCTGTCAAATACTCACTATTTTGAGATTCTATAGAAAATATTGAAGTAAATTAATCTTACAGCACGTTTCACTAATATATTTATTCACTTATCACCATATTACCCAAGGATCCACTGATGGTTCTAATTGAGTCTATAATCATTCATTGTCAACTGAAAAAAACACGTTTTTTTGCCGTTATTTGCAACGTTGTTGTAGAATATTCGCCACCATTTTTTTCGAAAAAAGTTTTCCTACTGAAAGACTAATTGAAACACACCCTGAGCTTTTTTTTTTTTTTTTTTTTGGTCAAAGTTCCTAATCCTTTTGCAAAAATTCAATACAAGTTCTTAAACAGGAATTTCATCTGACAGAACCTTCAATTTTAATAAATTTATTACAGCCTCATTTTCCAATGCGTTTGAATTTTTTGTGTAAATTTCTTATTGGAATTGTACATTTTCTTTTAAAGATGTAGTCTGTTGAGTTTCGATACTTTTTGGTATTCTTCACTGAGAACATGGAACTTGTTTCATATCGGAATTTATTATGGCAGTTTCCGATATAAGTTACGAGAATATTTAGCAGGTGTTTTAAGACCGACCCATTTTTGAGTCAGTGGTAAGGATTTAGTTGGGTCTATATTGTAAATGTTGTTATTTGATGAATTTTAGTTTTCGGGAAGGGAACAGATCGATTCTTTTCAAGACAAAATTGAAAATGCGACCTCATTTTGGTTTGGTCAAAGGAAAACTTTTCTGGAGAATTTCCTGTGACTAATTCGAAAGCATATGCTGAGGGCAAAATGTGCACAATCAAATATGGGTCGCCTTGAGGGTTTAATGTGGGAAATTTACGCTGGCGGACTTTCAGTTATTTTAACGGGTTGATTACCAACCATCACAGACACAACAAGGCTTTATAATTTTTTGTTATTTTTTATATTTTTCTACTTGTAAAATCTTTTTAAATATAACTTGAAAAAGACAGACATATAGAAATATTATTGAACATTTTTTTTAAAACGCACTATTTTCTAAGTGTACATTATTGTTGTTGTTGTTGTTATTATTGTTGTTTTTTTTTTTTTGTTTGTTTGTGTATGTTTCTGCTTTGTATCCTGCAGAGCCGGGTCCTTACTATGTTCCTCAGGCCCTATAGGAGAATTGTCAATTAATTGATAGCACTTTTCTTAGTATATGGGATGTTCTTACTACAGAGATTTTCTAGGCACCTTGTATGTTGATGTTACCTGGGACAAACAAATCGACTATATAACTATAAATAAAAGATTCAGGAATGCAGTTTTACACTGCAAAACATGTGCAACTGCTGACTGCGAGAGCGACGACCGTCCAGTTATATGTACCCTTAGAGTAAAACTACGTAAATTGAAAAGGGCTTAGTTTTACCTATATTGCAATACGACAAAGTCGTGAGTGACCCGGATGTAAAGGAGAAATATATAAACAGTGTGAAAAGCAGACATAATGGACAAAAGAGAATTGAAACCCATATGGGACATATTAAGAGAAGCTTCCAGAGACTCCAAGGTGGCTTCCCGTTCTGTCGGCAGCGGAGCTCGAGGCTCATCAGATCCCACCCACCCTGACTAAACCAGTCCATCATTCCATGTTACATAGAAGATTCGCATCTGAGGAAGTCTTAAGTAAATCTGACTGAAACGTTCACAACAATTACGGATTTACATTAAATCATTTATTTGTAAAATCCACACCAGAAAGTTTCTTGGTCAGACATTTCACGGGTGGTTGCCTTTGCTTGTTAAATATTAAGAACTGCTGAGAAGAATTCTAGTCGCCATATTTGTTGGGAAGGGCATTTCAGTGCAATGACCTCTTTGGAAAAAATTGGACACAGAAATGAAACGGAAGAATCTCAAGACAAAACCTTCTTCTGCGACAAATGGAAAAGGTCGAAGAAAGGCCAAAAGAAGACAAGGATTATTTAACTAGGATTCAATATTGGGAGAACGGGGATGTTTTAGTTCGGATTCACTCACGGCAAAGCTCTCTCTCTCTCTCTCTCTCTCACACACACACACACACACAAATACACACTCTCTCTCTCTCTCTCTCTCTCTCTCTCTCTCTCTCTCTATCTATCTATCTATCTATCTCTCGTGCTTTTATGAGAATTAAAACAAACCCGATTGGGAATGGGCGATAATCCAGGGGGAATAATGAGAAGAATTAAACAGTTACTTCCCCTGAACTGCTAAATCTTTTTTAAAAATCGTAAAATTACAACAAAAAAATTATTTTCTTAAGCTAAGAAAGAAAGACGATTTTTTTTCCTTGACGCCATCTTCAAGTGAAGGAGACAAAAAAGAGAAGAAAAAAAAAGGGCAGAAAGTGTGATGGCGAAGGATAGAAAACCTGACATTTTTGGGAAGAGTGTGAAAGAGAAAGAAAGAAAATTATGTAAAAGGAAGAGAAAAACGAGAAAAAGAAAGAGACAAAATAAAAGAGAGAAAGAGAAGAAAACGTAAATAAAAAGAAATAAAAAAAGAAAAATAGAAAAGGTAAAAGACGTAAGGGGAATAAAAAAATTTCTTTCTACGATTCTTTGACTGGCATTTGAATTTTAATTGTCGAAAAAACCAGCAATAAAATCCAAAAATTAGGAATCAAAAGAATTTTGTTTTCAACAAATTTACATTTTCATTTTAAATTTAAAAAAATACAAAAGAAGAAATCATCGTTAGAAAGAAATTATATTTATTGACAGATTTTTAACAATTATTACTAATAATATTGCTACGATTGTTACTATTATTAATACGTTTACTACTAGTAGTAGTAATGATATTAATACTACTACTATTACATTACTTCTACGACTACTACTGCAAGAATATGTTTCTTCTTATTATTATTAAGAAAATTCAATGAAATGCAGTGCAATATAAATACAATCGGCACGCCCAGCACCACTGCCGCCACCCCAGCAAAACCCCCACTACCCCAAGTCCAAATGAAATGAAATGCAGTGCAATATAAATACAACCGACACCCCATCACCAACACCGCCACCGCCACCCCAGCAAAAACCCACTCCCCCAAGTCCAAGTGAAATGAAATGCAGTGCAATATAAATACAACCGACACCCCCATCACCACCACCGCCACCCCAGCAAAGCCCCCACTCCCCCAAGTCCAAATAAAATTAAATGCAGTGCAATGTAAATACAACCGACACCCCCATCACCACCACCGCCACCCCAGCAAAGCCCCCACTCCCCCAAGTCCAAATGAAATGAAATGCAGTGCAATGTAAATACAACCGACACCCCATCACCACCACCGCCACCCCAGCAAAACCCCCACTCCCCCAAGTCCAAATGAAATGAAATGCTGTGCAATATAAATACAACCGACACCCCCATCACCACCACCGCCACCCCAGCAAAACCCCCACTCCCCCAAGTCCAAATGAAATGAAATGCTGTGCAATATAAATACAACCGACACCCCCATCACCACCACCGCCACCCCAGCAAAACCCCCACTCCCCCAAGTCCAAATGAAATGAAATGCAGTGCAATGTAAATAAAACCGACACCCCCATCACCACCACCGCCACCCCAGCAAACCCCCCACTCCCCAAGTCCAAATAAATTGAAATGCAGTGCAATGTAAATACAACCGACACCCCCATCACCACCACCGCCACCCCAGCAAAACCCCCACTCCCCCAAGTCCAAATAAAATGAAATGCACTGCAATGTAAATACAACCGACACCCCCATCACCACCACCGCCACCCCAGCAAAGCCCCCACTCCCCAAGTCCAAATGAAATGAAATGCACTGCAATATAAATACAACCGACACCCCCATCACCACCACCGCCACCCCAGCAAAGCCCCCACTCCCCAAGTCCAAATGAAATGAAATGCACTGCAATATAAATACAACCGACACCCCCATCACCACCACCACCACCCCAGCAAAGCCCCCACTCCCCAAGTCCAAATGAAATGAAATGCACTGCAATATAAATACAACCGACACCCCCATCACCACCACCGCCACCCCAGCAAAGCCCCCACTCCCCAAGTCCAAATGAAATGAAATGCACTGCAATATAAATACAACCGACACCCCCATCACCACCACCACCACCCCAGCAAAACCCCCACTCCCCCAAGTCCAAATAAAATGAAATGCACTGCAATATAAATACAACCGACACCCCCATCACCACCACCACCACCCCAGCAAAACCCCCACTCCCCCAAGTCCAAATAAAATGAAATGCACTGCAATATAAATACAACCGACACCCCCATCACCACCACCGCCACCCCAGCAAAGCCCCCACTCCCCAAGTCCAAATGAAATGAAATGCACTGCAATATAAATACAACCGACACCCCCATCACCACCACCACCACCCCAGCAAAACCCCCACTCCCCCAAGTCCAAATAAAATGAAATGCAGTGCAATGTAAATACAACCGACACCCCCATCACCACCACCGCCACCCCAGCAAAACCCCCACTCCCCCAAGTCCAAATAAAATGAAATGCACTGCAATATAAATACAACCGACACCCCCATCACCACCACCACCACCCCAGCAAAACCCCCACTCCCCAAGTCCAAATAAAATGAAATGCACTGCAATATAAATACAACCGACACCCCCATCACCACCACCACCACCCCAGCAAAACCCCCACTCCCCCAAGTCCAAATAGAATGAAATGCACTGCAATATAAATACAACCGACACCCCCATCACCACCACCGCCACCCCAGCAAAGCCCCCACTCCCCAAGTCCAAATGAAATGAAATGCACTGCAATATAAATACAACCGACACCCCCATCACCACCACCACCACCCCAGCAAAACCCCCACTCCCCCAAGTCCAAATAAAATGAAATGCAGTGCAATGTAAATACAACCGACACCCCCATCACCACCACCGCCAGCCCAGCAAAACCCCCACTCCCCCAAGTCCAAATAAAATGAAATGCACTGCAATATAAATACAACCGACACCCCCATCACCACCACCACCACCCCAGCAAAACCCCCACTCCCCCAAGTCCAAATAAAATGAAATGCACTGCAATATAAATACAACCGACACCCCCATCACCACCACCACCACCCCAGCAAAGCCCCCACTCCCCAAGTCCAAATGAAATGAAATGCACTGCAATATAAATACAACCGACACCCCCATCACCACCACCACCACCCCAGCAAAGCCCCCACTCCCCCAAGTCCAAATAAAATGAAATGCACTGCAATATAAATACAACCGACACCCCCATCACCACCACCACCACCCCAGCAAAACCCCCACTCCCCCAAGTCCAAATAAAATGAAATGCACTGCAATATAAATACAACCGACACCCCCATCACCACCACCGCCACCCCAGCAAAGCCCCCACTCCCCAAGTCCAAATGAAATGAAATGCACTGCAATATAAATACAACCGACACCCCCATCACCACCACCACCACCCCAGCAAAACCCCCACTCCCCCAAGTCCAAATAAAATGAAATGCAGTGCAATGTAAATACAACCGACACCCCCATCACCACCACCGCCAGCCCAGCAAAACCCCAACTCCCCCAAGTCCAAATAAAATGAAATGCACTGCAATATAAATACAACCGACACCCCCATCACCACCACCACCACCCAAGCAAAACCCCCACTCCCCCAAGTCCAAATAAAATGAAATGCACTGCAATATAAATACAACCGACACCCCCATCACCACCACCACCACCCCAGCAAAGCCCCCACTCCCCAAGTCCAAATGAAATGAAATGCACTGCAATATAAATACAACCGACACCCCCATCACCACCACCACCACCCCAGCAAAACCCCCACTCCCCCAAGTCCAAATAAAATGAAATGCAGTGCAATGTAAATACAACCGACACCCCCATCACCACCACCGCCAGCCCAGCAAAACCCCCACTCCCCCAAGTCCAAATAAAATGAAATGCACTGCAATATAAATACAACCGACACCCCCATCACCACCACCACCACCCCAGCAAAACCCCCACTCCCCCAAGTCCAAATAAAATGAAATGCACTGCAATATAAATACAACCGACACCCCCATCACCACCACCACCACCCCAGCAAAGCCCCCACTCCCCAAGTCCAAATGAAATGAAATGCACTGCAATATAAATACAACCGACACCCCCATCACCACCACCACCACCCCAGCAAAACCCCCACTCCCCCAAGTCCAAATAAAATGAAATGCAGTGCAATGTAAATACAACCGACACCCCCATCACCACCACCGCCAGCCCAGCAAAACCCCCACTCCCCCAAGTCCAAATAAAATGAAATGCACTGCAATATAAATACAACCGACACCCCCATCACCACCACCACCACCCCAGCAAAACCCCCACTCCCCCAAGTCCAAATAAAATGAAATGCACTGCAATATAAATACAACCGACACCCCCATCACCACCACCACCACCCCAGCAAAGCCCCCACTCCCCAAGTCCAAATGAAATGAAATGCACTGCAATATAAATACAACCGACACCCCCATCACCACCACCACCACCCCAGCAAAGCCCCCACTCCCCCAAGTCCAAATAAAATGAAATGCACTGCAATATAAATACAACCGACACCCCCATCACCACCACCAGCACCCCAGCAAAACCCCCACTCCCCCAAGTCCAAATGAAATGAAATGCACTGCAATATAAATACAACCGACACCCCCATCACCACCACCACCACCCCAGCAAAACCCCCACTCCCCCAAGTCCAAATAAAATGAAATGCACTGCAATATAAATACAACCGACACCCCCATGACCACCACCACCACCCCAGCAAAACCCCCACTCCCCAAGTCCAAATAAAATGAAATGCACTGCAATATAAATACAACCGACAACCCCATCACCACCACCACCACACCAGCAAAACCCCCACTCCCCCAAGTCCAAATAAAATGAAATGCACTGCAATATAAATACAACCGACACCCCCATCACCACCACCACCACCCCAGCAAAACCCCCACTCCCCCAAGTCCAAATAAAATGAAATGCACTGCAATATAAATACAACCGACACCCCCATCACCACCACCACCACCCCAGCAAAACCCCCACTCCCCCAAGTCCAAATAAAATGAAATGCACTGCAATATAAATACAACCGACACCCCCATCACCACCACCACCACCCCAGCAAAACCCCCACTCCCCCAAGTCCAAATAAAATGAAATGCACTGCAATATAAATACAACCGACACCCCCATCACCACCACCACCACCCCAGCAAAACCCCCACTCCCCCAAGTCCAAATAAAATGAAATGCACTGCAATATAAATACAACCGACACCCCCATCACCACCACCACCACCCCAGCAAAACCCCCACTCCCCCAAGTCCAAATGAAATGAAATGCACTGCAATATAAATACAACCGACACCCCCATCACCACCACCGCCACCCCAGCAAAACCCCCACTCCCCAAGTCCAAATGAAATGAAATGCACTGCAATATAAATACAACCGACACCCCCATCACCACCACCACCACCACCAAAGCAAAAACCCCACTCCCCCAAGTCCAAATGAAATGAAATGCACTGCAATATAAATACAACCGACACCCCCATCACCACCACCACCACCCCAGCAAAGCCCCCACTCCCCCAAGTCCAAATAAAATGAAATGCACTGCAATATAAATACAACCGACACCCCCATCACCACCACCCCAGCAAAACCCCCACTCCCCAAGTCCAAATAAAATGAAATGCACTGCAATATAAATACAACCGACACCCCCATCACCACCACCACCACCCCAGCAAAACCCCCACTCCCCCAAGTCCAAATGAAATGAAATGCACTGCAATATAAATACAACCGACACCCCCATCACCACCACCGCCAGCCCAGCAAAACCCCCACTCCCCAAGTCCAAATGAAATGAAATGCACTGCAATATAAATACAACCGACACCCCCATCACCACCACCGCCACCCCAGCAAAGCCCCCACTCCCCCAAGTCCAAATAAAATGAAATGCGGTGCAATATAGATACAACCGACACCCCCATCACCACCACCGCCACCCCAGCAAAACCCCCACTCCCCCAAGTCCAAATGAAATGAAATGCAGTGCAATATAAATACAACCGACACCCCCATCACCACCACCGCCACCGACACCCCAGCAAAAACCCACTCCCCCAAGTCCAAATGAAATGAAATGCAGTGCAATATAAATACAACCGACACCCCCATCACCACCACCGCCACCCCAGCAAAACCCCCACTCCCCCAAGTCCAAATGAAATGAAATGCAGTGCACTATAATTACAACCCACACCCCCATCACCACCACCGCCACCCCAGCAAAACCCCCACTCCCCCAAGTCCAAATGAAATGAAATGCAGTGCAATATAAATACAACCGACACCCCCATCACCACCACCGCCACCGACACCCCAGCAAAAACCCACTCCCCCAAGTCCAAATGAAATGAAATGCAGTGCAATATAAATACAACCGACACCCCCATCACTACCACCGCCACCCCAGCAAAACCCCCACTCCCCCAAGTCCAAATGAAATGAAATGCAGT
>OZ010614.1:522500-800000 GCA_963932145.1 Acanthosepion lycidas | reverse complement strand
CTTCTGCATCGATAACCACTCCCTCCTTTGTCTCTTTCGATTTCTCTCACATCTTCTCTCTTCTTGCCCATTCCTCCCCTTCCATACATTGCCCTACCTTGTTATTTCAAGTAACGCCCTCCAGTCTAGTGATGGGATTATTCTCGTCCAATGAAATGCCTTAAATTCGCATGACGTCACAGCGCTTATTCCTCCTTTCTTCCCATTCACTTACCCTATCCATACTTTTCCCTCCGTTGTTATCTAATGTAACGCCCTCCAGGCTAGTGGTAGGGTTATTCTCGTCCAATGAAATGCCTTAAATTCGCATGACGTCATATTGCTTATTTCACTCTCTCTTCCCTTCATTTTACTCTCTCCATGTTTATGGCTTTACATATTAGTGAACAACAAATCCAGTGGCAAACAATAACAACAATAATAATCGTATAAGCATTGTTGTTATTATTATTATTATTATTTTTCATTTGAGTGAAAGAAGCTGGATTAGTAGATAGATAGATAAATAGACAGAGAGACTGAGATATAAAATTTATTTAAGTTTGTACATGTCTTTGTGTATGCGTGTGTGTGTGTGTGTGTGTGTGTGTGTGTGTGTGTGTGACGTTAGCGATTTTAGCATTAGATGGATACAAGCCTTTTATATCTAATTGTATAAAAGAGAAATTGTTTTTTTATTTACGGTTAAAGCAATTATTGAAAAAGAGGTAAATAAGTTTTACCGAACTACCAATAATGAATTTCAAATTTTCAAATGAACGAAAATAAAGAAGCAAAAACTATAGGAGTCTGAACGGGACGCTTATGTGTAAAAAGAGATGCATCTATAGATAGACAGATCGATATGAATAAAAACTAATATATATATATATATATATATATACATATATATAGATAGATAGATAGATAGATAGATAGATAGATAGATATGAATAGCCTAATACATACATATAGATAGATAGATAGATAGATAGAGAGAGAGAGAGATAAAAAGAGTAATAATATATGTATATATATATATATATATATATATATATATATATATATATATATATATATATATGTATAATATATATCTATATAAAGATAAATAGATAGATATGTGCAGAGACTGAATTAGATAGATATGAACAGACTAAAAATATTTATATCGGTAGATAGATAGATAGATAGATAGATAGATAGATACATAGATTGGAATAGCCTAAAATATATATCTGTATATATATATATATATATATATATATATATATATATACAAGTATAGAATTAGTGTATCCGGAATAAATTCCAATAACCAACAATTACTATTCTTAAAAGAGTGCTCAATACAGAGTAGAGCAGATATAATATAATTATTTATTTAAAAATTATAACATAAATATGTTATAAAATCACTACAAAAATAGCCCTTTTGTTTCAACACCTCCGGTGTCTTATCAAGTGATGATGTTGAATGTAGAATAAATGCTTTTTAAAAGTTTCAAATTAATTAACGATCCTTCGCAAGGGAAAAACGCTGTTACATAAGCTAGAATGACCAATCAAAACACAAGTATAGGAGAATTAAAAAAACTTGACAACGAAGTAAGTTTACAATAGCTATTAAGAACTTTAAAGTTGGGTTTATACTAAAATAGAATTTATTCTAACCAATACGTATTAAATTATATGATTAAATTTGATATTGAAATTAAAAGTAAAAAATTATCAATTTTACAATCTAAATTTAATCTCTATTAAGTTTAAAATTATAAAATTACTGAGGAGAAAAGAAAAAATACATATGTTATTCAATTTATTTCTTCATTGAAATTACGTTAGAATAGACGTTAATATCAGCTGATCTTCCTGACAAAATGTATCCATTTTAATTCCAAGTGTGTGAGTGGGGTGCTAACCTCTCGCGTAAAACAATACAATAAGCACCCAGACATATTTAGATATATACACACACAAAATGACGAAACAGGAAACATCTCCACGGCCCCCTTTTTTTTTAAATTAAAACAAAAAAAAAAAACAGAACACATACATACATACACAATTAAATGAGCATGCATTTTCTATTCACATAGACACCGATAAATACATGTACACACATTCACGTATATTGACCTCGACAATCTGATACAACAACCAAGAAATATTCAAGGCTGAAAGTGTTATTAAACGAATGATAACCACTTATTAAAATATAACTTATACGGGCAAATATAGATAAAAATGGTCAAATAGAACAGAGAAACAACAAATAGGGAAAGAAAGGACCCTAAAACAGATATATATGTTTAAAAATAACATTATCTTATATAAAAAACAAAAATTCCAAACACACATACATCTATAAAAATATATATTTTTTAACCATTTAAATCGATATACGCCTTATTATACATTAGGTGAAAGAAAATAAGAATTACCTACAGATATAAGTGTACAGTCACACACACACACATATATATATACATACACACATACACACAAATATATGCCTGCACATACCTACATATATATATATATACGTATACACATGTATATATATACATACAGAAGCAAGTATAAATATATCAACCCACACAGCGACGTAAAAAATAAACAAACCAAATATAAATATATATACAAATACACATCCATATATATACATAAACATATGCGTATATAAATAAAACACACACATATATATACCAACACATACAAATACACACATATACATAAAAAGCCATACAAACGTAAATTCGCCTATATAGACATATATATGCACATACACACACCCATATATATATATATATATATATATATATATATATATATATATATATATATAACGTCATCCACAGAGAGACTGTTTCGCAGCTCATCAGTGTGGCTAGACATCCGGTTGCCTCTAGCTCGGATCGAAACCCGACTGAGTTGTTATCAGCCGGAGATTCTACCACTAAGCCATCGGCAGGGAAGTAGGTGGATTTTTAGCGTATTTATTTTTAGAAACACGCCCAGTGACTGACAGTGACTCAATTCGCTATGCGAAGAGTCTCGCTATATAAGCTATAATAGTCACTGTTTACAAACCCAAACCTACTCCCTAGAGAGCTCAACTGAAATTAATATTCATTTCAGGAGCCAATATATATATATATATATATATATATATATATATATATATATATATATATATATATAGATATATATATATATATATATATACACACATAAAAATAGGAATATACAGAAACCTACATATATTCTAACAACATTATCTTACTGACGATAAAATATAGTAAAAGTTGATAATTTTTTTTTTTAAGTAACCACACACAGTTGTTGATTAAGTCTATAAGCAATTAAAAAATCCCTATCAAACAAGAGTAGATTTTAGTTAGTATCGACGATATATTCCAAGACACTAATACATACATACATATACATATACTAGGACATACAAGCATACATCCACATATACAAATGTATAATCATGTATAAATACCCGTATCGACACATCCGCATATACACATATATAAGTACACTCCCATCCACGCATATACACTTAAATACACACACACACATATATATATATATATATATATATATATACACACACATAAACACATAAACACAAATACACATACATATATTTACATATACACACAGTCACATATACATATATAGATACACACACACAAACACATATATATATACATATATACAAACATAGACTTACACACGCAGCAGTAGACACAAACCAAAGTTTACATACCTACACATACACACAAACAAGCTCACATTGATAGGTGTTAACACACACATACATTCACCCACACACATACACACACATACATACATACACACACACACACACACACACACACACATATATATATATATATATATATATATATATATACATACCTATAATCACAAGTACAGATATATACGTACATACACATAAATACACAAACATTCAACCATATACATACATAAACCTACGAACATATACTACATACATAAACATATATCCATACACACACACACACCCATATACATCTATCCTAACATACATACATAAACATATTCATACATACAGAAATATACGTAAATATAAATATAGATACACAATACAACTGGACATATATATATATAGATATGCACCAATATTTCTAATCTCTTCTTCTCTTCTCCTCCTTTTTACCTTCTTACTTTATATATATATATATATATATATATATATATATATATATATATATATAGATAGATAGATAGATAGATATAAATCTACTAACATATATATACACTTATATGCACACATTCATATCGTCAGGATGACCATCAGGTTATAAAAGTAATAATCTATTAAACTTACAGCTACATATCATTATCATTGAAAGTATACGACCCCTATAATAAGGTAATTTATAACGATGTTTACAATTAACTGTTAGTACAAATCTTTGATTTAAGAGATCAGTCTTATTTTTAAATCTAATAATTTCAAATTTTTTGTTAAGACATAAGTAACATGGGGAATATAGGGAGTTACATGTCCGGGCTTTCTTAATCAATGTCCATTTAACCGTAGGTGTTTTGTTCTTTTCTTTTAGATTCCAAAAATATTTGGATAATTAAGTCATGTACTTATAATTACTGTTATTAAATGATTGCATATGCCCCCCCCCGCAAAGTTCCTTCAATGGTTTCATGGTGCTACCAATGTAAAAAAAAATTGATTTTCTAGTGTTGAGATTGTACTAAGATGAACTACAGAACTAGTCATACAATTATTTTTAGTGAACAATTATTAGGATTCCTACAATTACATAAGTTGTTTTTTGTGTTATACTTAGTATTGATGTTTGCAACCTGGTGAGTAAATCAAGCTTTTTGAGCCCCTATACTTGTTAAAGACTCTGTTGTTATGTTTTTTAATTATCTTCTCTAGATTATCTGCACAACTATAGCTTAATTTAAGTGTATTAGGATTAAATATTTTAATAAGTGGGTTAGTTTCGGGGTTGGGGAAATGTTTCTTGATGAGGTTTAGAAATATACGTCCTAATTTAGTTTTAACCATTATATTGAAAGGGGGAGTAAACCAGATGATCTTTCTAGATCTTCTTTTCTTATTATGGTTGCAATTAACAGGGTTTTTATATTGAATATTGGTATCTTTGTATCCACTATTTTTGAGTGCAGAATTGTAAAAATCACGATGCTTATTAAAAACATCTTTGTTAGAAGAGTTAGTGCTAATTCTAAATCCAATGGAAGAGGGTATGTGTTTGATAACTGAAGGGGGACGGTTGGAATTTGGATGCACGTATATTGATTTGGAATTAACCTTCACATATGGTTGGAAAGTGTTTTTAGCAAGGTCTAGGGTGACGTCTAGAAAATCTACTTGTTTAACATTAGTTGTAACTATTGTCCTAAGACCTAAATCCTTAAATACTCTATGGATCATTTTCCTAATACGGTCTACCTTAACTTTAGTGGAGTTTTTAACAACTAATAAGCCATCATCTCTATACAATTCTACACTATCAGAATCATTTGAAACCAGATAATTGCTTAATAATTGGTGCTGTTTTTAAACTTTTAAAACCATAATTTTCGTGTTCACACAATTGTTCCTTGACTGGGACGGTGGCGAAGCAGGCGTGGGCCATGCTAGACGAAGCAATAGCCTCTTGAAGTGTGTCCCCCGCCTATTGCGATTGTCCAAAACGATAAACTAAAAAGATTGAAGCAATTTTCTGCTGGGAGGATCCCGGTTTTTGTTCACCCCTCCCTCTATAGAGCACTAAAGCTGACTTTCCCGTGGGATATAGGTGGCATCTTCCAAGACGGCTCCATCAAGACTGAGATGGGCCAAGGGTCGATGGGAGAGGCTGTCGGTATCCTGACCCCGTCCATGTTTAATTCAGGTAAGCAGCCCTAATCGGTTTGATAATGTCTCTCTGGTTAGCTAGTTCGAATGTCCGGGGCTTGAGGTCGGAGTCTCGCGAGGCTCTCTCGCGACCTTCAGCGCCTCGGGGTGAATGTTTGTTGCGTGCAAGAGACCTGGTTTTCTTCTCATGACCGTGAGGACATGCTGTCTAAGGGGTTCTCCCTTTATTCAGCATGTTTTGATGGTCGTTCGAGGGGTATCTCTTGGCTAGTGAGCAAGTCTTTGAAGGCTGCATGTACTCTTGTCTTCACAGATACGGCGGGCAGGCTTTGCGTGCTGGATGTTACCATAACGGATAAGGCTCTACGTCTCATTGGGGTTCATGCACCCAATAAGCATTCTGAGCGGCCTGCTTTCTTTCGGCAGATCGGGCCGTACTTGACGACATCTCGTCGGGTATTTTTAGCGGGGGGGGGGTTGGAATGCCATCCTTGACCCTGATATACATCGTATAGGGCAAAATCTGGGTACTGATAACCGGGACGTGAAACCATTTCGGGATTTTATCGATGAGTTTGATCTTGTCGATAAGTACCGGAATGAGCACCCTTGGGAGGTAGCATGGACTTGGACAAATAGTGGCAACTCGATTCCTGAGACGCTTGCTAGCTACCTCGACCGAGTCTGAGTTAGAAGAGTCGATATAGGGCTCTTAGGGTGTCCAAGTTTACATTCTATTACTTATTAGGATTCATAGGCTTATCCGGGTCCATGTAAACTAAGATAAGCCTAAGGTTAGGATGGCTGGTTACTGGAAATTAAACTGTTCATTATTTGGTGAGCAGGATTTCCGGGACCAGCTGCTACTAATGATACGGGAGCGGTTGTAGGGAGCGCCTGGTGGGATAAATTGAAATCCAAAATTAGAACGTTTGCTGCCGATTTTAGTCGTCAACTCAATCTAGATAGATTAGCGGCGCAAACGGCTTTTGAAGAAAAAGTTGGTCGGGCAGTGAAATCCCGTGTTAGTGGGGAAATAGCCTTAGCTAAGGCAGAGTTGTTCTCCTTGATTATCAAGAAGGATCAAGTTCTGGTAGTTAGGGCTAGGTTAAAAAGAATGTCCTCTGAGATGACGAATATGGCCGCTGAATTGCGTGCAGAGGAAAATCGGAACGCGTCTCGGCGATATATCGCGTGCGTCACATTGTCGGATAAGCGGACCGTGTCTACAAAAGCGAGCATATACGAGGCCTTTCGGGATTACTTTCAGGAACTTTTCACCAAGAATCCCGGTCTGAGCCCTGCTCAGTTCGACGCCTATTTAGATGACTTTCCCTGCCTCGAGGGAGCTGAAGCGGCTGGGTGCGAGGGTCCCATCACAAAGGCGGAAATCTGGGAAGCACTGAAACAGGTTGGCCTGGATAAATCTCCGGGACTAGATGGTGTTCCTTACGAGGTTTACTTGAGGCAGTCGCCCGTTTTTGTTCCTTTGCTAGCACTGATTTTCAACAATTAGATGAAGCAGGGGTCTATACCTCAGCGCTTCACCAGGGGTGTGATCAAGTTGCTGCGTAAGGACAAGAACGGTGGGGATGGGTTAAATAACTTTCGCCCTTTAAATATGTTAAACGCAGAGTTAAAGATTTTGGCGAAGATCTTAGCCAACCATTTCCAGCTTGTCCTGTCTAGTTGGATAGGCTCGTGCTGTGAAGGGCAGGACTATTCAGGACAACCTGCATATGGTACGCGTGATCTTACAGTAAACAGTCGACAGTAAAGCCGCATTGATCAATTTAGATCAGTCCAAGGCCTTCGATAGGGTTGACCATCGTTTTCTAGAGGCTGTCTTTTCGGCGGTCAGTTTCGGGCCGGATTTTCGCTCCTGGATCCGACTTTTGTATGCGACTCCCGGTGCGCTGGTGGAAGTGAATAGGGTAAGATCGGAGCGTTTTGTATTGTCTCGCTCCATTCGTCATGGTTGTCCGCTTTCGCCTCTGCTTTCCGTTCTTTCATTGGAACCTTTCCTTCGCAAATTAAAGGCGAATCCGATCCTGCACGGAATTTCCCTGCCTGGAGCTACCACCTCAGCCAAGTATTCTACCTATGCTGATGACGTTTGGGTTATTGTGTCGAGCAGAGCCGAGGTTGACGAAGTCAGCAAAGAGATCAGTGGGTATGGGATGGTGACAGGGTCCAAGATCAACTTTGATAAGTCTGTTGGCTTGTGGTTGGGTGCATGGAAGGGAGTTTCTCTTCCCGGACTTTTCCTCTGGACGGATGGGCCGGTCAAGATACTCGGTGTCTGGTTCTGTCCTGATCTCCAGTTGGAAATGAATTGGTCGGAGGTACAAGGGAAGGCCGAGATCGCGGTTAATCTGTGGTCTCGGAGGAAACTTTCCTTGAATTGAAGGGAGGAAGTATGTGTTTCACACATCTACCCGATTCTCCTTTACCGACTCTCTGTACTCCCACTTCCGTATATAACAGTAATGTCATTAGTAAGGCTCTTGTTCTCTTTCTTGTAGAGAGACAAGGCCGCTATGGTATCTCGGGAGATCTGTTGCCTTCATCCCTCTGAAGGCGGTCTGGATATGCTTAGCATTGAGATTCGTCAATATATGCTTCGCCTCGGCTTCCTAGACCGAATGTGTCGCGAATCGGATGAGGTGGGCGCCTTCTGGAAGGAAGACGTCCGTAGAAATTTCCCATCCCTGAGAAGTGTGCACTCGAGCGTTTACCTCGAGCCGAATATTCCTTCTATCGTGAATGTTGTGGCGTTGGATGGCCTCTCCAACGTCAAGGCGTTGTCTCGTAGGGCACTGTATCAAATATTAGTCAGCGGGGGAGGATGTGTTCAGCATGATCTGATTGACGCGCTCGGTCTTACGAAGCAGGAGGCTCGTTCAATATGGCCTTGGGCGTTTGGGTGAAATACCTCAATAACGATGAGGCATCACTCACCTGGCTGGTGATTCGTGGGGCCCTTTGGTTCGCCAAAAGACTTTGCTCAGCGGGCTTGGAGAAATCTCCAAACTGCCGACTCTATATTGGGGAAGTTGAGACCATTGGTCACGCCTTTTTCATTGCAGGGTGGTAGTGCCGTTGTGCAAGTTTGTTGAAGGCCTCATTGTCCGCATGCTGCAAGGAAAGTTCTTTGTCCTTGAGGCCAGTTCTGTTTGTAGCAATATGGTGCCGCAGATGACGAAGGCTGAACACTATGCTTTTTTTTTTTGCTTACTAGGTGTTATGAAAGTCGTGATTTGAACGACGCGTCAGAAGGAATTCTATGAGGTCGAGAAGTTCACTTCTTCTCAACTGATCTTATTCTTTAAGTACCAGCTTAAATTCAAGATTAGGACGGAAAGGCGGCGGCTCACCTCATCAGAATTTGGCAAAAGGTGGGTGAATCTTGCGCGCTTGTGCTGATTAAAAGGGGTTGACTTGGAGTGGCATTTTGATGCCGGTTAGGCATCAGGATATTGTTTTCCTGGGTTGAAATTGGGCAACCCTTCTCTGGATTTAGGCTAGAGTAGGTTTTTGTTTTTGACTATTTAGTTTTTTTCTTTTCTTTTTCTGTAAACTTACCTGGGGTGTGTTTCTCATTGGCCCCTTTTTATTTCTGTGCTTTTTTTCCTTTAGTTTAACTCCCCATCCACTCCCTAGTTAGGTGGTCAGTGATGTCAGTTCTCTGGTGGATGCGGGGCGCCTTTCGTTTTCACGTGTGTGTTTTTCGTATTTGTTGTTGTGTCAGAATGAGCGCGTGTCTGTGTGAATGCTTGGGATGGAGGAATGTTTTCTATATTCTTATAGACAAGCATCGATTTCGTCCAGTTAACTGATTCTCTGACACATTTAAGGTTTTTTTGGGGATCGGGGTATTACTAACATGATTTTGTTTAGTTTCTTGTACATAACCATTCGGGATCTTTTTACTTTCTTGTTTTTATTCCCCTCCTCCCACAGACAATATTTGTACATATGGGGTCTATTTAGGATTTTCATTGAGACAATGAGGTATTTTGGTGGATGTAGTAAGAAAGGTAAGTATGAATCTGTTGTTTTGGTGCTAGGAATATTGTTTTGTATGATTCGGTCAGTGGTTATGACTAGCTAAGGTTTAAAATTAAGACAAATGATGACCGTTCTTTTTCTCAAACCCTTTTTCGGCCTTGTGCCACAATTGCTGTATTTTTCCAGGAATAAATATTACCTCTCAAATTTCAAGAAAAACTCATTACACTCAAGTGAAATCGAAACGAAATCAAATGTAAGTCAGAATTTTCATATCGATTTCCAAATAATCGAAATTTCTCAAATGTTCTCATCAATAAAACGAGAACTCCTGCTTTTATCTTTTATAATTTTTTAACTGCATTCATATTTAGAGATAAACTTTTTCTTATTACCTTTTATTTTTTTTCTCTTCATATAATTTTACAAAGTATGTTTGATCTGGATTCTGTGGTAAAATAAATTCGTTTTTAATTAATATTTCTGATAAGTTCTTTCCAGTGATATCAGAAAGATTAAAGATGACGTTTATTTCTGTTTATTTATGTCGTCTGCTTGTTTCTTTCCTTCATCGAATTTGTTTTCTTTTGCTTTCTTCCTCCTTCTTTACTACGTTTTTAGACAATTTGTAATATTTCCAAAAACTTAATTCACTTCTTGGCACTATTTAAATATATTGGTCCATTTTTATTAAAATGGTGAACATTTTTGGCAGGAGGGAATTAATTTTTGTTGATTAAAATTCATTGGATTTTCTTCAAAATGGTGAACATTTTTGGCGGGAGAGAATTAATTTTTGTTGATTAAAATTCATTGGATTTTCTTCAAACGACGACAACATTTTTTAGCATCGAAAAATGATTCATTTTTTTCTGATTTATAAAGTGAGGGTCTTGTTCATAATAACAATATCGTGTAAAAACGATACCTGACTTTGGAAATATTATTGAATTTAATTGTTATTTACAAATGTTATGTTTGAAACTCGGCCTTCATCTGCATATTTTTCACTTCTTTTTTTTTTTTTTCGTGTGGGGAGCAATTCACAGACTGAGGAATTTTTTTTATTATCTTAAATGAAAAATAAACGAATGCAGACTTTGATTAATTTATGTGACTTTTTTTTTCATACAAAAACTTGTGTTTATTTTTTTTCTTCTTTAAACGAAGAATATAAACTTGTTTTAGAAAACCAGGGATCGATTTTACATTTTAACGATATTATAAACAGGATCCCCTTTATGTAAAAAAAACAAACAAATTTTCTTTTCTGTCAATCGTCATGGCTTGAAAGTCTAATAAATGCTAATCTACAAAAATATTTCACAGGCCCCCCAAAATGATCTCATTTAAAAATATGTATATATTAATGAGTGGACCAGTTTATTTAAGATGGATTCAATTTTGTCATTATAAAAAAAATGAATCGTTTCTAAAGCAGACGATAAAAAGCCGCCATTTTTAAATTTCTTAAATCGTAACACTGAAGCAATTTAATTAACATCTGAATGTTAAAAGTGATTGTGAAGTCAGCAAATTGGAGCTTTTCTCTCTCTGTTACTTTTACCCTTTCTTTCCTTCCTATTCTCGAATTGGTCTTCTCTGTCTCTCCTCTCACTTCTGCATCGATAACCACTCTCTCCTTTGTTTCTTTCGATTTCTCTCACTTTTCACTCACTCTGACACACTCTATATTTCCTTTTCTTACTCTCTCTCTCTATTTTATCTTTCTCTCTCATTCTCGCTATTCCCCGTTCCCCACTCTCTCATATTTCATTATCTTTTCTCTTAACCCCCCTCCCCGCCTTTATTTAACGTCTAATTTAGTAGCCAAGATTTTTTATGCCTACATACGTTAAGGATTTCAGTTTTGGAGTTTAATAGCTGTTTAGGTTGATCATATAAAGCTATGGCTAATTTCTTCTCTGCTCATAATTTATAAAATTTATGGCCTGCTTTATATTTGGGGCATTTTTTAAATATTTCCCATTTAAGGATGGGGTCTATATTATCTTCTTGTTTGGTTTTCCATACATAAGTAGATAGCGTGGTACTATGCTTAATTTTTTCGTTTTTAAAACTACTCGTGTGGTTATAATATCTTTTTTTAAATTTATCCTGAGTAGCACCTATGTATATTTTTGTAAATTTTCACTTGATAAACCACGCATTCTTGCCGACATTTTCCCTATAATGGACAAATGTTTTTGTTTCTACAATTACAAGTAGGAGGATTACTGCGTGGATTATTCCTAGTTTTTTTCTTATTCAATCCATTTATTATAGTCCCTACGTTCGGCATGCAACAATAACTAAGTTTTACAATGTTTTTATTGAATATTTTATGTAACTTAACTTTTTTTGGGAAATGTTGCTCTAATAAATCAAAAAATATCTTGCCAATTTTTGTTTTTACCGCTAAATTAAAAGGAGGATTGAGCCACAAAATCTTTCTTTGCCTATTATTACGTTTATTCTGAGTACTGTTGTGGTTATTTGTATTAATATATTCTAATTTATTTTTATGTCCACTCTTAAATAGGGCTTCCTCATAACTTGTTTTATTGGCCTCAAAAATGTCCCTATTGGAGGAATTAGTAGGAAGTCTAAACCCAATATTTTTTGGAATATGTCTTATAATATGGGATGGGTGGTTAGATTTTATGTTTAAATATTGGGGTTCTTGGTTTTCTTTTTTATACAGGGATATTGTGCCATTTTGTAAATTCAACGTAATATCTAGATAGTTGGTGATTTTCAAATTAGTTTCTATATCGAGATTGAATCCGAATTTTTTTAAAAACCAGTGCAGTTTTTTACCGATAATGTCACATTTTTGAGGGTTACTATTGTCCACTATGATTAAACCGTCGTCGCGGTACAACCCATGGTTATTAAAGTCTATATATTCATTAAGCCTATGGAGCAGCAGGCACCCTACTATCTCGCACACCTCTGCTCCATCATACGCTCACATAGGGTTGTCAAAACCGTTAATATTATCTTTTTTTTATCCATAAAGTATTATCGTGGAATAGCAATGTTTTTCTACAATGTCTAATTATGTTTATTTTATCATCAGAAATTTGGATGCATTCTTTGGCTAAGCTGAGGGCTTCATTTAGGGTTTTCTCTGAAATAGACGGGTAATATTCCTTAATATCATACCTAATGAATGAGCACTTTTTATTTTTGTTGTAACTTTCAAACCATTTAATGCAATCCTTAGTAGATTGCCATTGGTTAATATTAAGGAAAGTCCTAAGGGATTTACATATATCCTGCAGAATTATTTTACTTATTTTACCTAATTCTGTCTTGGTAGGGTTTATAAGTCTATATTCAGGATTATTAATAAAATTACTTTTATGATCTTTTATGGTGATAAAGCAAGTGTTTAGGTTTATTTTCTCAACCCGATTACCTAATTCAAATTTATTAATTAAAATATTAGCCTCATCGTTAATCTTAGTCTCTATGTCATTAGGAGCTTTTATATAATGTTTTATTACCTCTTTATGTAATACTTTTTTTGTAATTATTGGGGCTCATTTTATATAAGAATTTAGATTTATCAGCTTTTACGTAGATATTCTTGTCTTCCTTTAATTCTTTTATATTCTTAGTAATTTGTTGTTGCACGTTATTATTCCTTATTTTTCTATATTTTAATCTTTTAATAATGCCAATTAATTCCGATTCGAAGTTATAGAGTTCCTTAACATACGGGGGATGGGCATTGGTCTTAAATCCATAGCTCTCGTTGGTTTTGTTATTAGGTTTATTATTTAGACAAAAATATGCACGCCACCTCATATTTATTATAAATTTTTCTATTTTTCTTAATAAACATAACTCGTATGAGTGACGGTCAGGTATAGGTATGTTTTTAAGTGAATAACCTATGTCTACACATTCCATATTAGTCGATTTAAAACAGTGCTCGATAGAATAACCTAGAGCTTTATACATACAAATATAGATAACTAGACTCGTTTCGAAAAACCCTCGAATTTTTGATTTGCCGATAATCAAATCAATCTCAAGGGAAAAAAAGGTTTTCAAAAAAAAAGAAAGAGCTACAAACATGAACTACTGCCGAAAAAAATCGCACAGATGCAGGTCTGAAGCCCAAAGAAAAAAACCCGATACGAGTAAACAACGAACTAACAAAAGAGCTCAATACAACCGTAGAGCAGACCTAGATACACCTAGTGAGCCAGACAAACTTACCTTGGTTTCACTTAAACGGATCGTCAGGGAGAGTTCGGCATTATTTATTATTGTAAAAGAAATTACAACAAATGTGGCACAAGGCCAAAAAGGGGGGTCGGGGTAAAGGACGGTCAACACTTGTCTTAATATAAAACTTAGCTAGCCACAACCACTGACCCTAACATACAAAACAATATTCCTTTCACCAAAACAACACATTTATCCATACCTTTCTTACTACATCCACCAAAATACCTCTTTGACTCAATGCAAATACTAAATACTCCCCTTATGTACAAACAACAATTTTTAAAAAGATCCCCAATGAGTATATACAAAATGACAAAAATATTTACAAGAAACCAAACAAAAATTAGTGTTAGTAATAAAACCACCCACAAACTTTAAATGTGGCAGAAATATCAGTTAACCGGACGAAATCGATGCGGGACTATGAAAATAAAGAACACATTCATTCCTCCCAAGCATTCACACAGACACACACTCATTCATACACAACAACAAATACGAAAAGCACACACGCGAAACGAAAGGCGCCCCGCATCCACCAGAGAACTGACATCACTGACCACCTAAACGAGGGAGGGGATGGGGAGTTAAACTAAAGGAAAAAAAATGGGGACAGAAATAAAAGGGACCAATGAGCAAGCACACCCTAGCTAAGTTTACGGAAAAAGAAGAGAAACTAAAAATCAAAAAACAAGACCTAAACTAACCTAATTTCGGGATGGGTTGCCTATGTTCAACCCAGGAATACAATATCCTAATGCCTAACCGGCATCAAAATGCCACTCAAGGTCAGCCCCTTTTACTCGACACATATGCACCTTTTGCCAAATTCTGATGAGGTGAGCCGCCCCCTTCCGTCCTGATCTTGACTTTAAGCTGATGCTTAAAGAACAAGATCAGTTGGGAAGAAGTGAACTTCTCGCCCTCATAGAATTCCTTCTGACGTGTCGTCCAAATCACGACTCTCATAACACCTAGTAAGCAACAGAACACATAGTGTTCAGCCTTCGTCATCTGCGGCACCACATTGCTACAAACAGAACTGGCTTCAAGGACAAAAAACTTTCCCTGCAGCATGCGAACCATGAGGCCTTCAACAAACCTGTACAACGGCACTACCGCCCTGCACTGAAAGAAGGCGTGACCAATGGTCTCGACTTCCCCCGTACAGCGACGATAGTTTGGATATTTCTCCAAGCCTGCTGAACAAAGTCTCTTGCCGACCCAGGGGCTTCAAAAATCACCAGCCAGGTGAGTGATGCCTCATCGTTATTGAGGCATTTCAACCCAGGCGCCCAAGGCCATATCGAGCGAGCCTCCTGCTTCATAAGACCGAGCTCGCCAATTAGATCATCTTGAACGGCGCCCCCTAACTAACACTTGATAGAATGCCTTGCGAGACAACGCCTGGGCGTTGGAGAGGCCATCCAAAGCCCGAAAGAGGAGCTTCAGAGCACGACGACATTCGCTGTAGAAGGAGCACTCGGCTCGGGGTCTACGGACGGCCTCCTCCTAGCACAAGCGTACACTTCTCAGGGATGGGAAATGTTTACTGACGTCTTCTTTCCACCTCATCCGATCCGCGACACATTCGGTCTAGAAAGGTGATGCGCAGCATATGTTGACGAATCTCAATGTTAGGCATACCCAGACCGCCCTCAGAGGGATTAAGACAATAGATCTCGCGAGATACCATAGCGGCCTTGTCTCTTCACAAGAAAGACAAGACCCGTACTAATAAAATTAGTCTGGCATACGGGAGTGGAAGTACAGAGAGTCGGTACAGGAGAATCGGATAGATGTGTGACCACAGATTAACCGCGATCTCGGCCTTCCCTTGCACCTCTGACCAATTCATTTCCAACTGGAGATCAGGACCGAATCAGACGCCGAGTATCTTGATCGGCCCATCCGTCCAGAGGAAAAGTCCGGCAAGAGAAACTCCCTCCCACGCATCCAACCGCAAGCCAACAGACTTATCGCGGTTGATCTTGGCCCCTGTCACCATCTCATACCCACTGATCTCCTTGCTGACTTCGTCAATCTCGGCTCTGCTCGACACAAGAAACGTCGTCAGCATAGGCATAATACCTGGCTGAGGTGGAAGCCCCAGACAGGGAAATTCCGCGCAAGACCGGATTCGCCTTTAACTTGCGAAGGAATGGTTCCAACGCAAGAACGTACAGCAAAGGCGAGAGCGGACAACATAGACGAATGGAGCGAGACAATACGAAAGGCTTCGATCTTACACCATTCACTTCCACCAGCGCACCGGGGGTCGCATATAAAAGTCGGATCCAGGAGCGAAAGTCGGCTCCGAAAGTCGGCTTCGAAACCGGCCGCCGAAAGGACAGCCTCCAGAAAGCGATGGTCAGCCCTATCGAAGGCCTTGGACTGATCTAAATTAATCAGCGCGGCTTCACTGTCGACTTGTTCTAAGATCAAGCGTACCATATGAAGGTTATCCTGAATAGTCCTGCCCTTCACAGCACGTCTGTTCAGGGCCAATCAGACTAGACAGAACAAGCTGCAAACGGTTGGCTAAGATCTTCGCCAAAATCTTTAACTCGGTGTTTAACATGGTTAAAGGGCGAAAATTCCCTAACCCATCCCCACCGTTCTTGTCCTTACGCAGCAACTTGATCACACCCCTGGTGAAGTGCTGAGGTATAGACCCCTGCTTCATCCAGTGGATGAAAATCCGTTCCAGCAAAGGAACAAAAACGGGCGACAACCTCAAGTAAACTTCGTAGGTCAGACCATCTAGTCCCGGAGACTTGTCCAGGCCAACCTGCTTCAGCGCTTCCCAGATTTCCGACTCTGTAAAGGGACCCTCGCACCTAGCAGCTTCAGCTGCCTCGAGGCAGGGAAATTCAGCTAAATAGGCGTCGAACTGAGCAGAGCTCAGACCGGGCTCCCTGGTGAAAAGATCCTGAATGTAATCTCGAAAGGCCTCGCATATGCCCGCGTTTGTAGTCACGGTCTGTTTATCCGGCAATGTGACGCACGCTATATGTCGCCTAGCCGCGTTCCGATTCTCCTCTGCACGCAGTTCAGCCGCCATATTCGTCGCGTCAGAAGACATTTTTTTTACCCTAGCCCTAACTACCAGAGCTTGATCCTTTTTGATAAGCAAGGAGGCCAACTCTGCCTTAGCTAAGGCTATTTCCCCACTAACACGGGATTTCACGACCCGATCAACTTTTTCCTCTAAAGCCGTTTGCACCACTAATCTATCGAGATTGAGCCGATGACTAAAATCGGCAGCAAACGTTCTAATTTTTAATTTTAATTTATACCACCAGGCGTTTCCCACAACTGCCACCGTCAATTTCCTTCTGAATCATTAGTAGCAGCTGGTCCCGCAAACCCTGCTCACCAAATAATGAACAGTTAAATTTTCAGTAACCAGCCAATCTAACCTTAGGCTTATCTAAGTTTACACGGACAAGCCTATGATCCGTATAAACTATATAGTGGAAGCTTGGACACCCTAAGAGCCCTACGTCGACTCTCCTAACTAGGACTCGGTCGAGGTAGCTCGCAAGCGTCCCAGGAGTCGAGTTGCCACTATTAATCCAAGTCCATGCTACCTCCCAAGGGTGTTCATTGCGGAACTTATCGACAAGATCAAACTCATCGATAAAGTCCCGAAATGGTTTCACGTCCGGGTTGTTAGTACCCTGTTTTTGCCCTATACGATCTATATCGGGGTCAAGTACGGCATTCCAATCCCCCGCTAAAACTACCCGACGAGATGTCGTCAAGTACGGTGCGATCTGCCGAAACAAAGCAGGCCGCTCGGCATGGATATTGGCCGCATAAATCCCAGTGAGACGTAGAACCTTATCCTTTATGGTAACATCCAGCACGCAAAGTCTGCCCGCCGGATCCGCGAAGACAAAGGTACATGCAGCCTTCAAAGACCTGCTCACTAGCCAAGAGACACCCCTCGAATGACCATCAAAACATGCTGAATAAACGGCGAACACCTTAGACAGAATTAGGGTTGTACTACTGGTTTGAACATAGTCGGTGTTAGGATACCAACAGCCTCCCCCATAGACCCATGTCCCATCTCAGTCTTGATGGTGCCGTCTTGGGAGATACAGCCAATATCCCAAGGAAACGTCAGTTTTAATGCTCTATATAGGGAGGGGTGAACAAAAATCGGGACCCTCCCTGCACAGAATTGTTTCATTTTCTTTAATTTGTCATTATCAAGGATTGCAATGGGCGGGGACATTTTGAAAGCTGCTAAGGCTTCATCGAGCATAGTCCAAGCTATATAACACACTAAAACACAAAGCTCACCCGAAAGCGAGACAACAAACAAATAAAAACACGGCAAGAAATAAAACGTACAATAAATAATACGAAAAGTTCGCCTAACGGCGAAACAATGAAAAAAAAAGTCAAAAGAAACACGAAAAACGCTAAAAAACAAAAACAAAACAAAACAAAAAAAAAACGAAAATATCAAAAACCAGACAAAGCTAGTTACGAATACAAGATGGCTGCCGCCAAAACAAATAAACAATAGATAATATACAATACAAACGTTAGAACCAAATATTAATAAAATAATAAATAAATGAACAAAATAGACAGAAATAAAAGATTAGAAAAATTACTTAGACAAATATACAATACAAAATTGAAAACAAATAACACGAAAAACTTAAAGGTTATTAAAAAGAAAAGAATTAAAGGATCAAATAGCGAATAACAGGTAGGGGTTAAAACAAAAGAAAACGAAGATATAATTAAAAGAGAAATTAAAGAAAATGAAGATCAAAAAAGGAAAACTAGAAAAAAGAACAAAGAAAATTTTAAGGAGGTAAAAATTAAAAAAAGAGGGGGTTAAAAAAGGAAAAGAAAAAATCAAAATCTCTTTTTTTTTTTTTTCCAAATCAGTTGCAGCAAGAAAGACGGAAATAAAAATTAAAACTTAACAAAAACTGAAGTCCAAAAGGTCGGGCGGTAAACACCTGTCAAAAAAAAGGTCAGCGCAGCAAAAAATTAATGACGTAAATGTCAGGGAAATAATCGATTTTTTCGGCAGTTCATGTTTGTAGCTCTTTCTTTTTTTAAAACCTTTTTTCCCTCGAGATTGATTTGATTATTGGCAAATCAAAAATTTGAGGGTTTTTCGAAACGAGTCTAGTTATCTATATTTGTATGTATGTATATATATATATATATATATATATATATATATATATATATATATATATATATATGTGTGTGTGTATCCAATTGGCTGGTATATATATATTTATATAAAATTGGCTGGTATATATCCAATCCAATTGGCTGGTATATATATATATATATATATATATATATATATATATATATATATATATAAAATAATCCTTCAAAGACAAGGAAGAAATTCCGTCAGAAATTGACCAAATTTCATATTGGGAGAAAAATAAGAGAATATTGGTTCAAGTCTTTCTACTTTCATAAGTCATCATCAGGGGAGGTAGAAAAAATTACATAGTAGGGTAGACTAACCTCTCTAGCCTTGAATGACAACTGGCCAGGTGAAAATCTTTGGGAATCCACTCCATACCCTGAAGATTAAATGACATTTCACAGATATTGCATAAAAGAAAAAGGAGTCTGTGAAGAGCCACAACCGCTTACTCTTAGGTTCGGAATAAGAGGGTAGAATGGAATTAAAGGGACAAGCCGTTCTATTCCGAACGGGAGATTATGACTTGAAGGGGGCAAAAGCAACAGAAAGAAAAAAGAAGTACTCATAACATCATCGTCATCATCATTATCATTATCATCATCATCATTATTATTATTATTGTTCTTGTAGCAGCAGCAGCAGTAGTAGTAGTAGTAGTAGTAGTAGTAGTAGTAGTAGTAGTAGTAGTAGTAAAAAATTTAAAAAAATGAGAATTAAGGCAGAGAAGTAGGGATTGAGCAGCTCCATGCCAGATATAGCATCAATAATCTGTTTCTGGTCTAATCTAACACTTTTAAAGATAAAGCATGGCAAGAGGAGTCTGGTACTTCCTGGAGAGACAGAATGAATAGACCATTCTTCCAAAATCTTTACCAAAGGAACATACGAGTTCTGTTTGAAATCTGGAGAGAATCTAAGATCCATGGAGCTTCACTGAGAATGGAGCCATTCATCATGTCTAGAGAAAACACGGGCTTTGATTAATGAAGGCGAAATGATGATAGCTTGATTTTTGAGGTATTGAAAGTTAAAAGCCAGTTATTACCCCATCGATCTGTTCGATCTAGTTCAACCGAGAGATCAGCAAAGGTTCCGATCATCTGGTATTTAGAAACATTTAGAAAATTTTTAAATTCCACCCATAAATATGTATGCCCAAGTTGAAATAATATAATTTACATTTTATTTACAAGATTAATAATACACTTTTAAGTCTTCATCTGGGAACTTCCACCTCGAATAAATCTTTTATTTCCTAATATCCAAAACATTTCTATGGATCCAGTTTATCTATAATTGTACACCATTTAAGACTTGACTGTATATCTACAAACTCTGTCAAATACTCACCATTTTGAAATTCTATAGAAAATATGGAAGTAAATTAATCTTACAGCACATTTTACTAATTAATATATTTATTCACTTATCACCATATTACTCAGGGATCCACTGATGGTTCTAATTGAGTCTATAATCATTCATTGTCAACTAATAAAAACACAGGATTGCAGAATAGATTAAATCTGTTTGTCAAAATCTCGTATTTAGCCACCGACAGTTTTTGTTGCTTTTACTTCTGTCAAGATGTTTCTAAATGAAACGGGACAAAAACATAAATTATCCCAGAAAGGAATACTTCGATTAAAATTAAAAACAAATCTAAGGGAGATAACCATTGTTATTTTAAGGACGGCTGCTCTGTAGAGTAGCAATGGAGTTTAAAATTTCCATTACAAATTTTCTTTTGTCGTTATTTACAAAGATTAAATCAAGAAAAACAGTTAACAACAAAGATTGTGCAGCACCAATATTTTAAATCTGGTGTATCTGTTGTAACCTAGGAAAGGTTAGTGAATAAGAATAACCCATACGAAGGTTGGAAATGAACGATAATATTTATTACAGGAAAGGCATACAAGATTTGCCAGCGGCGTGGAGAAAGTAATCAATTGCTAGTGGTGAGCTAGAAATGAATCAAGGTGAGTCACAAGTGAAAATATTTATTGCAAATGCATTTATGCACAAATGTGGCGCAAGACCTAAAATGGGGATGGGGAGGGCTGGTCTTTGCTTCTCTTAAAATTAAACTTATCTCGCCACTAACACTGACCCAGACATACTACAATAACCTTTGCACCAAAACAACACATTCTTACTTACCCTTCTTACTACAACCACCACAATACCCCCAGAGACTCTATGAAATCCTATGTAAACCCCCATATGTACAATTTTCGTCTGTGGGGTGGGGAATACAAAAACAACTTTTAATCACAGAATCTGCATTTTGGGCTAACACAGTATTTTAGTATATGTGATTGATAATCCCTAGTTAACAAACATTGGTCCTGTGCAGCAAGGATAAAACCTTCAGTTTCAGCTTTCAACCCTGCACTACGTAGCCACCGATGGGTACGGGTTTTGTCTACGTCAGCTTGTTTGGTACGGGCAGAGTATTGGCCATGAAGCGATTTATCTTGCCATTGTTACTGTATCTGGTCGGCTGCATTTGTCTTTGCTTTCTTTTTTTTTTTAATATTTTGCAGCTTCAGCCGGTGTACTGTGCTTTATTTGTATTTCTGCGCCCATTTGAAACTCCATTTTGAATTTTTTGGCTTCCTTTATTACGGAGTAAAGACGCTTACTACTTTCATGTTCCTTGACGCATACCATCATCCAGTCTTCTGTAGTTTCCAAGTATCTTTGGAGGCCAATTGTTGTAGTTTTGTAGGACAGTTCTAGTTGCACTAATCCTCTGCCTCCTTCGGATCTGGGCACATACAGACGATCAACATCAGCTTTGGGGTGATGCATGCGATAGCAAGTGAGAAGCTTTCTCGTTTTGGCGTGCATTCGCTTAATTTCAGCTATAGTCCAGTTAAGGACATTAAAGCTGTATTGCACCACAGGAACAGCCAAGGTGTTTATGGCTGATATTCTGTTTTTTGAGTTTAGCTCAATATTTAGTACCAGACGTACACGCCTGTAGTACTTCTTTCTTATTTTTTCCTTCATTTGGGGGTGTTGTATGCCATCTCTTTCGCTAATTCCTAGGTACTTATAAGCTTCATGATGCTCCAGTTCCCTTATCTTTGTGACAAAATCTAAATCTATTAAGGGTGTTTTTGTAATTCTACCTTTCTTGAATGTTACATTTGCACATTTATTATTATTATTATTATTATTATTATTATTATTATTATTATTATTTCGCTTGATTTCTTTCCATGTCCTGAACAGACACCTCTGGTCAGAAATAGCATCATGGAATTTTCCATTTAAAAAAAAAGACAACAACAACAAAAAACAATCATACAAGTTAACTTGGATTTTTATTCTTGCTATATAAATTCTAGATTTCAACTTCTATTAATTAAATATTAAATCATCTTTACTCATTAATATATTGTTATGTCTATGGTATCAGACGATATGTTGTATATATATATATATATATATATATATATATATATATATATATATATATATATATATATATATATATATATATATCTGTATGAGATTTTAGAAGTAATTCCTTCTTAGTTTTCATGAAAATTAAACGAGAATATACGTACGAATTTCATTTGTATTTATCGACATTTTCATTCTTCTTACAATGAATTCCGTCTTGTATTTCCATCAAGTTGGATTCATTTTATTTCCCTTTTGTCATCTATTTACAATGTAAATTTTATATTAAACAAATCTTTCCGAATTTATCTTCGAATTTTCTTCATAATTTATTGAATTTTTCTTTTAATTTCCAAAAAAGAAAATTAAATCGATTCCAAGAAATAAAACACATATATACTTTATGAAATAAATTGTAAAATAAACTTTTATATAAATTCAAACTTAATTCAATATTTTCTTTTTATTAACATATTTGATGGAATTAAAAATTCACAAGAAAAAAAGAAAATTCCCCCAACACTACATCATGCAACCTTCCTTTCTTTCTTTCTTTCTTTCTTTCTTTCTTTCTTTCTTTTCACGTTCTCTCGCCCTTCTTTTTCTCTGTTATTTCTATTCCCCCCTTCATTTACCCCCCCCCATACTTTCCCTCCTTTTTTATCAAAAGAAACGCCCTCCAGTCCGGGTTGGGCGTGATTATTCTCGTCCAATGAAATACCTTACACTCCTATGACGTCACAGTGCTTTCCAGTTCACTTCACATTGCGAGAAACAACACGCAGAAGAGGACATCATATTTTTGGGTCTCCTAAATTTGAAGAAAAACTAATTTCATTCAAGTAAAATCGAAACGAAATCAAATGTAAGTCAGAATTTTTATATCGATTTCCAAATAATCGAAATTTCCGAAATGTTTTCATCAAAACAACGAGAATTCACACTATTTTTTTTAACCAAACTCATATTTCGAGACAAAGTTTTTCTAAATTTCCTTTTATTTTTTCTATTCATACAATTTTACAAAAAATGACTGATCCGGATTTTGTGGTAAATGGTTGGTTGGTTGGTTGGTTGGGTTTTATGGCATATCAACCACTGTGGGTCATTTAATGCCAAATTAAGGTATACATACATACATATATATATATATATATACATACATACACATATACCTATACACATATTAAATATACAGTACTATCAAACATATAGCTGGCAACATCATTTTTTCCAAAAAACGTATAGCTGGCAACATTATTTTTCCGAAAACATTATCTGAAGCCTTGTTGTTGGACGTAGTTTATCTTCATACCCAGGACGCGGATGTAGTTTATCGTCATACCCAGGACGCTTTGTGGTAAAATAAATTCGTTTTTAGTTAATATTTCTGATAAAGTCTTTCTAATGATATCAGAAAGGTTAAAGTAAAGATGACGTTTATTTCTGTTTATTTATGTCGTCTGCTTATTTCTTTCATTAATCAACGAATTTGTTTTCTTTGCTTTCTTCCTCCTTCTTTATTTCGATTGTAGACAGTTTATAATATTTCCAAAAACTTCATTCCCTTCTTGGCACTACTTAAATATATTGGTCCATTTGTAATAAAATAGTGAATATTTGAGGGGGGAATTATTTTTTGTAGATTAAAATTAATTGGATTTTCTTCAAGCGACGACATTTTTCAGAATCGAAAAATGATTCATTACTTTTCCATTTATAAAGTGAGGGTCTTGTTCATAATATCAGTACTGTGTAAAATCGATCCCTGACTTTGGAAGAATTATTGAACTTATTTGTTATTTACAAACATTATGTTTGAAACTCGTCCTTCATCAAAGATATCTGCATATTTTTCGCTACTTTTTTTGGGTGGGGGAGTGTAATTCACAGATGAGGAATAATTTTTTTGTCATAAATGAAGAATAAACAGATTTTATTTAAATGGGTTCAATTTTGTCATTTAAAAAAGAAGC
Source organism: Acanthosepion lycidas (assembly GCA_963932145.1). Lineage (NCBI taxonomy): Eukaryota > Metazoa > Mollusca > Cephalopoda > Sepiida > Sepiidae > Acanthosepion > Acanthosepion lycidas. The sequence goes on along the minus strand of OZ010614.1, from coordinate 775,261 downwards.
AGACGATAAAAATTCGTCATTTTGAAATTTCTTAAAGCGTGTCCGGTGAAAGGAACACTAAAGCAATTTAATTAACATCTGAATGTTAAAAGTGATTGTGAAGACAGAAAATTGGAGCTTCTCTCCCACTCTCTGTTACTTTTACCTTTTCTTTCCTTCCCTTTCTTGGTTTGCTCTTCTTTCCCTCTCTCATTTCTGCAACAATAACCACTCCTTTGTTTCTTTCGATTTCTCTCACTTTTCACTCTCTATATTTCCTTCTCTCACTCTCTCTCTATATTTTATTTTTCTCTCTCACTCTCACTCTCGCTCTCTTAACCCCCACCCGCCTTTATTTATTTGTGATTTTAGAAGAAAATTAAAATTTCGATTTGTTTTTCTTGTAAAATCCAAAAAATTCGGGCCCCTTTATTTTCGGTTTTAGAAATCTTTGACCTTTTTTTTTTTTTTTTTTTCTAAAAAGATATTTTTGTCTTTGCAGTTTCAGATTTCATTTTGCCTGAACGAAATCTCGAAATGGCTTTGTCGTCTTTGAAGAATGAGATAAAGGAAGCGAAAAAGCGCCTCGTCGACTTGCAGGAAGATGTCGAAGATTTCGAAAAGCGGCTCCGTGAAAGGATTGAACGGACTAAGAAATCGATTGAACAATTATTAATCGATTGCGAATTGAATTGCTCAAAAGTCTGGCAGGAATTCGATGCGCTGAGGGAAGAGGCACGGATGAAGGCCGAAGAATTGTGCGACCAAATGAGACGAAAGACGACCGAAAAACAGCAAATGGCGCCAATCCCTCGAGGAGAAAGAAGAGCTTTTGGAGGAGGCGGGAAAATGGCTCCTCGATTTGCGCCATTTGTTAGGCGACTGCAACGTCGATGAGGACATTGTTTGTGGTGTAGAGCCGCTGAGAGCGAAGCTTTCATGGCGGCACCACAAATCATTTGCTCCTGTTGAGGAAGGTCATTTTATGGTGACCTTTCCAGAATGGTGCCAACGATCATTGGACCAACTTCAAAAAGAAATGGTCGACTTCACTGTAGAGAGATGGCCTCCAAGGGAATTGGAACTTCAAAGCGAATTCCGCCTGCAGGATTCGAACTTGGGGTCGATTCATTCGATTGCCGTCAGCGACGAAGACGGTCACGTGTTTGCTGTTTGATGGACGCGATAAATCGGTCAAGGAATTCGGCGAGACTGGGGAATTCGTCGGCCAATGTCCCCTGATGGGCGAAGCTGAGATATTCTTACCTTGGAACATTTGTTGTCTTTCGAAAGACATTTTGGTTGTTTGTGGTTGTTTGTGGTTACCTGGGTCGAGGGGAGGGAGACTTTCGTGGTTGTTTCCGATTATGTCGCCGGGGAGGGGAAGACTTTTGTTTTTGGCGCGAAAGAAAAGTCCACCATTTTTAGAAAAAGTAAAAATAATCAACACAAAAGAAAATCTTTTTTCTTTGTGTCAAATGGACGAACAAATTTTCGTTTGTGATTCGGATTTTGAAGAAATTGTTTGTTTTTCTAACGTAGGAAAGAAAATAAAAACAGTGAAAGTTGAGAAATCTCTGGGGTCGGCTTCTCATTCTCGCTCTTTCCTTTGTGCTGATCCTACATCCGGGAATTTGTGGGGGACATGTGAAGGAATGGCCGAAATCTTTGTCTTTAATAAAAATGGTCAAATTCTTCAAAAAGTGAAAACTGAAAAAGAAATTTGCGATTTTTGCGGAGATGAATTTGGACAGATTTATTTTTGCAACTTGCAAGCAATTTTTTCTCTTTTGCCAGAAAAAAAACTTGTGTACAAATTTCCAAAAACATCAGATTTTTATCTGAGGAAAATTTTTGTTTCTCGAAAAAAAATCTTTGTTTGTTTTGAAAACGACGGAAAATATATAATGAAAATTTTCAACATAATTTTTTTTCTGTAAATGAAAAAATTGAATTTCTTCAAGTATTTTACAAATAATTTCATTTGAATTAAAATTCCTCTTTTTTTTATTTAATTCTTTTTAATGTGAATAAATTTTCGTTTGGAAATTTTTGTAAATGTTTTCAGTGATTTCTCAATATGAGTTTAGCTTTCTGTAGAAAAATAAAATTTCTTTTGGCTGATGAATTTCTTTTTCCTTAAAAACTGATTTTTTTTTTCGTCTGATAACAATATGAAATGAGTCAAATAATTAAAAAGATTTCTTTTTTTTTTTTTTTTGTTTTTTTTGTTTTGTTCGTACTTTTCCTCAAAAGAAAGAAACTCGAGGCTCGACTTAAAAATTGGTCGGAGGTGAGGGTCATAAATAGAGTGACCCGTCAATCCCGGACGTCACCTTCCGTCCAGAGTGGGGGTGGGGGGATGGAGGCAAAAACAACAGGGAGAGAAAAAATGGACTCTGAACAACAACAACAGAATCAACGTCATCATCATCATCATTTAAAAAATAACAATTTTATTAAAAATTAAGAAAAAAGTAACAGAAAAAGAAAATATAGACGTGATATCATCATTAATACGGATTAAGTATATATATATATATATATATATATATATATAAAAGTGAACATAGAAGTCAACACTTAGAGGCGACAGTCTGTTTCATGCTATATGCAATCGTCAGGTCACGTGTGCTGTTATTTTTCTCGGCTATTTATATATATACGGGTTAGTGGTGCATTGTGGTGATTCTGTTATGGCGGTTATTTCACCGGAAGTCGTTTGTTTATCTATTTAGGTCAAATTATATTGCTTGTTTTTATTTTTGTTTCTTATTTTATTTATTTATTTATTTATTAACGTAGTAAAAATTTGTTTATATCACTTATTTAGCAGTTTTGTTTTGGTTTGGGAATTTAATTAAAGCTATTTGTTCAGTTTTGGGGTTGATTGTTGTAGTTCATTCTAAGTATTATTTTGGCGGGAACAGTTTTTAATTGATTATTTTTATTTGGGATTGGTCTGTTTATTTATTTACTTGGATGAATTTAGGTTTATTTATTTTACTTGTATATTTTCGGTTTTCGATTTTTAAGTAACATAGTATTTTTTTATGTTTTATTTCTATTTTTTTTTTTTGTTATTTTTGCTTATTAGTATATTTATTTGTTTTTATTTTATTTTTTCCGTTTTTAATTTTTTAAGTTACGTAGTAAAAATTTATTTTCATGTCTGCATTTTGAGATGAGTTCGGATCTTTTGTTTAATAATTTATTTTGGTCGGGGAAAGTGATGATAGCTATTTTTTCCTCCGAGCAAAGTTTGCAAGTTTTTGATTGGTTATTGTAGGCTGATGATTTTTTCCTTATCTTCCAAGATATTTTTGGTGTGATGTTCGTTTTATTTTTAATTTCCCAGATATACTTAGAAAGCATTGTACTGTTTGCATATTTACTATTTGTGAAAGATGTTTTGTGTGTATAATTTCTTTGTTTCCAGGGTCCTTCAGTTACTCCTATGTATAATTTTTCTTCATTATCTGGTGATTTTATCGTGGCTTGGTATATTAAGTTGTTTTGTAAACAATTTCCGTTTAAGGGACATTCGTTCTTTATTCTGCAGTTGCACGTGGGTTTAATTTGTTCGTGTGGTTTGTTGATAATTTTCCTATTGTGCTTTTTTATTATTTGTGCCATGCTCTCGGTGCAGCTGTAGCTGATTTTTACAGTGTTTTTGTTGAATGTCTTGTGTAAGGTGCTTGATTCTGGGAAGTGTTAGTGTAAGAGTTTGAAGAATATTTTCCCTACGTTTGTTTTTACGTTCTTGCTGTACGGTGGGTTGAACCATATGATATTTCTTCTTCTGTTGGCCTTTTTTGTATTCTGTGGTGAGTATGTGAGTATTTCTGGGAATCCGCTATCTTTTAGGGCTGTTTCATAGTCTTTCTTAGCTTTGTTAAATAGGGATTCATTGGAGGAATTGTCAGAGAGCCTGCGGTTAATCGATTTTGGTATCTGTTTGATTATAGAAGGTGGATGGTTGGAAGATGTGTGTATGTAGAGTGGTTTGTCATTAGGTTTTCTATATGGTTTATGTGTGCCTTCTCTTAGGTTGAAGGTAACATCTAGAAAATCTACTTCGTTTAGGTTAGTTTTTATATCTATGTCGAATCCGTTATTTTTAAAAATCTTTATTATTGCTTTTCTAGTTTTGTCTGTGTTTTGTTTGTTACAGTTTCTTAAGATTATGAGACCATCGTCCCTGTAGAGTCCTGTGTCATTTCTATCTATTATTTTGCTCAGTTCGTTTAGTAAGTAAATGCCTATGATTTCGCATGCCTCTGCACCGTCAAAGCTTCCCATTGTAGTGTCAAATATCCCATCTCTCTTTATCCATGCTTCTTCATTGTGGAATAATAGTGATTTACGGGAGTGCTTAATGATGTTGATTTCGCTTGGTTGTATTATTACTTGTTCCTGAGCTAAGTTGATGGCCTTATCTAGCATACGTTCTGTTATGGATGGGTAAAATTCTTTTATGTCTAGTTGTAAGAATTGGCAGTTTTGTTTGTTATTTATGCTGTGGAACCAGTCAATAGTTGTTTTCGTATTTTTCCACTGGTTTACTCCTAATTTCTTCCTAAGTTCAGAATTAATTCTTTCTAGTATTGTTTTACTTATTTTACCTAGTTCACTTTTGGCTGGGTTTATGAGTCGACATGCAGGATTGGTTTTGAAATTTTCTTTATGGTCTTTTAGTGTGATAAAGGCTCCTGCCTTGCTAATACAACTTATTCGGTCATCCAGGTCTAATTTTTGGGCGATTTTTTTAGCTTCCTTATGGATATCGTGTTCTGTTGTTTGGGGTGCCTTTTTGTATGTTTTGGTTATGTTGTTCTTGAGTAATTTATTGTGTGTAGGAGGACTTAGTTTGTATAAATTTCTCGTTTTGTCAGCAGGGATAAATACACTTGCTGAATTGTTTATTTTAGTTATATCTGCTTTTAGTTTTTTTTGGAATGCATCTTGTTTTTTGTGGAATTTTATGTTTCTAACTAGGTCAGTTAAGTCTTTCTCGAAATTGTCTAATTCTTTTTGTTGTGGGGGGGCATTTTTTTGTTTTGAAGCCGTATTTTTCCTTAAGTGTGTTGTTATTGTAAAGGTCCCGGTTTAAAAAGTGGACTTTCCATCTCATTCTTTTTAGGAAACTTTCTATTTTTTCAATTAATTTTAGTTTATATATAGGTGGGGATGGGATGGGTATGTTTTTTAGGGAGTAGTCGAGGTTAAATTTTTCCATGTCCATACTGCGTTATAAATGTAGCGAAAGTGCTCTACTGTTTACCAGGAGCTGAATATAAAGAAATATAGTCTTAAGGTGTGCTATATTTATGGAATAAAGTGCTCAATATCAGAGATAGAGCGTGTGTATTAAACAAAAGATCCGAACTCATCTCAAAATGCAGACATGAAAATAAATTTTTACTACGTAACTTAAAAAATTAAAAACGGAAAAAATAAAATAAAAACAAATAAATATACTAATAAGCAAAAATAACAAAAAAAAAATAGAAATAAAACATAAAAAAATACTATGTTACTTAAAAATCGAAAACCGAAAAGAGAAAATATACAAGTAAAATAAATTAACCTAAATTCATCCAAGTAAATAAATAAACAGACCAATCCCAAATAAAAATAATCAATTAAAAACTGTTCCCGCCAAAATAATACTTAGAATGAACTACAACAATCAACCCCAAAACTGAACAAATAGCTTTAATTAAATTCCCAAACCAAAACAAAACTGCTAAATAAGTGATATAAACAAATTTTTACTACGTTAATAAATAAATAAATAAATAAAATAAGAAACAAAAATAAAAACAAGCAATATAATTTGACCTAAATAGATAAACAAACGACTTCCGGTGAAATAACCGCCATAACAGAATCACCACAATGCACCACTAACCCGTATATATATAAATAGCCGAGAAAAATAACAGCACGCGTGGCCTGACGATTGCATATAGCATGAAACAGACTGTCGCCTCTAAGTGTTGACTTCTATGTTCACTTTTATATTTACACACGCTCTATCTCTGATATTGAGCACTTTATTCCATAAATATAGCACACCTTAAGACTATATTTCTTTATATATATATATATATATATATATATATATATATATATATGAATGTATGTTTAAGTTTTCTACATGTATTTGAAGTGTGTCTGTGTTTTATGCAGACACACACATTGTGGATTTAGGCAACAAATCTTCAAGTCAAATATTATTAAAGACAACAGATATTTTGGGTTGATTAATTTTAAGGATTGACTTTTCCAAATGAAAAATAATTCTTCAAAGACAAGAAAGAAATTCCGTCAGAAATTGTCCAAAGTTCAGATTGGAAGAAAAATAAGAGAAATATGGTTCAAGTGTTTCAACTTTGATAAGTCATCATCGGGATAGGTAGAAAGAAATCGTGAATTTCATAGAACTGGTGAGTGTTGTGATGGAGGCGACGTACGTGATGTCTGTGTGTCTGTTGATAAATACATTTGAGGAGGAGGCGGCATCTTAAATTATGATTGCTTTTATTTAGAGATTTATTTTGTAGTTTTTATTGTAAGAGTTTTTTTCTTTCAAGGATCATAAGTTTGTTTTGATTTTTCCTCGCTTTTTCAATATTTATAATAAATGTATTATAATAAAAATTATAATAAAAATAATGAAATAAAAAAATTAAAAATGATTTTAATGAACTAAATGAATTCTGGTATGAATGAATATCGTAACATTGGTATAATGAGTGACGTGCTGATGTTTCTGGACGTTTGGTGACGCCCTTGGCCAACTCCTTGAAGGGAAACCTATAGGGCCTTTGAAGGGAAATATATAAGGCCTTTGAATGGAAACATATAGGGCCTTTGAAGGGAAATATATAGGGCCTTGAAAGGAAAATATATAAGGCCTTGGAAGGGAAACATATAAGGCCTAATACTGATCATTATGAGAAAGGAAGACATTTTAAATATGTAAAAATAAATGAAACATTAAATAAACATTTTATTCAAATTAAATATAAAATAAATTGTTATTTAACTTATAGGTGTCGTTCACATCATAGCAGCAGAAATGAGCCTCGGGTTCACAGAGATAAAATTTGACAGGAAATAAAACGTACAGAAAAAACAGAAAAGCCTGGTAAATTTTATGTTAATTTGATGCAATTCATTTGTACTTTCTTTGTGCAAAAACTGTTTTTATTATAACTTGAAGAAGACTGACATACAGTCGAAATATTGTGGAATATTTTTATACAGTGCATTTTTTTTTTATTAAATCGCGTCATTCTTTTTGTTTTCATTGTTATTATTAATATTATTATTTGTTTCTCATTTTGCAAACAATTGGGGATTTTTTATATTTATTATTATTATTATTACTATTATTATTATTCTTGTTTGTGTTTATGTTTCCTGTTTGTTTTATCCTGTAGAGTCGGGTCCAAACTATCGTCCTTTGGCTCTACAGGGGAATTTCATTGACAGCATTTAATATATGGGATGTTCCTGGTAGAGCGACTTTTTGGGCGACTTGTATGATTATATTACCTGGGACACTCTTAGTAAAATTGTCCATTCCTTTTCTCACGAGGCCCAGAGAGCTGATAACTACTGGTACGACAGTCTTAATCTTCATTCCCCACATCCTATTAATCTCGCTCTCCAGGTCCTTGTATTTGGATAATTTCTTGATAATTTTTATGGACATGTTCCTCTCAGATGTTATGTCAATAAGTATAAACTTCCTAGATTTCTTGTCTTTTATAATAATATCAGGTCTATTGGCTTTTATTTCCCTGTCAGTTTGCATTGGCATGTCCCAGGGGATAGTTATTGGGGGGGGGGGCAACTGTGTCTGCTTGGTGGACATACCATCTTTCAGTGATTTCGATTTTCTGCTTCTTGCATATCTTTCAGTGCACATATGTTGCCAATTTGTTATATCTGGATATATTCCTTTCTTGCCAGTTCCGGACATCCTGAGATAATATGGAAGACTGTTTCATCATATTTTCCGCAGATCCTTCATTTCAGATTAGTTCCATCCTTGATTATGTGATTGTGATAGGATCTGATTGCGAGGCTGTGGTCCTGAGCTGCAATAATTAGACCTTCTGTCTCGGTTATCAGGCTGGGATTCACCTCAACCAATGATGTGTTTTCTGTTGATCCACATCTGTTTCTTTCTTTCTTTTTATGTATTTCCAATCCAACGTCTTGTCCTCCCAGGTCTTGTTGTAATTTCATTTGGCCAACTTGTTTTGTCTTCTGTTTTGGCATAGATTGTATTTGATTCGCTTTTTGTTGGTAGGATTCCAGTTATATTAAATTGTTTCTCTAACAGCGCATCTTTTTTGTTGATGGAATGGATTTGGTGTTTAACTATTTGTAGGAGGGGGTCCCAATTCGATTTTGTGAGGTAGGCTCCTAATTCGGTAGTTGCAGTTTTTAGAGTTAATTCAAGTTGAATTAGACTTCGAACTTCTAAGGCTTTTGGCAAATACAACCTAACAAAATCTGATTCCGGGTGGTGTATCCTCATTGGGGTTATGATTTCGGGTGGTGCATCCTCATTGGGGTTCAGATTACGGGTGGTGCATCCTCATTGGGGTTATGATTTCGAGTGGCGCATCCTCATTGGGGTTCTGATTTCGAGCGGCGCATCCTCATTGGGGTTCTGATTCCGGGTGGTGTTTCCTAATTGGGGTTCTGATATCGGGTGGTGCATCCTCATTGGAGTTATGGTTTCGGGTAGTGCATCCTCATTTGAAATCTGATTCCGGGTGGCGTATCCTCATTGGGGTCCTGATTTTCGGTGGTGCATCCTCATTGGGGTTCTGATTTCAGGTGGTGCATCCTCATTGGGGTTCTGATTTCGGGTCGTGCATCCTCATTTGGGGTTCTGATTTCAGGTGGTGTATCCTCATTGGTGTTATGATTTCGGGTGTTGCATCCTCATTTGGGTTCTGATTTCGGGTGGTGTATCCTCATTGGGGTTCTGATTTCGAGTAGTGCATCCTCATTTGAGATCTGATTCCGGGTGGTGTATGCTCATTGGAGGTTATGATTTAGGGTGGTGCATCCTAATTGGGGTTCTGATTCCGAGTAGTGCATCCTCATTGGGGTTCTTATTTCGGGAGGTGCATCCTCATTTAGGGTTCTGATTTCGGGTGTTGCATCCTCATTTGGGGTTCTGATTCCGGGCGGTGCATCCTCATTTGGGGTTCTGATTCCGGGTGGTGTATCCTCATTGTGGTTCTGATTTCGGGTGTTGCATCCTCATTTGGGGTTATGATTTCGGGTGGTGCATCCCCATTGGGGTTCTGATTTCGGGTGGTGCATCCTCATTGGGGTTCTGATTCCGAGTGGTGCATCCTCATTGGGGTTCTTATTTCGGGAGGTGCATCCTCATTAGGGTTCTGATTCCGGGCGGTGCATCCTCATTTGGGGTTCTGATTCCGGGTAGTGCATCCTCATTTGAGATCTGATTCCGGTTGGTGTATCCTCATTGGGGTTCTGATTTCCGGTGGTGCATCCTCATTGGAGGTTATGATTTAGGGTGGTGCATCCTCATTGGGGTTCAGATTTCGTGTGGTGTATCCTCATTGGGGTTCTGATTTCGGGTAGTGCATCATCATTTGAGATCTGATTCCGGATGGTGTATCCTCATTGGGGTTCTGATTTCCGGTGGTGCAGCCTCATTGGAGGTTATGATTTAGGGTGGTGCATCCTTATTGGGGTTATGATTCCGAGTAGTGCATCCTCATTCGTGTTCTGATTCCGAGTGGTGCATCCTCATTAGGGTTCTGATTCCGGGCGGTGCATCCTCATTTGAGGTTCTGATTCCGGGTGGTGTATCCTCATTGGGTGTTCTGATTTCGGGTGGTGCATCCTCATTTGAGATCTGATTCCGAGTGGTGCATTCTCATTAAGGTTCAGATTTCGGGAGGTGCATCCTCATTGGGGTTCTAATTTCGGGTGGTGCATCATTTGATTCTCATTCATTTTACAAACATTCAGAATTATTTATATCATCATTATTTTTGTATAACGATGCTGGTTCGAACTTGGCTGATTATGGCCCTTCACAGCTTCACTTTTAATGTCTTCATTGCCCATTGTCGTGTCTGTTCTTTAGAAATATAATGGAATTGTTTCTCTCTTTCCTTTTGCACAGTTTTGAATTCAGATTTGTCCTTCTTCTAGATTGGTTGCCAATGAAATCGTCAAAGCCTAACATAAGATTCTTTTTAATCCCATATCTCAAAGGAAGAAGACATTCTTGCCTTTCCCAAGGGAAAACAAAAAAACAAAATCTGAACTCAACCCTCCTGCGTTTATTTTCCACGCTGTTAGTTCATTTGTACCTAGTCATTATTCTCATTTAAAAAAAATATATATTTTAATCGCATATCTCGAAGTAAGAAGAGAATACATTTTTGCTGCCTACGGTGTCGCCCTAGAAGGTGGTTCCTACTAAGAAGAAGAAAAAATATCCGTGCAAATGAAGAAAGAGACCATTCCGAAGCATGAAGATGGTAGCCGTGTTTCTGACCTTGCCTTTCTATACGGACGTTCAGCATCAATAATTTGCATTATGCTAAAGAAGAAGATAGAAATAAAAAAAAAGCCTGATGTAGCTAAGGGAGTTAGTATAATTACCAAGCATTGTCCAAAAACCCGAGAATATGTTGAGAAGCTGTTGTTGGTGTGAATGAATGAGAAAAGCAGCTACGAAGTGATTCTGTGTCGGAAGATATGACATATACAAAGGCAAGGGCAGTGGACGTGGATCTTATCAGAAAAATACCAAGCATGTCTTCTGAAGATAAAAATGCATTTAAGTCAATCCGAGGACGGTTTGAAAAATTTAAAAAGAGAACCGGTATACACGGTGTAGTGAGACATGGAGAGTTTGCGAGCTCTAATAAAGCTGACTTGTTACAGAGCTGTTTATGAAGTGAGTGAAAATCCAAACCTGACCCTAAGAGAATTCTGGAAAGATCACTTCAATATCGTAAATTGCATAAATCTCATTGTTTATTAACCTGTCTGTCTGTTTGTCCCTCATCCTGTCTATCAGTTTGTCAAACTGTCAGTCTATTAATCAGCTTTGTCTATCGGCCTGTCTATCAGTCAACCTATCAGCCTGTCTGTCTGTCCGTCTGTTTATCAGCCTGGATATTTCTCTATCAGTTTGTCTCTCTGCCTGTCTGCTTATCAGGCTGTATGTCTGTCTGTCAGTCTATCACTCTGTCTATCTGTATGTATATTTATCAACGTCTGTTTTTCTATCAGCCTGTCGGTCTATCTATCAGTCTGTGCCTCAGCCTTGTATATCTATCTATCTATCTATCTATCTATCTATCTATCTATCTATCTATCAGCCTGTCTGTCTCTCAGTGTGTTCAACTTCTCTCTACAAGTCTATGTAAGACTGATTTTATCCCTTGAAAAAATTGAATTCTTTATAAAATAAATGACTTAAATGTATTTGCTTTTCATTCTATATTGACTTCAACACAGAAAATAAATTCTTACGATTGGAGAAATTACGATTGCATAAAAACCTTCTTATTTTTAAAAAATATAATTTCGTATATAAATATAAGTATATATATATATATATATATATATATATATATATATTACATCTCGACAAAGAGACAAAGTCACCCCAATAAAAGAATAGATGAGTCTTATAAATATTATCTCTACTCTGGTTCGACCAGTAAATCTTCAGCTTGCTACAATATTTACTTTAATTTTTGTGCATTGCTTGTTTTGCCGAAATTTGATCTGTTTGAAAGTCGCTTGTTTGACCCGTGATACTGTATAAATGTTTCCTACCAAGAGAACTACAATTATTTATCAATTTATATCGTAATATATTTTATTCAACAATACGTTCTTAATCACACCAAATAATACAATCAGAATGTAATTAATCCTGCTCGGGATATCACGGGTAGGATAAATGATTGAAATACCTCCATTGTCTCTTCACTGGCAGAATGTGAAAAAAGAAATGGAGTAATTGGTTATATAAACAACAATTTTTCTCGATTCGATGAAGAGAAGAGAAATAGACGACATGTAAAGACAGGGACAGAAAATCGTACTCAGAGGAGCAGAGAAAAAAAAAATGCCTCTGTATTCATAAAGGCACACCCAAGTAGAGCAGAAATATGTGGGAGCGCCATATCTTTAAATACAATGTATATCTACTTGGCTGTATGTCGGCATATCTCTCTCTCCCTCTCTCTCTCTCTCTCCCTCCCTCTCTCCCTCACACACACTCTCTCTCTCCCTCTCTCTCCCCCTCCCTATCTCTCTCTCACTCTCTCTCTCTCTTTAATAGTTATATACAATGAACATCTACTTAAGTGGCTAACATGAAATCCAGGACAAAGAGATAAACATGTAAAGTGTTTTTTTTTTGTTTTTTTTTCACAATAAAGGAAATAATATTAAAGATACAAACAATTCATATACATTGTAGAAATCCTTTTACTCGGCTTTTTGTTAAATGTTAAAATTCGGAGTTTCGGGATTCGATAAAATAACATAAAATATTTTTCTGGGACAGCTCGTAATTCGTCCTTTTAGAATAATCCAACGACTTTCATTGAAAGAATCAAATCCAGTAAAAAAAGACAACGTAATTTTAACAAATAAACATTAATTTTATATAACAACAAGAATACAAGAAATTGGTTGAATGTATTAAACGAGAAAATGTCATTTTTTGGTTGTTAATAGAATTCTTGGATAAAATAAATTGTATTGCGTACGTATGTTAAATTATCTCCCTAAGTCTTTAGTTTTTACTTATAAGGAATGGTGAACGTCAGACTTCTATACATCTTACAAAATAATGTAGCAACTTGTATCTGTCCATAAGGAAATTGTCGAGGTTTTATATGCAGACAACTTCGTGTTAAGACCTATATTAAAAATTGTTTTTTCGGTGTTTGAATTTAGCATAGGTCACATTCGATTGGTTTATCACGGTAAAGCACACAAGCCTATTTTTATTGTTATTTTTGTTAAGATGAAGTATTCTACTTTTGAAATTAAATTAATCGTTCTCATTTTACCTGGATATATATATATATATATATATATATATATATATATATATATATATATATATGTGTGTGTGTGTGTGTGTGTGTGTGTGTGTGTGTGTGTAGTAATCCGTTGGTATATAATCGAAATGAATCCTACTAACACAAAATATAAATTATTAAATATTAAGTATTAAAATAGATTCACACTCAATGTTTTTATAAAGAGAGAAATATATTTCATACAATTGGGATTAACATACCATTATGTAAATGATCATTTTCACCTTTTAAAATTAAATTAACAAGATATTTCAAACCATCAATGAATGGTAAATTAATGAAATAAAAAAATCCCAAACAGAAAGGAAGAAAAAAGAGAAGAAGTAGAAGAAGAAGAAGAAGAAGAAGAAGAAGAAGAATATAGAGGAAGGAAAGGTAGCAAAAGAAACAAGAAGTGGTGTTAATCTTGATATGAGTGGTGGTCAGAGGGGAAGAGAAAGAAGCAAAGGAGAGAAGAGATGACCCTTTTTTAATATACTCAGTAGTAAACATATAGTAGATAGAAAAAAAAACCTTTAGAAATGAAAGAAAAAAATAAATTATATAAAATAATAAGAGATAAAACCAAAATTCCGAATTAATGGTTATTAAATTAACGAATATATCAGAAAAAATATTAAGAGAAATATAAAAATAAATAAATATAAAGGAGGGCAAAAAAACTATCTTAGGATGAATACATTCAAATCAAAATATATCAAATTAAACTTATATTAATTAATACCCATCCACAAGGAAATAAATATTTGAAATTTAATATATAATATTAAAAAATCCTTAAAAATAAACAAAAATAAAAAGGCCTTTAGAATAAGGGACTGAAAAGGTGCTTTTATAATCAATAGAAAATACTAAAAAAAAAAAAAAGACTAAAAATATATTAAATAATTAATTAATAGAAACAATTTAACAATTTAATAAATATAAAAAAATATTACAAAAAACCGTAACAGAGATTAAAATATTTAAAACAAAAACAATATATATATATATATATATATATATATATATAAACCCCGTAAAATTTATACCAAGATAAATATTTAAATGCCACTTCATCAAACCTCATAATAATTTATATATCACTAAAATACGATTCAATACAATATATCAATATTATATATTATCATATGCACCACATATTAAATCTAAAAGGACCCATAATATTAAAAAAAATCTCTAACTACTTAAAATTAGACATAACAATATTTCAGAATAAATATATATATATAAACCAATATATGAAATATAGCTTATGTAAACATATAATTATGTATTATTACATAATAAATTAACTCAGAATTTATATTAAGTTATATTGTTATTAATATATAATATTTTAATGAAAATATAATCCTTATATGTAAAGTATAATTAAGGATAATCCCCAAAAGATCCTTTAAGAAAAATGGAACATTGCGTCTTTTTCTGAAAACAACAAATTTTGATATTTTTCAAGAATATTACAAATAAAATGTATTTCAATTAAATTTTGTTTTTTGTGTTTTTTGAAAATTTTCCTTTTATTTAATTTTTTAATGTGGATAAATTTTCGATGGAAAATCTTTTGAAATTTTAAAAAGTTTTCACTGAGTTCAGGTAAATAATTACAGAAAAATGTTCAATTTCGTAATATGAGTCAAGGCGAATTATAATATAAAACAATTTTTTAATGTTTGCGGGGGAAAAAAACGATTGATTTTGCAAGATATCTTCGCATTATTATTTTTTTTTTTTCTCAGCTTTTTCTCCGCCTATCAATGGTTAAAAATATGGAAACGAAATTTAATTTTGAAATGAGATGAAAATGTTGCGATATGAGGTCGGGAAAATAATTATGAAGCATAATTTTATTGATTGCGCAGAAAATCATTTAATAGCCAAAATGATTTTGATTAAAACTTCCGGTTTTCATAGGTTATATGTTGTTCCTATTGGAAATGTAAATAAATTGGTATGTTTTTTGAAAATCGATAAAAGAATTTCTTGAGACCAGGTTTTGGTAAATCAACAAGCAGAAGAAATCGATGATTTGCAATCCAATGTATTGGCATTAAATTATTGTTTGACAAAATAAACGATTTCTAAAAGCAGAGTGAATTCTTTGCTGATGTGGAATAGCTTTTTATATACAAAAATTTATAACTTAAACAATAATTGTTGCGTAAAGTAATGTAAGAACAAAGTTTATTATTGTTTTTAGAGACTAGACCGCAGAGCGTTAGGGTCGAGGTCATGATTCCGAGGTTAGAGGAAATAATGATATTGATGAATATTAATGAATCTGGAGGCGTGGTCGGAATGGAGTGAAATACATATAAACCATTGGCTACGAGAAGCAGTGAGTTGGAGTAGTCACATTTGAGCGAAAAGCGACCAGAGTGCGTTCGAGCCCGGCGATGGGCCGTGAGACTTCGGAAGAAGTCACGTGACTTGCTGTCAAAGAGTATTACTAACGTGGAGAACTGATGGCTTGAATTCCCGACCGAGATAATTCTGCGTTGCAATGACTAGCCTGCTACACTTGTAGAAACAGAAGATCCTTTGTCACTAGATTCCAGGGGAAAGGTTAATTTTGTGGAACAACAATTATTATATAAAACTTATTGAAAATTAACGCAGCGACTTTCTTCATGATTTATTATGATTTGTACTTTTTCCATCGGAAGTAGTCTTGTCCTTTGGTTTTCATAGCACAGTTCTTTCAACTCTAAATTTGATCTTCACTACACTGTGATCAAACACAACGTGGCACAGAGCAGATGAAGAAAAGAAGCGGTCAACAGATAACCACCAGTTGACCGGCGCCAGTACTGACCAGCATGAGGAAGACCACTTATCGAATCGGGCTGACAGTAATGTAAAAAGACACTTTTTAATTTATGTAAATAAAATTTATTTTTACTGATGAATTTTTTTTAAATTTTACCTTAAAAACTGATTTTTTTTTCATAGGATAACATGAGTTAAATAATTATAGAAAGATTTTCTTTCTTTCTCTATTTCTTTCATTCTCTTTTTATTTATTTCTCTTTTTCTTTCTTTCTCTTTTTCTCTCCATTGTTTTACTTTTTCTTCATATTTCCTTTCTTTCTCTTTCACGGAACAAAAATCAAAAACTTTAATTTTCCGAATTCTGATTTTCATTTTTCGCTGCTCCGAAGGAAATTTTGGTTTTATTTTGTTCAAATGAATTTTAAGTTTGGAATTTTCAAGGAACTGAAGACAATAAAAAATGATTGTAGTAGCAGCAAAGTGTTGTGGGGAGGAGGGAGGGGCATGTGAAGAATTTGTAAAAGAGAAGAAAGAATCGGTATTTGTTTGATGCGAAGATTCCTGAGGGAAATTCCAAATAGGTGTTTATGGTGTTGCTTTAGGCGTGGCCATAGCATCTGTCGAAGAGAGATTCCGACAACAGTTCAACATTTCATTTCCTTTTTAGGATTTTAGGGCAAAATTCGAAGATCGACTTAAGAATTGGATTTGGACATTCATGCCTCAAAGACAGGAAGGATTCTTTTTAAGACTGACATTGGCGGGGAACTGGAGACAAGAAAAAAGGAGACGGATGAAAGGGAATTTTTAAAACCGTTATCTCTTGGTTCCAGACTGGAAGGGTAGATTGGATATGAAAGGGAGCGACCCGTCAATTCCAGACAGAAGATGATATCCAGAAGGGGCAAAAGAAACGAAGAGAGAAAAAAAAAAGGTCTCGTAACAACAGCAGCAACAACAACAGGATCATTCATCATCATCATCATCATTAGATTATTTTTATTAAAATTTAAGATAAAAGCAACAGGAAAATCGAATCTAGCGATATCATCATCATCATCATCATCATCATCATCATCATCATCATCATCATCAATAACAATTAAGAAAAAAAGATGAATATCACTGATAAAATACTTTCATTCTCACAGACCCTATCCCCCTCCAAATTTTAGCTTCACTTCCTCCTCCCCTAAATTAATTTTTTTATCTTTTCTTTATTTTTTCTACAAAATCCTCCACCTCCCAACCCGACCTATACCCAAACTTTTTTCATCTATCTCGACTTCTTGTGTTTTTCAAAGCCATCCCAGACTTCCATTTTTCGATGCCCGAAAGAAAGAAATAAAAACTTAACTCTATGCGATTGAACTAACAGTGAACAAATTAAACATTAATGCCCTTGGGGAAAGCATGAATCCATCTCACATCCCCCACCCCACTCCAAGTATGGGGCTTCGTCTCGAATAGTTTAATAAGAATAATAATATTAGTTCAAGTTCCAGGGAGTCAACCATCGCGGTAGTACTTCTCCTTCGGGATCGCACTGTGATGCCCCGAAAAGTGGTTGTGCTCGGGTGGGGGAGGTTGACTAATTTTTCCACAAGGTTGCCGATAAACTCACTTTAAACTCGACATTGTGTCACGCTCAGTAGCGACGTGAGCGCGCTGAAAAATATCGCCCTCCAAGTATGGATTAAATAGCTGTGAATGCCGAACTCGCCTTGTTTGGCCACCATTTTCATAGAAGGTCAAGACTGAATTGAAATTGAAGTCAACTATATTTCTAACTAAGTCGTGAAAATGCACAGTTCAAATATCAACGAAGAAGAAGATGTGGAGAGTCACAACTCTTTATATCTTGAAGGGAGATTAAATTTAATAAGGAAATAGACAAAATAGATTCGAGTCGTAGCCATATTTACAGTTTTATTAATGTATTTTCTTTCTATTTAAACAAAATATTAAACTGAATCCAATTGGCTGGTATTATAGCGAGGTGATTGAACACAAAGGATGGAAGCTGTCCAGTTTGCCAGTTTTGATAAGTTGCAATAGTCATCTGCTTCCTGATTACTTTCATAGAACTAGTGAGTGTTGTGGCGTGTGCAAAGAGTGTAAAGATGGAGGCGAGGTCTGATGTCTGTGTGTCTGTTGATAAATACATTTGAGGAAACAGCCTCGTAAATTATAATTGTTTTATTTATAGATATTCGGAGTTTTTATTGTAAGACTCATGTTTCAAGGATCATATGCCAGTTTTGACTATTTGATTTTACTAGTATGTTGGTATTGTTTGTATGCAGCTGTCTAATATTACCAATGAAAGGAACTGTTAGTACAGAATTTACAGTTACACCTAACTACAGTTAACAAAAGATCTTTGGTCTTTTGTGAGATAAGTTGACAATTTCACTTTATCGAAGCGTCCAGACTTACCAATAAGACAAGAGTAAATAGTTGTGACATCAGCATAGACCGGCTTGAAAACGGATGACACCGGGAAGGTTGTTGATGACAATTAGGCACATCGCTTATAAATAGACATCAGGTTAACTGAAAGTCAAGGTAAATTATGGTCGATGTCATTTAATGTCGAAGAAATAAAAGTCACTCAATATGGTTGTTGAACTGTTTTGGGTTTTTTTTTTTTTTTCATCTAATTATTATTTATATTATTTTAGTTTGGGATTAATTCATGTTTGATTTATTTTAAAGAATAGATTTTGAATTCAACTGAAATAAATAGCAGGGTAGACTGGCTTCTCTTGCCTTGAATAGCAAACAGTCAATAGAATAGGCATTGGAAAACCGCTCCATACCAAAAAGATACAATGACGTTTCACAGATATTGCAATAAAGAAAGAGTCTGCTGCTCTCCACATCCGCTTACTCTTAGGTTCGGAATAGAAGGGTAGTTTGGAAATAAAGGGAGGGGCATATTATTCCGGACGAGAGATTACACCCTGAAGAGACAAAAGCTAAAACTCTCTCTCTCTCCCTCTCTCTCTCTCCCTCTCTCTCTCTCTCTCTTTCTTTATCTCGATACCGCTTATGCTTTTAAAAGCCATACATAGCTTTTCCTTTTTCGATGGCCGAAGGAAAGCAACGGAAAAGGAAACTTAACCCTAAGCTTTCCAAAGGACATAATACTGCACCAAAATAAAAAATGGCAGGAGAAAGCAATTTCAGGCGAATTTTTCGACGACATTTATCGAAACGAAAACACAATTATGAATAAAAAATCAAATGTTACATTGATAAAAGATTTATTAACGCCTTTTTAATTTCCATATTGCTGTTACTATAGCAACAATAACTATCAGGGTATCTACTAATGCTGACTGATTTATTATGGTCTTCTTACATTCTTGCCAAACTGTATTCTCCTTTCCAAAAGTATTTAATCTGTCTTTCAATTGATCCAGACTAATTCTCTCCAAATGATTTAATAACTTCGGCATCTCCTTTAAGGTAACTTCAGGGAATTTGTCTACTACTGGTTCCCATAATTCCGTTCAATTACTTAAACTCTTTTTTCACTAATATTTTTCATCGACCTGGAAATATGGAGAAGGGGGTGTAGAGAAAGGAATATTCCAAATGCCAAACATCACAGGAATTATTGAATTTTAGGGTCAGTTGGAGACAAAATGACAATTCTGGCCACATGTCCAATATTGTAACTTTCTCCTGTTTATATAGGCCACCCTCCCTTTTACTTCTTTCTTTGGGGGCGGCCCACCGGCTTTTCTTTGGTTCTGTTTCTCAGAGACGGGTTTTGTAACGAGGGGCTCCGGCAGTTTCTTCTTAATCCCACGCCACTTCGCCTCATGTCCACAAGGACTACAACTGGTGGAATTTGGTTCGCAGAAATCCAAGGGCAGTCCCCATTTCGTTGGTCAGTCTACTGATCTATGGCTTTCGTAACGACAGGTCCAACATATCAGCCCTAACTCGCGAGGGGTGAGTTTGGAAAATGCCCTTCTATTGGGAACCATTTCCTATTCCTCTGGTTCGACCTCCTCCTGCTTCATTTTTCTATCCCAGGTGGGAGGTCTCCTTTACCCGCCTTGCCTGCTTATCTTCCGAATTTACACCTGTGTTCTTTTGCCTCTCACTTCCTCCCAAATTTTCTCGCTATCCTTAGCGATAAACCCCGACAGCTTGACCGGGGCCTCCTTAATAACGTCATGCCTTATGCGCTCGTCTTGGAGTTCTTCCACATACAGGTCAGTCAACTGGGATTGTATGGCAACATTTTCCCTCACTCCTCCAGGGCATCTAATTTCCTGGCCCTCACTCACAAATCTCTGGGAGAATCGCCTTTCATTTGGGCCAGCTTCACGAGGTTTCTAATTTTCTCTACTGCCGTTCTTTCGTCCGCATATTCACCTACCAATCGCTCCCCCTCTAATTCTGTCCAGTTCAACTGAGGATCCCTCGCCAGGTGATCCCCAATAAATTTTAAGACCAGTTCCTCTGTTGCGATAAATGCCAAATAAACAATTTCCTTCTCGAACAGATCATATATGAAGTGCCTTTTCCCAATAGACGCTAACCAGTCTTTTAGATCCCTTGCGTTCATCTTCCAAAGGTCAAAACTCTGGATCTCCCCCAGTAGCTCTCTAAGGCCGGTTTTTACCCGGTTCCCTCGCTATCTCATCTTCGATCTCTACCCTTTCAGGTTCTTCTGACCCTTAGCCATTCAATCTATTCGACTATCAAATTGAATATTAACACATCGACAAAATCAAATAAAATCGGGATAAAAGAAAAGAAAAGAAAAAAATCCTCTGTTTGTCTTGTATATTCTTATACTATCTCTCCCCACCCCACGTGGGTTTAAATTATTCAGATGGCTTTGTTGGCTAGATTCTTCAAAATAACAAAGCCGTTTTACTTCAAGTCATCCTATTCCGTGTTTTTCATGGTTTATTCGTAGAAGAAATCAAAGAAAAGAAAATATTATTATTATTATTATTATTATTATTATTATTATTATTATTATTATTATTATTTATTTCCTTTGATTTCTGGCGTTTACACATTTACTTCCGGTTCCCGCCCAGGGACCTAAGGTTAGAAATGGCATCATGACACTTTCCACTGACAAAAACAGAAACGAAACGAAACAAAAACAAAATACATAGATAAAGCCCTTCGTAAATTGTGGGCTGTACTTGTCAGAACAATTTTTTGTATCTCCTTGAGGCATGGACTTCCAGGAATCCCTTCAATTAATCTACTGGAATCTTTTCTAACCAATCCTAGGGCTCCGACTACAACAGGGATTGTTGATGTTCCCATATACCACATTTTTGAGATTTCTATTTCAAAATCAAAAACTGCACCAGTCGAGATGAAAAAAGGGGCCAAGACAAACTGGGGAGGTTGAGAATCTCAACTTGGCTCATACCAGAAGTAAGGAGCCGGGAACAGACCAGGAACGACATTCACATTGACTAGATACACAAGAGGGTCTACTTTAACCAGGGGGAGGGTTCACAGGAAACCGCCCCGTTGTAACGAAAGAGGACTTAAAAAAGAACTCAAGAATAGCCCCTTTCACGCGAACCAGGTTCGCTACATTTACTCACCTTTCGTTGAAATCTGTCGACACCAAACGCTTTCTATCAGTTCTGATCTTCACTTTCAGCTGATGCTGAAAGTATCTGATCAGAATCTGATGAGAATAGCATTCCCGTCGCAAGATCCCCTTCTTTCGCGCCATCCAGATCACCATTCTTGCCATGGCTAGCAACGTAGAAACACCATTCGTTTCACCCCAGAATACGGGGGCGACACATTGTCGCACGCGTATGCGAGATCGATGAGCACAAGCTGATCGGGAGCGATACGAGCCGTCAGCTCACCGATATAGTCCCAGAAAGGGCGTACCTGAGGACAATGGTAGAAGGTGTGCAAAGCCGTTTCCTCTAAACCAAGGACACACCGGTAACAGTCGGGCAAATCCGCCCAGCCCCATCTGAAGGCCATGTCGTTGAGAGAGAGCATGTTACGGATCAACCGCCAGGTAAGCGAAAACTCAGAGTTACTGAGGTAATTCGTCGCTGGCGCCCAAGACCAGAAAGAGTGCAACTCGTCCACCGACAAGCAGAGCCGCTCTTAGAGACGGTCCTTCACGACCCCCTCCTCTAATTACCATACAAGACCTTTCGAGGCCGTGAAAGATCACTGGACCGAGGAAAAGCCCTCAAGGCCGCTCGACACTCGTTAAGGCAAGTCGACAATTTTCCGGACCTACAACGGCGCTTAGCCCAGGAAATGGGAGGAGTGATAGTAAGGCTAGGGAAGGCGTCCCTGACACTCCCCACCAAAATCGAATCCTCAGCCGAAACGCGGCGTAGGAAAGCCAACCTCGAGGCATGTCGATGACTCTCCAAGTGCGGCAATACCAGCCCCCACATGACACAGACGTTGGACACAATCTTCTTTACGGACCTTCTGCTTGCACCCACCCGACAAGAGGGTGAACAACAAGCGCTTGATCGCCTTCCTATGGTCCTTGCAAAGAGGAAGTACATCCAAGCGGTAAAGGACGAGAGGAAAGACGTAAGTGGCACACGCCTCAGCTCTACCCTTCAAAGACAACCTCCTCCGGAGCCAAGTCCGGACCGACGCTCCGAGCTTTGCCTGTACTTCTGACCAATTTTTCTCCAGCTGTAGGTCGGGTCGAAACCACACTCCGAGAATGCAGACAGGACCGTCCGTCCAACTGGATGGTCCCGCAAGAGAGACTCCCTCCCAGGCACCTAACCGCAACCCGGAAGATTTGTTACGGTAAATCTTGACCTTTTCATACCGTTTAAGCGCCTTCTGTACCCCTTCAATGTCGCTGCGGCACGATACGAAAATGGATACGTCACGGCGTATGCGGAAACCCTGGCTTGAGCCCCACCAGGAACAGCGATTCCACGTAGGGCCAGATTGCATGCTTCGTCCCACAACCGGCGAAGGAGAGGCTCCAACGCCAAAGCGTAAAGTAGGGGCGACAGTGGGCAACCCTGACGTACCAACCGAGACAGCGCAAAAGCGCGTGACCGCTTTCCGTTCACCTGTAGCACAGCACTGTGGGCACAATACAGGAGGCTAATCCACTTGCAGAAGTCGCATTGGAATCCGGCGGCCTGCAGGACAGCAGCCAGATACTGATGGTTGACCCTATCAAATGCCTTGGACTGATCCAAATTGATCAGCGTGGCTTGCTCGTCGTCTTTTACACCCTTTAGAATCGTGCGGATCAGATTCAGGTTGCTCTGAATTGTTCGGCCCTTCACAGCACAAGTCTGTTCTGGTCCCAACAGACTCTCGGGAACTGACTGCAAACGCTCCGTCAGGATCTTGGCCCAAATCTTTAACTCTGTGTTCAGCAGAGTTATGGGCCTGTAATCGTCTAAATCCCGCCCACCATCCTTGCCCCTTTTCAACAGCGTGATCACACCTCTGGTGATCCGACTGGGGGTGGACCCCTGCCGGAACCAGTTGTTGAACACCACAGTCAAAATCGGCACAAAGATGTGCGACAGCCTCAAGTCCCAGAGATTTGCCACTGCTGTCCCTCTTCAATGACAAGTAGACTTCATCCTCCGTGATCTCACCCTTGCAGCTAGCCGCTTCAGTCGGCGAAAGCCGAGGAAAGTCGGCGAAAGCCGAGGAAAGTCGGCCAAATAGTTGCAAAACTCATCGCCACTTAGACCAGGCTCCTTGGTAAATCGGCTCTCGAAATGCCACCGAAACGCCTCGCACATATTGTCAGTCGACCTCAGAGTACGCCACTCCGGTGTTTTCACTTCACGAATGTAACGATCGGAACCTCGATGGATCTCTTCCTTGCGGAATTGTGCGCCCATGTTCACGTGTTCGTTAGACATCTTCTTTAACCTATGTCTAACTACCTGATCCTGGTAGCGCTCGCTAGACGCGCGTTCCACGGCCTGCTTAGCTAAGCTTATCTCTAGGGAGTCCCCCCAGCCTCCGCCCGGGACAGACTATCCCTAAGTGTATTCATCTTTTTAGCCTTATCTAGTGCGAGCCGCTGGCTATATTCGGTGGTGTATGACCTAATCCTATCCTTAAGCCTCTCCCACCACCTATTCCCAATAACCGCCCCCACTAGTTCCCGCTGAACTAGTCTAATTAGCTGTTGCTGGAAGTCCCGCCTGTCCAGTAAAGACAGATTGAACTTCCAGTATCCAACCATTCTAGGCCTAGAATCTAACGCTATCCGGGCACAGACGAGTCTATGGTCTGAATAGCCTAACCAGTGGAACGTTGGACAATCTAGCAGATCTACATCGGCCCTTCACACTATCATTCTATCCAGGTAGCTGGCCACCTGGGTAGACGGCTACATACGAGTCCACGTCCACATCTCCCGCCCGGGGTGATCGACTCGGTATCTATCGACGAGACCGAACCCGTCGATCAGATCAACCAGGGTACGATCACCCAATGGCCTCCCGCTAGCTCCCCGCCTCCTTGGGTGGGGAGCTAGCAGGTGGTCATTGGGAGCTAGCGGGAGCTATCTTGGGGTCCAGGATGGCATCCCAGTCCCCCACTAAGTCTAAGTGCGAAGAATCGACCAGGAACGGCCCCAACTGCTGAAAAAACGAGACACGCTCCTCCCGATCGTTGGGTGCATAAACCGCAACGATTCGAAATGAACTACTGTTTACAGCAATATCAGCCACGATCAACCGGTCCCCGCATCGACTTTGACAAGATCTACCCTCGCATCCAGCGTACGTTTAACCAGCAAGGAAACACCTCTGGCCGGTTGGTCCACATATGCTGAATAGACAACATAGTTGCTTGACAGCACACGCACATCAACCTCGCAAGCAAAGTGCGTCTCCTGGATCGCAGGTACATCTACGCCGAACGACAAGAGATCATGAGGCAGGCGGGCGGCCTTACTCCGATCCCTCAAGCCCGTCGCATTCAAACTAGCTATCTTGAGAGACATTTTTCAAGTTGATTCCCCTGCTCATAGACTGGACGGAAATCTGCGGATGAAAGGACCGCGACGGATTGTCCAAGGATCCCTGTCCCCATCTCTGTCGTCATACGACCATGTCTTACAATACCGCTATGTCCGAGGGGAACGTTAGTTTTCATGTAATGAAGGATGGAGTCTTACTGGGACCCTCCCTGCACAATATTTCTGTAGCTTTCTCAGTTCTGGGGTTCCTATTTCCACCATACAGATTTCCGGAAAGGCATCCTTCGCCTTGTGAAGGTGATCCCACGCGATTAGATTTCACCCTGTGCTCTTTATCCATGTTATTACGCCAGCGGCCTTGTGGCAATTTCGGGGATCATCTGTAGCAATTCCGTCTACTGACGCCATCTTTAACAAGGGCTTCAACAAAGCTCTTTTTTGCTTCGACATGCCTGCTTCTATTGACTGCTTGTCCACACAGCAAGACATTATCCCACTCGGGAATTTCTTCTTACGAGAAGAACGCTGCTGGGAGGTGCTGGGCTTTGGGGATTTGGAAAATGGGGTGCAGTGGTATAGGGAGGGGGTGTTTGATGAGGAGGTGTATTGCGAATGGGGGACAGTGGTGCTTTCAGAGGGGAAAGAAGAAGGCTTCTTGTGTTATTTTCTTCAGGCTTCTTGACTGGCGAAGCCGAGGCTGACTCTACCTTGGTGTTGGCAGAGCCTTTGTTGGCTTCAGCTGTGTTTTTTCTTTATTTTTCCCCTTTTTTTTTCTATTTCTGTTTCCTCTCTCCCTCTTTTCAGTGAAGACGACCGAGGTGGGGGCATCTCCTGCATTTCTACTTCCCTTACTTGCTGCTCCTTTTGCTCTGGTTGAGGACATTCATTTTGCTTCTGAAGGGAAGTGGTGGTACTTTTGGGTTCCTTCTTGACGACACCCGTCCACTCTCCAGTTTTCTTGGTTGTCTGTGCTATTGCCTGTGAAGTTGTTGCTTCATTTTTCTTTTTGGGTTGTGGGACAGGATTTTATCCCGGGTAAACCTTCGACAAATGCCCTGCACCCCCACAAAGTGGTCGACGACCTTCCACAACGACATAGATAAGTCTACCCTCGCACATTAACGTGTTGGGTATTTCCGTAAATTGCTTGCGATTTAATGTAATTGATATTTAAACATCGCCTGTGGCAATTCCGGACTTACTTTTAATAGGGCAGACGTCGGCGACGTCCCCATATTTAGAAAAGAAAAAACCAATATGGTCTTCAGATATATAGAGTTGTACCTTATGTAGAGTCACCTTTGTCTTTCTCGTTCCCATATATTCAGTCTGAAGCCTGACTGTCGAAGTAGTTAGAATACAGCCTTCCCGTGATTTGGCTTTCTCTTCTGTCGGCAATAAGATGTCCCACTTTGACTTACTTCTTCTGGCTAGAATTTGGGATGCAATTTGAAGACTTTTCAGGGCCTCATCAATAACTTCACTAGTCACGATATTTAGTTTCCAGGTCTTGGGGTCCGTTGTTAATAACGAGATTGTCTTTGGATTCGCCAATACAGACGGCACGGGTAATAACTCATTTCCATTAATTTCTCTTTTAAATTTTTGAAATATTCTGGCCCTTTTTGTGGGGGCCTATCCCTTCCCATGCCGAAGGAGTTACTACTGTAGGGGAAGCAGGAAGAGATTCGGGCTCCGACATGATGTCGGTCTACCCTCGTGACCCCAACACAATTCGAAACAATACACGCAATTCAGACGAATAAGACGACAAAGAAAGACAACAATGGATACACAAGATGATGGTGGGAGGCAAACAAAAACTGACATTTACTCCGAAGAATATCCAACGAAAATGTCTTTGACAGCTCGCGGTAAACTCGGTAAGACAAAAAGTCTCGAGATAGACAGACAGAGAGACAGAGAGACAGACAGACAGATAATGTGTAGACTGAAATAGATAGATAGATTCATACATAATATAAAATGTAAATATTATGAAGTAATTTTTTACAAAATGTTTTGTAATGTCACACACATATATACAAGACCACATACATACACACTAATAAACACATGTGTGCGTGTCTGTGTGTGCGTGTGTGTCTACCTGGACATGCCTTTGTGTGTGTGACGTCAGTGATTTTCTCACCTTTTCTTCTCTCTCTAATTACTCCTTCCACCCTTCACATTCTTTCCCTCCCTTGTTATCTTAGGAAACGCCCTTTAGTTCACTGGTGTGATTATTCTCGTCCAATGAAATGCCTTAAACTCCAATGACGTCACAGCGCTTTCCCGCTCAATTCACTTTGCGAAAAACAACACCATGTCGTCTGCTTATTTCTTTCTTGTCAATCATCGAATTTTTTTTTCTTTGCTTTCTTCCTCCTTCTTTATTTCACTTGTAGAAAATTTCTAATATTTCCAAAAATTCACTTCTCGGCACTACTTAAATATATTGGTCCATATTTATTAAAATAGTGAACATTTTTGCGGGGAGGGAATTAATTTTTGGATTTCTTCAAGCGACATTTTTCAGCATCAAAAAATTATTCATTTTTTTCCGATTTATAAAGTGAGGGTCTTGTTCATAATATCAATATCGTGTAAAATCGATCCCTGACTTTGAAAGAATTATTGGACTAAATTCTTATTTACAAATGTTATGTTTGAAACTCTGCCTTCATCAAAGATGTTTGTATATTTTTCGCTTCTTTTTTGGGGGGAAGCAATTCACAGACAGAGGAACGAATCAGACTTTGATTAATTTATGTAACTTTTTTTCAGAAAAAATCTTATGTTTCTTTTTTTTCTTTTTTAAACGTAATTTTTTTAAACATTTTAAAAAAAAAATCAGGGATCGATTTTACATTTTAACCATATTATAAACTGGACCCCTTTTATGTAAAAAAACAGTTTTCGTTTTTGTCAATCATGGCTTGAAAGTCTAATAAATGCTAATCTACAAGAATCCTTAACAGACCCCTCAGAAAATGAGTCAACCTGTTTATTTAAGATGTGTTCAATTTTGTTATTAAAAAAAATGAATCGTTTCGTAAGCAGACGATAAAAAGCCGCCATTTTGAAATTTCTTAAAGCGTGTCCGGTGAAAGGAACACCGAAGCAATTTATTTAATATCTGAATGTTAAAAGTGATTGTGAAGGCAGCAAATTCGAACTTTCTCTCTCTCTCTTACCCTTTATTTCCTTCCCTTTGTCGAATTGCTCATTCCTCTCCCCCTCTCACTTCTGCATCAATAACCACTCTCTCTTTTGTTTCTTTCGATTTCTCTCCTTTTTTCACTCATCCTGACACACTTCATATTTCCTTCTCCCACTCTCTCTCTATATTTCATTTTTCCTCTCTCACTCTCAGTATTTCGCCGTTCCCCACTCTCTCATATTCATTCTCTTTTCTCTTAACCCCCCTCCCCGCCTTTATTTATTTGTAATTTTAGAAGAAAAATAAAATTTTTCAGGAAATTGATTTGTTTTTGTTGTAAAATCTAAAAATTTCGGGTCATTTTATTTTCGGTTTTAGAAATCGACTTTTTATGATTTTGAACTTTGACCTTTTTTATTTTCTGCAAAGATTTTTGTGTTAGTATTTTCAGATTTCATTTTTCCTGAACGAAATCAAAAAATGGCTTCGTCGTCTTTGAGGAATGGCATAAAAGAATCGAAAAAACGCCTCATCGACTTGCAGGAAGATGTCGAAGATTTCGAAAAGCGGCTCCGTCGAGGGATTGAACAGACGAAGAAATCGATTGAACAATTGTCAATCGATTGCGAATTAAATTGCTTAAAAGTCTGGCACGAATTTAATGAATTTCTGGAAAAGACAAGGATGAAGGCCGAAGAGTTGTTCGACCAAATGAAACGAAAAACGACCGAAGAAAGGAAATGGCGCCTAATCCTCGAAGAGAAAGAAAATTTCTTGGAAAAGGCGGGAAAATGGCTCATGGATTTGCGCCATATGTTTGTCGCCAGCAACGACGATGAAGATGTTGTTTCTAGTTTACGGTCGCTGGGAGCGGAGCTTTCAGGACGGCTCCACGAATCGTTCTTTCCTACGGAGGAAGGTCATTTTGTGGTGACCTTTCCAGAATGGTGCAAACGATCATTGAACCAACTTCAAAAAGAAATCGTGGCCCCGAAGGGAATTGGAACTTCAAATCGAATGCCGCCTGCAGGATTCGAACCTGGGGTCGATTGAGTCGATTGCTGTCATCGACGTAGACAGTCACGTGTTTGTTGTCGATGTGGACGAGGATTCGATCAAGGAATTCGGCGAGACTGGGGAATTCGTCGGCCATTGTCCCTTGAGGTTCGAAGGATTCTTACCCCTGGACATTTGTTGTCTTTCTCAAGACAATTTCGTTGTTTGTGTCTGACTTTTGTTTTTGGCGCGAAAAAAACGTCGGCCATTTTTAGAAAAAGAAAAAATAATCAAAACAAAAGAAAATCGATTTTTTAATTCTTTGTGTCAAACGAACGAAAAAATTTTCGCTTGCGATTCTGATTTTGAAGAATTTTTTTCTTATTCTAAAGAAAGAAATGAAATCAAAAGAATCCAACTTGAGAAATCGCTGGGGTCGGGTTTTTCTCTCCCCCTCCTTTGCCCTGATCCCACGACCGAGAATTTATTGGGGACAAGACGAAGAATGTCGGAAATCTTCGTCTGGAATCAAAATGGCCAAATTCTTCAAACCATCAAAACTGAAAAAGAAATTCTCGATTTTTGTGGAGATGAATTTGGTCATTTTTATTTTTGCAACAAGGAAGGAATTTTTTCTGTCTCACCAGAAAAAGTTCTGTACAAATTTCAGAAAAAATCTGAAAATGATCCGAAGATTTTTGTTTCTGGAAAAAAATTGTTTGTTTGTTTTGAAAACGACGGAGAAAATTTAATGAAAATTTTGAAAATTAATTAAAAAAAAAAAATTTCTTGAGTTTTTTCATGAATTTTACAAATAAAATTTATTTTAACTAAAATTCTTTTTTTATTTATTTAATGGAAATTTTGAAAATTAATTTAAAGAAATAAAATTTATTTTAATTAAAATTGTTTTTTGTTTTTCTTCTTTTTGATGTGAATACATTTTCGTTTGGAAATTTTTGTAAATGTTTTTAATGATTTCCCAATATGAGTTCAGGTAAATAAGACAAAAATGTTCATTTTTCGTAATATGAGTCGAAGCAAATAAATAGTAAAAAAGTAAAAAAAATTTTTAATAATTTTCTGAAAAAAAAAACAATGGATTTTACAAGATATTTTTGTATGTTGTTATTTATTGTTTCTCCGACCATCAAGGGATGACAAAAAATTGTGGTATTCAATTTTCAAATAAACTAAAAATAAAAAATCGATAAAAATTGATGGATTTTTTTCTTTTCAGAAAAAAATAGCCTTCTTTTTACGGAGAAATTTCTCAATTTTTTTTTCATTTTTTTTCTTTCGTCTGCTGACAATATGAGATGAGTCAAATAATTAAAAAAGATCGACTTAAAAATTGGTCCGTGGGGTGGGCGGTTTATTGATATTGATGCCCCTAGGGTAAGGAAGGATACTTTTTAAAAATGACATTTCGTGGGTCCCAACTCGAAGGTCGATATGAAAGGATGTGGCTCGTCTGACGGAAAATGACGTACGGAGGCGGGGTGTGGAGGGTTTGCAAAAACAACGGGGAGAGAAAAAAAATGGACTCAGAACAACAACAACAACCATCATCATCATCATCATCATCATCATCATCATCATCATCATCATCATCATCATCAATGAGAATTAAGAAACAAATGAGATGAAATAATATCACTGATAAAATCCTTTCTTTTTCACAGACTCTCTCCTCTTCCCACTTCTAAATTTCATCCCTCCCTTCCTCCCTCTCCCTTAAACCGTTTTTCTTTCTTTTCTTTACCCTCACGACTTTTTCCCTCTCTCGATATTGCTTATCAAAGCCCACCAAGTCTGCCATTTTTCGATGACCGCAAACGAAAGAAAAAGAAAACTGAAAGCTAAGCAGTCCAAGGGAAAACTTTTAAAAAATCAGATTTCCAATTAAGTCATTCAAATGAGAGGAGGCTGTGGAGAGCCATAAATCTATTATATATGGAAGAGAGATGAAATTCAATAAGGAAATAGACAAAAATAGATCCGAGTTGTAGCCATATTTACTGTTTTATTAATGCATTTTCTTTCTATTAAACAAAATATTAAACTGAATCCATTTGGCTGGTATTATATCGGGGTGATTGAACACAAAGGACGGAAGATTTCCATTTTTGACAGTTTTGATCAGTTGCAATAAACAGTCATACACACACACGCACACGCACACACACACACATATATATATATATAATATAATATAATATAATATAATATAATATATAAAATGTATGTTTAAGTTTTCTACACGTATTTGTGAGTGTTGTGACTTGTGCAAAGAGTCTTATGATGGAGGCGACGTTCGTGATGTCTGTGTGTCTGTTGATAAATACATTTGAGGAGGCGGAGGCATCTTAAATTATTATTGCTTTTAAAGACATCGTAGTTTTTGTTGTAAGAGTTTTTTTCTTTCAAGGATCATAAGTCTGTTTTTGATTTTACTAGTATGTTGGTATTGTTTGTGTGTAGCTGTCTAATGTTACCAATGAAAGGAACTGTTCGCAAAGAATTTAAGGTAACACCTAAGCGCAGTTAACAAAAGATTTTAGGTCTTTTGTGAGATAAGTTAAAATTTCACTTTATCGAAGCGACCAGACTTACCAAGAAGACAAGAGTAGTTACTTCCACTTTTTCGCAGTGAAAACAACATAACGTAATGAAAAAAGCCACAAACTTGATAAAAAAAAATTATCGTCAAAATAATTATGCTATTATTAAGATGAAAGATCATATTATTTTTTGATTATTGTTTAAAAATTTTTAATTTTATGTAGCATGTTCGAAATTTTGATTTAAAATATCGACGGACGTAATAATTACAATGATATTTTTGCGCTTTTTTTCCAGTGAAAGGACATTGATTTGGAAATTCTTGCAAAATCAATTAATTGTCGGATTTTAATGAAACTTTCAGGACTTATTCACAAATGAATGAAATTATTTTTGAAATTTTTGTTTTAGAAAATCTTACTAATTTTTTTTTTTTTTTTTTTTTTTTTTGCACATGTTACCCCCAATTTATTTAATTACGTAAAATTTCGCAAAATTCCTTTCTACTCCAGAATTCTTTTATTATTTTAAAATAGGACTCTTTGGAGAAAGTAAACCACCTAAATCTTTTTTCAAACTTTTACTATTCTAAATGAAAATCTCCTCCGAATAGTCAACTACAAAAATGTAATGAAACTATGACATTATTTAATTAAAAAAGCTTTTAATTGCTTTTGTAAATAAGTTATATTAAGAACACTATTGTCTGAAGAAATAAAAAAATTTTGATGAATAAAGAATTTTTACAAGAAATTTTTCATTTTTTTAAAATTTTAATTATAATAATTTAAAATAGTTTAAAATGGTTTAAAATTTTGTATTACTCTATTTCCTGAATGTGAAATTGTAATTAAATGGGAAAGAAATTTACGAATCCAAAATTAAAAAAATAATAAACGTCGTTTTACTATACTATTTTTTAAATATTTTTTTAATTTTCAGTTTTTCACTTTAATTGTTTCCTTTTTTCATCTATGGTAGCCTAAATATGTCATTATTATGAAAAATCATGTGCTTACATTGAAGAAAATAGAAAAACGTTTTTTAGCTAATGTTAATTAAAATTTATTAACTATTAATGATTAAAAAATATTTTAATTATTACAAAAAAATCCGTATCACTGTTATTTTAATTTCATCTGTTATTAAAATTTTAAATTAATTTAAGAAAATTTTATAGTACTTTAAAGTCTTTTATTTTTTTCATAAAGCATTGTCAAACGTAACTAAAAGTCAATAAAATATTAAATAATTGCTGATAAATATGTTAATTTGTAAAAAAATTACAAGTTAGTTAAAAACGAAAAAAATGAGTTCACTTAGATTTCGTAAATTCATGTCAATTGTGGTCCATACTAGCTGTCATCGCCCCGGAACTTATCGAGATGTCAATAAAGATCAAAGAAAGACAGAAGCCGTAGGTAAGAAATGTTTGTATATTAATTTTTTATGCTATAAGTAAGTAATGTCTATTTCAAATCAGATTAACGTGACAATATATATATATATATATATATATATATATATATATATATATATATATATATATATATATATTTGAAAAAATTTTAAAACCGATAATTTTAATTTGTTTACAAATTTCTTAGAATTTAAGAAAATGACTGCTTTTAAGAAACTTTTCTTAAATCAGCCAAAAAGTTGAGATTCCGATCTATACAATTTCTATTTTTTTACTGACTGGAAATATTAAATTTAATCTTTTAGCTTTCAATTAAAGCTAAAATTAAATCTTCAAGAGTGCTTTTTCATTTTAAAACTTCATTTTAAATCTTAGGTATCGAAAATTTATACCGAATTACTGAAAGTGCCGAGAGAAGAGTAAATAGTTGTGACATCAGAATAGAGACCGGCTTGAAAACGGATGACATCGGGAAGGTTTTTGTTGACAATTGGGCACATCGCTTATAAATAGACAATTCAAGGTAAAATATGGCCGATGCTAAGAGATGTCATTTAATGTTGAAGAAATGAAAATCACTCAATATGGTTGTTGAATTGGTTTTTTCATCTAATTATTATTCAGTTTAGTTTAGTTTGGGATTAATTCATGTTTGATTTAATCTTAGGTTTGGAATAGATGGGTAGAGTGGAACTATTTCGAACAGTAGATTATGTCCAGAAAGGACAAAAGAAAGAGAGAGAAAAAATACTCATAACATTGCCGTCATCATCATCATCATCATCATCATCATTATTATTATTATTAGTAGTAGTAGTAGTAGTAGTAGCAAAATCAAGAGAAAATATCGGCGTGGTGTCATCATCATCAGCAGCGTCATCATCATAAACAACTATCAAAAAATTTTCATGAAATAAAAATAATATTATTCTTTTTCACAGACTTCTCCATAATATCAGTTTCCGTTTCTCTCCCCTGTTTTTATCATTTCTTTATTTTCTTTCTCCGCACCCGCCACACTACAATCTCTTTCTCGTTATAGTTATTTGCCAAGTATAGCTTAGATGCGGCACAAGGCGGAAATTATGAGGCATCTAGTGAGGATCGAACTCACTTTTCAGTTGTAACGGATCTAGTGAGACAAGCTTTCTAATCATTACACCACGCCGAGGTGCCCAGCTCTTTCTCGTTATAAAGCAGCAAAAAAGAAAACTAAACTCTAAGCAGTCAAAGGGAAATAACTCTTCATAATTCTTTTTGTTATTTCCCTAGAATTGATTCTTTATTTGGGGTTTTAACCGCCTTTTGTTTTTCTCATTCTATTCAAATCTATCAATAAAATTATTAGAAACTCGTTAATAAATCGATTATTAATCGAACATTTGATTATTTATTGATATTTGTGTTTTTATTTAGATAAATGTGGCCGAGAAATTTGCCCGAAATTGTTTGCTTTTTTTTTTTTTTTGTCATTTGTTGGTGCCAAACAGAACCAGTGTCTTTTGATATTTGGAGAGAAAAGTCGAAAGAAGGAATTGAAACCGGGAAAATTTATTTGAAAAGAGCAAAAAAAAAAAAAAAAAAAAAAAAAATGTAATATTTTCTTTAATTACAAATAAGAAAAAAAACGAAAAACTCATTTTAAATAATTTAAATGAACTTAAATTTGAAAGATAATGGCATAAAAAGTTAATCTGAATTTTAAAAAAATTACTTTCTGTATATAAATAAACTTCATTGGCATTTTTATAAGTCACATATTCATTCATCAAACCGCTATTATATATGAAAAATGGAAGCAACAAATTTAAAAATGCCTTTAAAATTCGATATTTGCAAGACGTGTTTCGAAGTCTGTTAATAAACTTTAATTGGATTTTCTTAATCTAACGTTTACTTTTACTTAAAATAGAATGAAAATAACGTTTTATTTACACACGCTTGCCTGTCGGGGTCAAAGGATACAGTAAAAATTAAATCTAAAATACACCCAAAAAAGCGCGCAAAAAAGAAAATTTGAACAAATTATTCATTATTGCACTGCCGGTCTGCCATATTTCTTAAGGTTTTACTTTTACGTTTTCTCTCGATATATACACGTTTTCTTTGAAAATCAGCATGCCATGATGAAAGGGCCCCAAACTTAATAAAAACAAACATTTATCGTCAAAATGTTTGTTATCATTAATAGGAAAGACCAAAGCATTTTTTATTATTTTATTCATTTTTTTAATCTTAATCTTACGGTTCGAAATTTGGGATAAATTTCTTGTGTTTTTTGCGTTAGAAGTCGACATAATATTTACGATTTAGTGTTTTTGCGCTTTTTTCCTGTTGGAACATATTTTGATTTAGAAATTCTTGCAAAAATCAAATAATTGTCAGAATTTAATGAAACTTTCAAGACTTATTCACAAATGAATTAAATTACTATTTTTTTTTTTGTTTTAGAAAATCTTGGTAAAAAAATTATTTTTTTTACATATAATAATCCCCATATACTTAATTTCTTTTAATTTTGAAAAATTAAATTTTCTTTCCAAAATTGGCTTTATTAATTTAAAATGTACAAATTAAAATTGGAAATGGTAAATCAACCCATTTTTTCAAAAAGGACCACTAGTTAGCGAAAATCTGTTCTCAATCGTAAACTAAAAAAATACAATAAAATTATGACATTAATTAATTAGAAAAACTTTTAATTGCTTTGATAAATAAGATATATTAAGGAAACTATTATCACAAGAAAATAAATTTGTCGATGTGTAATGAACTTTTACAAGAACTGTTTACATTTTTAAATTTTTTTTATAATAATTGAAAAAAGTTTAAAATTCTGAATGACTTTCTTTCTTTTAAGTGATATCGTAATTAAGTGGAAAATATATTTACTAATCAAAAATTGAAAAGCTTATTAAAAGTCGTTTAACTCCAATATTATTAAAATAATTTTTAATTTATATATATATTTATATATATATATATATATATATTTAGCGTAGGCACATTCCCATTTTCATAAGTATGGATGTCCGTCACGTATTTTAAGATTTGTCATCCCAACGAAAAATCTGGCCGTCTGCAATTCTTTCATTTTAATTTCTCCTTTTTTTTTTTTTTAAGTTGGTTCTTTTTTGTGAAAGTTATTTTGATAAAAACGGAAGGCTATAAATAAATATATAAGTAATTGATATTCAATAAAATATTAGATAATTGCTTAAAATATGATAATTTTAAAGAATTACTAGTTAATTAAACCGAAAAGCAAGCGTTCACTTAGATTTCGTAAATTTGTCAATTTCTGGTCATTCATAACTTAGTTTTTCAAAACCTTCGGCTGCGAATCAATGCCAGAAAAAGCAAGAGCCCGTGTTTAAGAAATGCTTGTGTGCTACGTTTTATGCTATAAATAAGTAATATTTGTTTCAAAGCAGATTAATTTAACTTTAAATTTGCTAATTTTCCTCAAATAACGTGTCACAAATATATATTTTATTTTGGGAAGATTTTTAAAACCGAGAATTAACATTTGTTTAAAAATCTATTAAAATTGGCTGATATTTATAGATTTTTATCGATTTTCTGAAAGCGAGCAAAAAGCTGAGATTCCAATGAATATAATTTCTATGTGAAATACACTTAAATTATTTTGCTTTCTGGAAATAGTAAATTTAAACATTTAGCTTTCAATTAAAGCTAAAAAGAAAGGTTCAAGAATGCTTTTTCATTTTTTTTAAATTAATTTGGAATCTTAGGCATCAAAAATTAGGTGGAGTTACTTACTCTAAACCGATGGCAGTAGGACAAATCCGTTCAACCTCCTCTGAAGACTATGTCATTGAGAGATAACAGTAACACGTACCGAATCAATGGCCAGATAATCGAAAACTCAGCTGGTATCTTGGCAATATGTAAGAAATATAAGGGCAGATTTATTGAAATAATTGAAGGAAAAATATTCCTGGGAAATAAATGTGTAAGTTAGACATTTTCTAAATTAACTCATGTATTGAGAAACGAACCCATTAATTTTGTCGCAGCTAATTATCATTTGCTGTTGCAAATTTTCGACAACTATTGCGAAGTCTTATGGGAATGGAAGTTATTCATTTTATACCTGTTGGTACATTTACACCACAAACAATATTTGGCGAACACATGTATGTCCATCACGATAAAAATAAGGCACAAAACAAGGAATTCAAACAAACAACAATTAATAACTGTATTACAGTGGAATCCTCTTCCCCCTCCTCCCCCCTCCTCCTCCTCGGCATCATCATCATCATCTTCTTCTTCTTCTTCTTCTTCTTCTTCTTTGTATCGTGTCCTTTCATGACGGAGGCAATCATGGCTCTCCAAAGTTTCCTGTTCTTGTAGCCATTTATAATTTTTTTTCTTTTTATCTCCTAAAACTTGTTCCGCCATTCATTTATAAAAGTTCGCTGGTTAGGTTATGTGTTGTTTTCTTCTGTCCCATTTGTCTTTAATCCGTCCTGTGAGTATCAGCATTTCTAAGCCGTCTTTCCTCATTATGTGCCCTATAAATTCAAACTGATATTACGTATAAATTTACTTTTGATTTACTTTCTAAATATATCTGGAAAATTATAAACAAAAACCAAACCAGAGGAAAAATATCAGAGGAAATAAAGAAAGCCTCAACAGTCTCTACAACAATAAATCCCAAAACTGTAAACTTTGCCTGGAGGAGAAAATATTAATCACCTTCCATGATCAAAAAATCAGAACTTATTTTAAAATAAAGACACGAAATCAAATTTTTACTACGTTATCTAAAAATCGAAAGCTAAAAACGTACCATCATGAATAATATGCATTAAAACGCAGAAAAAGTAACATGTTTTAGACAAAGTCAATACTTTAAACTAAATAAATATTATAAACAACCTCCACAAAAAAAAAAAAGTGGTATAACCCAAAAATTATGAATTAAGTAATTTAACAGATGTAATTATAAACACAAGTAAATGTACTACTACTACTACTACTACCACCACTACTACTACTACTACTACTACTACTATTAATAATAATAATAATAATAATAATAATAATAATAATAATAATAATAATAAACAAATATTTAACTAATCAATAATAAAGGATGAGTAAAAAAAAAAACTCAATAATTAAAACTAAAAGTCTAAAATGTCCGGGTTTCAATTCTCGGTAGTGGATGCGCACTTCTAAGTCTCAAATATAGGACGAAACGGCCTTCCAGTGATTTCTGCATTCTGTTGAGGTTTCTTCTAGACGCGATGAATTACTTAATTATAATATATATATATATATATATATATATATATATATATATATATATATATATATATATATATATATATATATATATATATGGCCACACCAACATTGCTGGGGTGTTTTAGTATAGTTTAGGGTGATATATTCATTTCGTTGTTGGACATGTTACCGGATGATCTGGAGTCCTTTAAAAGGATTTATTTTTGGTGAAATAAATTATTGTAATCGTACGTTAAAGTGGTCTGTTTTTCATTTTATATATATATATATGATGTAATATAGTCTTCAGGTGTGCTATATTTATGGGATAAAGGGCTCAATATCAAGACAGGGCTTGTGTATAAATGTGAACATAGAATTCAACACTTAGAGGCGACAGTCTGTTTCATGGTAGACGCAATTATCAGGCATGAAACAGTCTGTCGCCTCTAAGTGTTGAATTCTATGTTCACTTTTATATATATATATATATATATATATATATATATATATATATATATATATATTGTCATCCACAGACTGTTCCCTTGTATTACAGCTCATCAGTGTGTCTAGACACTATATATATACATATATATACATATATATATATATAGAGAGAGAGTTAACATTTGAGTAGTTTTAACATATGAGATATTAGAAATAAGAATGGTGAATAATATATAGTGTTTTCTTTTCAAGATTTAACATGAGCAAAATAAATTCACGGATTTGGATGGAAAAAAACGATTTCAGAATGACGTCAAAATCCACGAAAACTTTTTAATAGCACAACGCTTCTTAGTTTAATTTGAAATTTATGTAAATGTAAATAGAAAAAAAAAAAAAAAAAAAGAAAATGTTGATATTATAGCGACGTTTATAAACACTGACCGGAGCCCAAAACCAGGATTGTCCCTCCCACCGGCTAAGTTTATATACAATTATATTTTAGCTTTTCTTCTTCTTCTGATTATTGTTGTTGTTGTTGTTGTTATTGCTGCTGTTGTTGTTGTTGTTGTTTGTGACGACCGATGCGATTTCTCAATATTTTTCGTACTGTCACTATTATAGTTAGTTCGTATTTATTTACCTATAGGTGGAGGCTGGTTTGTGAACTCCAGCGTATATCCATACCATGGTGGAAAATCACGTTCAGAGAGCCAGGACTCCTCCGGGTTTTTATTTATTTATTTAAATATTGTTTTATTCATTTATTTATTTAATTTTTTATTTATTATTATTATTATTATTATAAAAATAATAGTGATCTTGTGAAAAGGACCTGAAGTATCGGAAAACAAATCGTATTAAGAGAACTGAATAATCATAATAAAAACAACGATACTCGAGTAAGTAACAATTAATTAATAATTCCCTAAGAGAAAAAACTATTTAAAATGTTTTTTTCAGGAGAAAGTCTTGGATAAATGATTGCATCTCAGAAGAATTTACAAGAAATAAACAACAATAGCAGTTTTCAATATTTGAGAAAAGACTTCATTGCCCTGCCCTACAAATATGACAACTAGAATTCCTCTCAGCAGTTCTGAATATTTGCAAGCATAGCCAATCACCCGTGAAAGGTTTGACTAAGAAACTTTTTGGTCTGGATTTTACAAGTA
Source organism: Acanthosepion lycidas (assembly GCA_963932145.1). Taxonomy (NCBI): domain Eukaryota; kingdom Metazoa; phylum Mollusca; class Cephalopoda; order Sepiida; family Sepiidae; genus Acanthosepion; species Acanthosepion lycidas. The sequence goes on along the minus strand of OZ010614.1, from coordinate 735,360 downwards.
GATAATTTCATGTCCGTATTTGTTGTTAACGTTTCAATCAGTTTGGCTTAAGACTTCCTCAGATGAGAATCTTCCATACAACATGAAATAATTGACTGGCTGATTCAGGGTGGTTGGAGATGATGAACCTCAAGCTCCAGCCCCGACTGAGCGAGGAGCCAGCTTGGAGGCCTGAAAGCTAAATGTGTCTTAATTCGGGTTTCAATTCTATTTTCTCCATTCTATCTGCTTTTCATACTGTTTATATATTTCACCTAGCTTCATTTATCATACAAACACAATGTATCGAATGATGGAAGCCGACTAAGGCAATCGCCAAAAATCTCATTACCACAAATTAAATAACAATATTATTATTAAGAGAATTGTTCGTAAGACGGTGATTTGTATGAAAATAAATAAATAAATAAGGAAAGATAAAAGTGTTAGTAGTAGTAGTAGTCATAGTAATTAAGGTCGAAATAATAGCATCAGTAGTAGTAATAGTCGTAGTACAATCAGCAGTATATTCTTCACAGATAAACGTCAATATATTCTAAAACAATCCTTTCCATTACATTTTACTAAGGATCAAGTGACACCAACTCTCACTGCTGCTACAATTATTATTATTATTATTATTATTATTATTATTATTATTATTATTGTTAAGTGTCTATGAAGACAGTTAAATTTTAATTACAGATCCGATTTTTTAATACAGACACACACACACACACACGCAATACGTGTATATATATATATATATATATATATATATATATATATACACGTATTGCGTGTGTGTATATATATATATATATATATATATATATATATATATATATATATATATAAATATGTAATGAAAAACAAACTACTTTAATGTACCATTACGATAATTTATTTCACCTAAATCCTTTTTTAAGGATTCAGGATCATCAGGTAAATCTTCCAACAACGAATTGAGAAAAAAAATGGGATTAGAAATTGGTGGGTAGTGTAATTTTTGTAATTTAATAGAGGGGGTTGAGAGTGGTAGTTAAACAGACAATATAAAGTATAGGGAGGGGTTAATTTTATATCTCTCTTAAGTATTTTTTATATTGGAGTAGGAGGAGTGACAGAAACTTGACCTCTTTAGATGGTTAATAAAACGGAAATGAATTGTAGAAAATGTATACAAGTGAGTCTTATGGTAAAGAGAGAGATAGGGGGGAGGGCGAAAGAGAGATGGAGTTGTTATAATTTTGTTTTAACAAAATTATGTAAAAGATAGTTTACAATGTTTGATAGAAAATTCGATGTCTGAAAAAAATGTTGTTATTAACTTAAATGTTTAATTTTTTAAGTAAATAGTTTCAGGACTAAATATAACTATTATTGTAATAAACATATTTATCTAGGACATAAAGAAATATTTAAAATCTTAATAGTTTATTCACCCGACTAATTGTATTTCCACAATATAAAAAAAAAAAAAAATTATATATATATATATATATATATATACAAATATATGATTGGTGTATATGGAATGAATTCCAATAACCAACAATTACTATTCTTAAAAGAGTGCTCAATACAAAGTAGAGCAGATATAATTATTTATTTTTAAAGAAAAAAAATTTATATTTATGTTATAAATTTTTTTTCTTTAAAAATAAATAATTATATATATATATATATATATATATATATATATATATATATATATTTTTATGAAATGACCTCTTAACTCTATATTTTAACCTAAAAAACGCTATACATACACACACACACACACACACACATATATATATATATATATATACATATATACATACACACACACACACACACATATATATACACATATACATACATACGATCATTAACAAGTCAAAAAAAAAAAAAACCATAGAAACACTTGAGATAATTTACACAAAAATTCATTTAACCTCGTACATAAACTATATATACATTTGACAATCTTTATCTATATTTTAATATTTGAAATATATATAGATTTCACAGTTAAAATTTAATTTTATCAATGTGATTTCGGAAGTGTTTCATTTTAAAGGAAATATATATATATATATATATATATATATATATATATCATCTTTCTTAAAAATATCGATCTAACCTCGATTAATGTGTGCGTGTGTGTGGAACAACCAGTATTTCCACCTTCATTTTTGACGCGCGTGCGAGTTTTTCCATCCCTTCCTCTCACTTTCGGCTAGTAATAGCAGTAAACGGTAGCCGCCGGTAAGTGAGCCAGATGCTGCTGATTTTGTTGCCGACTTCGACGTTACTGCTACTGCTGATTCCAGCTAGAATCAGAATTTGAATTTTTACCGCGCGTTTTTCTGACGTCACGTTATCTTAAATAACCAAAACTTTAACATGCCGTGTGATTTTAACTTTTCTTCGAGCAGCCTGTTCGAACTTGTCGAGACAGCTATACTGTAGTCATCATACTTTTCAAAGACCTATTTTTCGTCTTAAAGCCAACAACCTTTTCGAACTTTCCTCCGTTGCTACTAGCGAACGTAGAGTTTATCGACACGGCCGATTGAAGAACTTTTCAAACCCTTTTTGAACTAGTTCCTTAAAAATATTACATTTACACTCACACTATCAAATTTCGCAGTGAGTATTTATTGCTTGTTGTATTTGCATACATTTTTGCTCAAGTAGACTCCATTCCAGAACTTTCACTCTGAAGAACTTTTCCCGCCTTAGCCATTTTGATTTTCATTTTGGCGCGGAACATTATTAAATTACTTGTCACAACCTTTTTCCTTTTTTGCAAAGTTACAGTAACTTTACCTAATGTCTCCACTGACGAGACAAAATACTAATAAAATTTTATATTTGTGCTTTTATCAGACTTAATTTAGTCATTCCTCCTGTCTACATATTTTCTTATGCACGTGTTAAACGACCCTATCCTTTTCCTCACCTAGGAAATTGTGATAATTTTATTGAGAAAGAACACGCTATATATATTTGTATATACTTCTCATTTTTACTTTGTTAGTGGATCCGGTAGTTGTGTGTAGTGTCTGGCACAAGGCCACCTTTTCGTAGGCCGGTACTGCATTGCCATCTGGTCCGCAACATGTGTAATTATCATAATTTCATGACATTTTCAAATGAAATTATGAATTTAAAAATTATTTATTTTATGTCAACTTTTACTTAATTAATAATTTGAATTAATAAATTGTACAGAATTCTTTAATGGCCTGTTAAAATGATTATGTTTTTAATTTTATTATCAAATAAAATTATGAGTTCGCTGAATTGTTTTTGTTCGGGTGTTTAAATAAAATTCTTCAGCGCTTTTTACATGATCATCATTATTTTAATAATAATAATAATAATAATAATAATAATAATAATAATTATTATTATTATTATTATTATTATTATTATTATTATTGTTAAGTGTCTATAAAGACAGTTAAATTTTATTTACAGATTTATTATCAAATAAAATTATGAGTTCGCCGAATTGTTTTTGTTCGGGTGTTTAAGGAAAAATGAAGTGTAAGCAATTCGATATGAGTCATCAAAATTTGGGTGAGGTGGTTGGTTTTTGAAAATAAATCCTATTAAATTTTCGTTTATTTTTTTGTCCTCGGCCAGCCGAAAAAGAAACATGAACTAAATTTTCATTTCTCAGAATTTGATCGGTAAAAAAATAGTTTCACTTTGTCTTTTTTGCACTCATGAAATTACATTTGAAATTCTTTTCAGCTTTTTTATTTGAGATGATAAAGTTAATGTTAACTTTGGATTTTTATTCCTATTATTATTCTAGATTTCAACTTCTATTAATTAAATATTAAATCATCTTTAATAATTAATATTTAATCATTATGTCTGTGGTATCTGTCTATATGCTATATATATATATGTGATTTTAGAAGTAATCCCTTGTTAGTTTTCATGAAAATTAAACGAGAATATACGTACGAATTTCATTTGTATTCATCGACATTTTCATTCTACTTACAATGAATTCCGTCTTTTCTATGACAACAGATTCATGAAGCAACGATTTATCCACAAGGATATTGTTACAAATAACAAGAAAAAGATGTCAATAATGATAAGTCGGCATCGTAGAAATTGAGAGAGAAAAGCATTTTGTTGTCGCAGATTTCGTCGCCTAATTACTGAACCTCAATGACGGATGGAAGAGAAACCAGAATCAACGTGTATTTTCCAAAGAGAATTCTTTTCATGTGCATGGTGTCCGAATAGACATGTTTTTGTTGAGGAAGGTTTTTAATTCTAATCTTCCTCCAGTACAATAATCAGGACCCACTCAAGGGAGCGGATTACTATTAAAAGGGAAATGATGAATAAAATGTGTTTAATGAAAGAGGGGGAGGGAAATTAAAGATGATGGGAACAAAATGTCGGCATGGAACTTCTTCCTTACAGTTGGAATATGACGGAAATGAGGATGATTTGATTCTGTGAAACTAGCATGGCATGTCCTAGCTGTAAAGATTTGAACTCGTCGAACTAAAGAATGGAGTGCTCATCCGAACATTGGTCACGGAAATAACGACAGAGTAGGGCCAGGTATGCAGTTTTGAATTTAGTTGAATTGGCTAGATGCAACCGTAAGTTCTATGCTAAGAGTTTCTTTTCTTGCACTTTCTTCCTGTTCTATGCTTTCCGGTCAACTTTGACCTTCAAAAATGTAAATGCAATGTCAATCGATATCTACTGACTTCCTGATTACTCTTTTATTGTTTTCGCTCCTTGATAATGTTTCTTTTTTTCTAATTCTTTCATACCCGGTAAACCATTGTGTCTTAGTGGCTTTACTGCCTTGCTTGGGGTAAATTCAATTAAAAAAAGAGAATTAAGGCAGAGAAGTAGGGATAGTGCAGCTCCAAGCCAGATATGGCATCAATAATCTGTTTCTGGTCTAATCTAACATTTTTAAAGATAAAGCCTGGAAGGAGGAGTTTGGTACTTCCTGGAGAGACAATGAACAGACCATTCTTCCAAAATATTTACCAAAGGAACATACGATTTCTGTTTGAGATCTGGAGAGAATCTGAGATCCATGGAGCTTCACTGAGAATGGGGCCATTTATCATGTCTGCAGAAAACACATCATTAATGATGGCAAAATGATAATAGCTTGATTTTTGAGGTATTGAAAGTTAAAAACCATCATTAATTATTTATTTATTTCCCCATCGATCTGTTCAATCTAGTTCAACCGAGAGATCAGCAGAGGTTCCGATCATCTGGCATTTTTAAATTCCACCCATAAATATATATGCCCAAGTTGAAATAATATAATTTACATTTTATTTACAGGATTAATAATACACTTTTAAGTCTTCATCTGGGAACTTCCACCCCGAATAAATATTATATTTGCTAATATCCAAAATATTTCCAGGGATCCAGTTAATCTATAACTTGACTGTTTCCCTAAAAACTCTGTCAAATACTCACCATTTTGAAATTCTATAGAAAATATTGAAGAAAATTAATCTTACAGCACATTTCACTAATACATTTATCGCCATATTACCCAAGGATCCACTGATGGTTTTAACTGAGTCTATAATCATTCATTGTCAACTATAAAAAACACATTTGTAGAATGGATGAAATTTATTTGTCAAAATTCCTTATTTAGCCACCGACAGTTTTTGCTGCTTTTACCTTTGTCAAGATGTTTCTAAATGAGCGGGACAAAATTATAAATTATCACAAAAAAAGAATACTTGGGTGAAAATTAAAAACAAATCTAAGGGAGATAACCACTTTTATTTTAAGGACGGCTACTCCGGAGAGTGGGAAGGGAGTTTCAAATATTCTTTTGCCTTTATTTTCAAAGCGTAAATCGAGAGAATCAATTAACAACAAAGATTGTGCAGTACCAATATTTTAAATCTGGTTTATCTGTTGCAACCTAGGAAAGGTTAGTGAATAAGAATAACCTAAACGAAGGTTGGAAATGAACGATAATATTTATTAAGGAAAGGCATACAAGATTTGCCAGCAGCGTGTAGAAAGTAATCAATTGCTAGTGGTGAGCTAGAAATGAATCAAGATGAATCACAAGTGAAAATATTTATTGCAAATGCATTTATGCACAAATGTGGCACAAGGCCTAAAATGGGGATGGGGAGGGCTGGTCTTGGCTTCTCTTAAAATTAAACTTATCTAGCCACAAACACTGACCCAGATATACTACAATAACCTTTGCACCAAAACAACACATTCTTGCTTACCCTTCTTACTACAACCACCAAAATACCCCCAGAGACTCTATGAAATCCTAACTAAACCCCCATATGTACAATTTTCGTCTGTGGGGTGGGGAATACAAAACAACTTTTAAAAATTTATAAACCCCAATGAATATTTACAATGATAAAGAAAAATTATCACCAGCCTTTCGCCAAATTCCAATGGATGGAGAAGTTTCCTTTCCGTCCTAATCTCGACTTTTAAGCAGATGCTTAAGGGACAGGATCAGTTGGGAAGAGGTAAACTTCCCGTCCCCATGGAATTCCTTCTATCGCGTCGTACATATCACGACTCGCATAACACCCAGTAAGCAAAAGAACACATAGTGCTCAGCCTTAGTCAACGGTGGTACGATATTGCTACAGATGGAGCTGGCCTCGAGAACAAAGAACTTTCCGCGCAGCATACGAACCATGATGTCAGCGAACGCAGTTTGGAGATTTTACCAAACGTGCTGAACAAAGTCTTTTGTCGGCCTAGAGGACTCCTTGGACCACCAGCCAGGTGAGTGATGACTCAGCATTAATGAGACATTTCAACACGGAAGCCAAAGGCTACAATCAGCGAGATTCCGGTTTCGTTAGACTGAGATCGCCTATCAAATCATCCTGAACGCCCTCACCCTAATACCTGATATAATGCTTACGAGACAACGGTTGGATATCGGAGAGGCCATCCGTCGCCCCTAAGAGGTACTTGAATGCAAACCGACATTCACAATGGAAGGAGCACCTGTGTTTGTGTAAACGGCAGGCTCCTCGTCGCACGAGCGTACACTTCTCAAGGATGGAAAGTTCTTGCGGGAGTATTCCTTCCAGAATTCGCCATTCACATCCGATCTAGGTAAGAAATGCGAAGCATATGTTGACGAATCTCAACACAAGGCACCCCAGAAACCGCCCTTAGAAGGGTGGAGGCAACAGATCTCGCGGTTCACCTTGGTGGACTTGCCTCCCCACAAGAAGGAGAACAAGAGCCATACGAATGCCAATAAAGTGTCAGACGGGAGTGAAATTAGGGAGAAGGGTAAAAGAGAATCGGGTAGATGTACGAGGCACATACTTCTACCCTTCGCTGCATGGAAAGATCCCTCCGGCACCAGAGACGAACCTTCAACCAGTTCATTTCGAACAAGAGATCGGAACTGAACCAGACGTTGGCCCGTCCGTCCACAGGAAAGATCCAGGAAGAGAAACTTCCCTCCACAAACACAACCGCAAACCAACAGATTTATCGCGCTTGATCTTCGTCCCTGTCACCATCTCGTAGCCTGTGATTTCTCTGCTGCCTTCGTTAATTTCGGTCCTGCTCGACACAAGGACCTAAGCGTCATCAGCATAGGTGAAGTACCTGGCCAAGGTGGTAGTACCAGGTAAGGAAATTCCACAAAGGCGAAAGTGAACAACCTTGACGAATGGAGCGAGAAAAAATGATAGGTTTTCTATTTTATCTCATTCTCTCTACCAGTGCACCGGGGGAGGCATACGGATGTCAGATCCAAGTGCGAAAGTACGACACGAATTTGGCGGCCGAAAGGACAGCCTCCAGAAATTGATGGTCAACCCTATCGAAAGCCTTAAAAGCATACCCGCTCGGCCCGGTGGCTAGGATCAAAGTGTAGTATCTGTGCTTTGTGAGCTGCCGGGTCGGGTGTCTGTCGAACTCTCTGCTTGCAGGGAGGAACTCTGACGAAGCTCCGCCGAAGGGTAGGGTTTTGTTGGGGGAGGTTGACGGAATTGCCCCGCCTCGGTGGGGACGATGGTTATTTATTTTTGGCTGGGCCTACGGGCTCGGAGATACCCACATTAAAAAGGCCTTGTGCCACATTCAATCCTCGTGGGTGGATTGATAAATACCATCGAAAGCCTTGGACTGAACAAAATTGATCAGCGTGGCATCACTGTTGATTTGCTCGATGATCAAACGTAACAAATGAAAGTTGCCCTTCACAGCACAAATTTGCTCAGGACCAATCAGACTAGGGAGGACAACCTGCAAACGGCCGGCTAAGAACTTGGCTAAAATTTTCAACTCGTGTTTAACATCGTCAAAGGCCGATAATTACCTATCTCATCCCCACTTTTTTTTCTTGAAAAACCAACTTGGTCATACCCCTGGTGAAGCGTTGAGGTATAGACCCCTGCTTCATCCAGTTGTTGTAAATCAGTGCCAGGAAGGAGACAAACACGTGCGACTGCCTCAAAAACATTTCGTAAGGAAAACCATCTAATCCCGGAGTATTGATCAGGCTAACCTGCTTCAGTGTATCCTAGATCTCAGACTCTGTAATGGGACCCTCGCACCCAGCCGCTTCAGCAGCCTCGAGGCAGGGATAGTCGGCCAAATAGGCATCTATCTTAGCACGGTTCAGACCGTGATCCCTGGTAAAAAGCTCCTGAAAGTAATCACGAAAAACCTCAATAATGCCCACGTCTCTAGTCACAGTCCACTTGTCCGGCAATGTGATACTCGCGATATCCGACTGGATGCACTTCGATATTCCTTTGCACGCAATTCAGCGGCCATCTTCCTTGCCTCTCAGGACATTCTTTTTAGTCTAGCCTTACCTACGATAGCTTGATCCTTCTTGATAAGCAAGGAGGCCAGCTCCGCCTTAGCTACGCCGCCGACTATCACTGGATGTGATCACCCGATCTAATTTCTCTCTACACAAATTTTGCTCTACTAATCCTGCTTGATTGAGTCAGCGACTAAAATCAGCAGCAAAAGACCTAAGTTTAGAATTTAAACAATCCCATCACTTATTCCCAACAACAGCTCCCCACTCAATTCCCGCTGTAGCATTAGTAGAAGCTGGTAACGAAAATCTTGCTCACCAAATAATGATGCGTTCAATTTCCAGTAACCATCCATCTTAACCTTTGGCTTATCTAAGTTTACACGAACCCGGACAAGTTTATGATCTGAGTAAACTATATAATGGAAATTTGGACAACTTAAAAACACTACGTCGACTCTCTTAACTAAAACTCGGTCGATGTAGCTTGAATGTTCCACCTTATCCGAGTTGGCGTCCTCGGGGTGCTCATTTCAGTACTTATCGACAAGATGAAACCTGTCGATAAAGTCCCGAAACCGCTGAACATCCGGGTTGTTAGTACCCGTTTTTTGCCCTATACGATCTATATCGGGATCAAGGACGGCATTCCGATCACCCGCTAGAACTATCGAACGAGATGTCATCAAAAATGGCTCGATCCGCCGAAACAAATCTGACCGCTGCGCATTGTCACTGGGCGCATAAACCCCAATGAGATGAAGGGCCTTCTCCTTTAGGGTAATATCCAGCACGCAAAGCCTGCCTGTCGGATTTGTGAAGACAAGGGCACACGCCGCATCCATACACTTGCTCACTAGCCAGGAAACACCTCACGAGCGTCCATCAAAACATGCTGAATAAAGGACAAACCTCTTAGACAGAATGTTTTCACGGTTGCGTGTTAAAAACCGGGTTTCCTGCCTCGCCCTTCAAAACTCCGACCTCAGGCCCCGGGCATTCAAAGCTGTTAAACAGAGAACCATTATCAGACCAATTTCGGGTTGAGAAACTGGATTGAGTATAGTCAGTGTAAGGATGCTGACAGCCTCCCCCATTGACTCATGGCTCATCTCATTCTTGATAGTGACGTCCCGATATATAAACTGCAATGACCAATCAAAATACAAGTATATCAGAATTCAAAAAACTTGACAACAAACCTTGGTTATAATAATTAATGCTTTAATGTTAGTGTGGCACTATTTAACGAGGCAGAAAGGGAAAAGAAAGAAAAAAGGAAAAGAAAAGGCATTTGATAAGCAAGAACACACACACGGCTAAGAGACAATGGATAAAAGGATATTTTGATAAGTAACAAATGGCGAAAGAGTGTCATTACAATGACAGGGAAATTCTGAGTAAAAAGAAAGGGAAAGAAGGAAAGAATCAGATATATTTTGGCATCGGCTGTGTTATCTAAGGATATGAAAACAAACTATTGGTACGGGAAGACATCTTATTATCAACTACAGACCGGCTGGCCAAAGAAAAAAAAAATTCAAATGAAAATGTTATTTCGATAAGTGATGAAAAAACAGGCAACTAAAGGGACTTTGGACAGATATAAAATTATGTTATCAGAAATATGTACCGAAGGAAAATGAATGTGTTTTTTTTTCTTTCTTCGAGGCGACAGACTGACTGGAACTTTGGAGATGTTTCTTTTTGAGACCGTGTTAAGAAGACCACACATTCTGATAATTAGCGATAAAATACCTGACGTAAACCACGTGTAGAACAAGAGTTATGACAGCCATTGTCATATTGTCCCGTTCGCGGCCGGAGAAATGATAAACCATTAAGAGGAAGAAAAGGGAAAGAAAGAGATAATTTTTTTTTTTAGTTAAGCAAGATATTTTTTTTTCTTCCTGAAACAAAGCCGCGGATTCGTCCACGTCCGACTAAGACATCATTGGTCGAGTGGTGATCACGTGACGCACGAGGGAGGCTGTTGCAGCCCATCTGGAGGATGAGTAAGAGAGGTTGCTACGAAGATGTGGGGAGGGCAGTTCACGACCCTCTGAAGTATGATGAGAAGGTGGGAGTGAGGAAAGGTTCCTAAAAATGGAAAAAGGTGGAAATTCCTAACCAGAGAGGTGGATATGTATTTAGAATTATCGAGGAACCCCCCGGCGCCGACAAACTCACCCCGGTTTTGGTCGGCGCCCATATAAAGGAAGCCACAACGAGCAGAGTTGAGTTCCAGCAGTTCCCAGAGTCAGTCTTCAGTTGAAGCAAGCCTCGCAGATAGCTGACCAGGATTCACGCACATTCCGGACCCCTCTTCAAAACAAGAACAATTATTTTGAAGAGCGACTTAGATCCAGATCACCGAAATAAGTTTTTCTTTTGACTTTCGTCCAAAGACCCACCGAAACACCAATTTCTTAGAGAGCAGACAACTTGAAGTGTTAAAACTTGCCTAGCGGAAAACGACGTGTCACAATCCATAGAACCGGTCAGGAGATAGATGCAGTCCTATGTGTCGAACAACTAGACATAAAGTTTGTTACCTTTTTCTTTGATACTTTGAACTTTTGAGTTTTCATTTTATTGTCTTTTATGCATATTTGTGTCGTATCACCCCCGTTGAACTCGGTTTGCAGTACGGCCCCAACCACTGTTTGATCTCGTCTGCCTAAGATCAATTCACAACGTGGGTAGGCGGACTGGGGAATCAGTGCAGTTACCTTGGTAACCAGGCGTTGGAAGCGAGTTGGGAACGACGAGGCTGATATCAAATCTAACCAGATTCCCACCAAAAGATTAGAACGTCACATTTGGAGCAGCGACACCCGAACGGAGCAGCGAGGAGCGAACGGCTGGCGCCGCGGCGAGGACGTCACAATTGGTGCTGTTTAGGGACGTCACAGTTGGTGCCGTGGTAGACTAGGATAGAACGTCACGGTTGACACTGCGACCAGGGGACGACGTCACATTAGGGTTAGACTAAAATAGAAATCATTCTAACTCATTAATATTAAATTTTACTATAAAATTGAAAATTAAAAATGACCAATTTTAAATTTAAAATTTAAACTGTGTTAAGTTTAAAATATTATAAAATTATTTAAAAAAGAAAGTGAGGAAAAATACATATTTTATTATTTATTTTGTTTTAATTGAAAGGCCAAAAGAATAAACATTATTCTAATGGGGATGTAAAGCTTCGTTACAACTTCGATAGATTTGAAGTGTTGATATGGACAGGGGAGGATAAAATCTTCTAAAAGACAATACATACACAATCAGATACACAAACACGTCGATATATTTAGATATATAAACACACAAAGCACGAACGAAAAACAGGTAATAGATGTTCACGACCCTAAAAAACACAAAAAACAGACAATGAAAGGCATATATAAGCCATCATACACACATACATTATACAGTTTATTACATACACTGTTTAATTGTGGTACGTAAAATATATGGAGAAACTTTATAAAAACTTGAAGTAGGTTTTCTGCCTGTTACAATGACCGTCATTTCCGACTACAAAAGTTCAAACAGTTGGGGACGGAGTCGAAGGCCGAACGATCGAGCAGGATGTCAAAGCTCCATCCCCCGTTCAGGTTGTCGGAAGTAGCACCTAAAATTTGTCTGTATTGCATAAAGAATGTACCCAGGTTTTCTGGAGAAACCTGAGGAGGGACCTCAAATACGGCCACCCTGGTCCTTCGCCGACACTCATCGTCGGTTCTTGGAGTGAAGTCTTTGGTTATCAATTCCCTTTTTGACATCTCAAGTCAATCTTCGGTAGTGTACAGCAGTACGTCCCACATGAAAAAACCTGTTACTTTAATTACTCTTTGGGAGTTAATTCCCCGGGACATGAGTGATTTAATCACTGTGTCTTTCCTGGAGCGACAAATTTTGCCGAAAGCTTGTCCACCAAAGAGACCGACACGATTCTCTTTTCAGACACCTTCAATTCTTGGAAGTCTTCTAAGAGCCCATCATTTTTACAATAATGTGCGAATCTCTTAGCATTTTCCAAGAATTCCTCGACGTATATAATGCAACTCTGAGGGGAATTCTAGCAAGAGGGCGATTCCCCGGCTGTCGTCTTAACTTGTGCTTCCATATTCTTCGGCACAGTCTTGTCATTGGTTTTACTTGAAACTGAAACGGTCTTTCCATTTTCTGTGCTGCTTGAAGCTCACACATTTGAATCCTGTGCTGGCGTTTTAAGGGTTACTTGCCCCCGTTTACTAGATTTCATTTTATCCGGGGTGTCTGCCTTAGTGGCAACCCCAAAAAGGTCTTTTTTCACAGACCGACTATCCTCGTCGGCCATTTTGAAAAAAATAATCCACCTCACTAAGCGGGTTTATTTATATATATATACATATTTTAATTCTTGTGAACAGAAAACGTAGGGGTAGGGGAGGAATGAAAAAATAAAATACACCAACAGATAAATAATTAAAACAGCAAAAAAAGCAAAAATTGATTAAAGAAGTTAAAAGAAAACAAATAGTAAAATCAGGTGCAGGGGGAGAAAATATAGAAAGAAAAAAATAAAAAGTAAAACCGGTTAAACGAGTGTAACCAAAAAATTAAATTAACTACAATTAAAAAATTAAATTAACTACAACTAAAAAATTAAATTAACTACAAATATGAACTAAATGATAAAAATAGAATTAATTCAAAAACAGATTAAATTATGAGGAGTGTTATCTAAAGGTTTAAGAAATAAAGCCAAGTAATTAACAAAAGACTGGACGTTAATCTAAAAGAACGTTAATCTAAAAGAAAGAAATATAAGTCGGCCGAAACTTAGAAGGGTAAACTAAAAAATAGCGACTGATTAGAAAGAGAAGATCAAAAACAAGGAAAATAAACAAAATAAGATATAGTTTAAATGTTAATAAATCAGTTCAAATAAGTAGCTTAATAATAGGTTGGTGCAAAAATAATGACGTAATAATGTCGTTTTTTGACGTTAAAAAATACGTCAAAAAACGACATTATTGCGTCATTATTTTTGTTTTATTATTAATAAAAGAAAAAAAAAATTAAAAAAATAGTCAGATAAGACTTTACTAAACAAAAAAATAAGACTGAAAGGAACATGGAATAAATCAAACAGGAAGAAATAAAAGCATGAAGAATAAATTAATCAAAGTATAGATACCTATGATCTAATGGAATTAGGCGTAAAAGAGCAAATAAAAACGAGGCAGGGTAAAAAACTGAAAAATAAAATTCAAGACTTTTTTTACCTTTTCTTATTCTTTTCTTATTCTTTTATCCTCAAATAACAGAAATAGCAAAATAAACGTTTAACTATAAATTAAATGAAAGAGAATTAAAACAAAAACCAGTAGTCCGGTAAGTTTTTGTCAAACGAAATTAAAACTAAAAATAAAGATGGCGGCTAAAGCCGCCAGTTATACTTACAAAGAAGCAATACAAAAATAAATTCAAACGAAAAATAAATAAATCTATAAAGAGAAATGAAATGAAAATAAACTTATCAGAAGGTTTTAGGGCCAATATTTACTTTGTAAAAAATAAAAAATGTGGCACAAGGTCAAATCTGGGGGATGGGGGAGAAAGGGACGGCCTTCATCTGTCTTAACTTTAAACTTAGCTAGTCACAAACACTGGCCCAAACAGACAACAAAATTCCTTACACCAAAACAACACATTCATACTTACCTTTCTTACTACAGCTGCCATAATACCACATCGTCACTATGAAAGTCCTAACTAGACCGCCATATGTACAAATAATTGTCCGTGGTTGAATGAGAATAAAAAACAAATTTAAAAATTGTTCTAAACGATTATTTACAAAGATGTAGAAAACTATTTACAAGAAACTAAACAAAATAATGTTAGCAATAAAACCCCCATAGTCTCTAAATGTGGCAGAAACATTAGTTAACCGGACGAAATTAATGCAGGACTTAATAATATAAAAACATTCATTCATCCAATCACTCGCTTCAACATGCAGTCATTTAGACACAACAAAAATACGAAAAAACACACTCGAAACAAAAGGCGTCCCGTACCCACCAGAGAACTGATGTCACTGAGCACCTAACAAGAGTGGGATGGGGAATTAAAGCAAAGAAAATATAGGGACAGAAATAAGAGGGGCCAATGAGCAAACATCCTCCAGCTAAGTTAACCTAAAGAGAGACAAATAAGGACAAAAAAACGAAAACCTAAACTAATATAAATCTGCGCGGGGTTAGACTATGTTTAATACATGAAGAAGAATATCCTGATGCCTAACCGGCATCAAAATGTCACTCTAGGTTAGCCTTTTTACTAAAGTGAGCCACCGCTTTTCCGTCCTAATCTTTACTTTAAGCTGCTGCTTAAAGAACAAGATCAGTTGGGAAGAAGTGAACTTCTCGCTTTCATAGAATCCCTTCTGACGCGTCGTCCAAATCACGACTCTCATAACACCTAGTAAGCACGAGTGTTCAGCTTTCGTTATCGGCGGTACCACATTACTACAAACAGAACTTGGCTCAAGGACAAAGAACTTTGCACGCAGCATGCAGACCATGAGGCCTTCAACAAACTTGCACCACGGCACTACGACCCTAAAATGAAAGAAGACGTGACTCAAGGTGTCGACCTGCTCACCACAGCGGCGGCAGTTTAAAGATTTCTCCAATCCCGGTGCACAGTCTTTTGGCGACCCAGAAGGTCCCCACAAATCATCAGTCAGGTGAATGATGCCTCATCGTTATTGAAATATTTCAACCCGGGCACCCAAGGCCATATTGAGCGAGACTCCTGCTTCGTAAGACCAAGATCGTCAATCAGTTCATCACGAACGACCACCACCCCCACCTCGTAACTAACACTTGATACAATGCCCTACGAGACAACACCTAGACGTTTGAGAGGCCATCCGACGCCCAAGAATCGTTTCAGAGCAAGGTGGCATTCACAACAGAAGGAACACTCGGCTCGGAGTAAGCGGCCGGCCACCTCTTCGCACAAATGCACACTTCTCAGGGAAGGGAAGTTCTTACGGACGTCTTCCTTCCAGAAGGCGCCCTCCTCGTCCGAATCGCGATACATTCGATCTAGGAACGCGATGCGAAGCATATATTGAAGAATCTCAATGCGAGGCATATCCAGCGCCTTCAGAAGGGTGGAAGCAACAGATCTCCCGAGGTACCATAGCGGCCTTGGCTCCACAAAATTAGCCTTACTAATGCAATTATTGTGGCAGACGAATGAGGAAGTACAGAGAGTCGGTAAAGGAGAATCGGGTAGATGTGCGAAATACATACTTCCGCCCTCTCCTTTAAAGAAAGCATCCTCCGAGACCACAAATTAAATGCAATCTCGGCCTTCTCTTGTACCCCCGGCCAATTCATTTCTAACTGAATATCGGGACCGAACCAGACACCGAGTATCTTGATCTAACCGTCCGTCCAGTGGAAAGATCAGGGAAGAGAGACTCCCTTCCACGCACCCAACCGCAAGTCAACAGACTTATCACGGTTGATCTTGGGCCCTGTCACCATCTCGTAGGAGCGGATTCGCCTTTAACTTGCGAAGGAAAGGTTCCAACGCAAGAACGTAAAGCACAGGCGAAATCGGATAACCTTGACGAATGGAGCGAGACAATACGAAAGGTTCCGATCGTACCCCATTCACTTACACCAGTACAACGGAAGTCGCATGCAAAAGTTGGATCCGAAACCCTATCGAAAGCCTTGGACTAATCTAAGCTGATCAGCGCGGCTTCACTGTCGACTTTCTCAATGATCAAACGTACCATATGAAGGTTGGACTGAATAATCCTGCCCTACACAGCACGAGTTTGTTCGGAGTCAATTAGACTATAGAGGACAACCTGCAAATGGTTGGCTAAGATCTTTGCCAAAATCTTTAACTCTGTATTTAACATGGTTAAAGGGAGAAAGTTACCTAACCCATCCCCACCTTGCGTAGCAACTTGATCACACCCCTGGTGAAGCGTTAAGGTATAGACCCCTGCTTCAGTTGTTGTAAATCAGTTCCAACAAAGCAACAAAAACGGGCGACTGCCCTAAGTAAACTTCTTAGTGAAGACCATCTGATCATGGCGATTTATCCAGGCCAACTTGCTTCAGCGCTTCTCATATTTCTGACTTTGTGATGAGACCATCGCACCCAGCCGCTTCAGCTGCCTCAAGGCAGGGAAAGTCGGCTAAATAGGCGTCGAAGTGAGCAGGGTTTAAACCGGGCTCCCTAGTGAAAAGTTCCTGAAAGTAATCCTCACATAAGCCCGAGTTTGTAGTCACGGTCCGTTTATCCGGCAAGGTGGCACACGCAATATGTCACCGAGACGCATTCCTACATTCCTCCGCATGCAATTCAGCGGCCATATTCGCCGCCTCAAAAGACATTCTTTTTAACCTAGCCCTAACTACCAGACCTTGATCCTTCTTGATAAGAAAGGCGGCCAACTCTGCCTTTGCTAAGGCTATTTCCCCACTATCACGGGATTTATTTGCCCGATTTACTTTTTGCTCACAAGCCGTTTGCGCCGCTAATCTATCTAGATTGAGTCGACGACTAAAATCGGCAGCAAACGTTCTAATTTTAGATTCTAATTTATCCCACCAGGCATTCCCAACCACAGCCCCCGTTAATTATCTCTGTATCATTAGTAGCAGCTGGTCCAGGAAATCCTGCTCACCAAATATTGATGAGTTTAATTTCCAATAGCCAGTTATCCTAACCTTAGGCTTATCTAAGTTTACACGAAGCCAGACAAGCCTATGATTCGAATAAACTATGTAATGGAAACTTGGATACCCGAAAAGACCTACATCGACTCTCCTGACTAAGACTCGGTCGTGGTAACTAGAACGCACTCCAGCAGCTGAGCCACCACTATTTTTCCAAGTCCATACTACCTCCCGAGGGTGCTAATTCCGGTACTTATCGACACGATCGAACATCGATAAAGTCCCGAAATAGTTTAACGTCCGGGTTTGTACCTGAATAAGGCCCTATATTATCTATGTCGGGGGCAAAAACGTCATTCCAATCCCCCGCTAAAACTACCCGACGAGATGTCAAGAACGGCTCGATCTGCCGAAACAAAGCAGGCCACTCAGAATGTTCATTTGGCGCATAAGCCCCAATGTGACGAAGAGCCTCATCCTTTATGGTAACATCCAGCACGCAAAGCCTGCCCGACGGATCTACGAAGAGTACACGCAACCTTCAGACTTGCTCCCCAGCCAAGAGACAAGGGACGAGGCCGGAATTTGAATGCGGTTTGCCGATTCCACTTTTCACGCATTCCTTGATTCCACTAATAATTTTTCTTCCCAAAGATTTGCAGTCCTTCCTTAAGTCGATGTACAAAAGAGTTTTCTTTTCTACTTTAAAATATCAAAGAGGAAATGGAATAATGAATTGTTGTTGTTGTTGTTAGAATCATTTTTCAACAGATTCTATCGTCATGTCGAAAACAGCAAAGTAAAAAGCTACTTTGAATTTCAATTTTGAATCTTGTTTCCTTCGCTTCAAAATTATTGTTGCTTTCTCCTTTATTTCCAACTTGTTTTTCCAATTTTCTTCTCTTTCAAAATATTGTCTCCACTTCCTTAGCAATCTCAGTAGCATTGGTCAAAACATTTTGAAAAAATATCCTCATCTCCGAAGTTCACACCATAATTCTAAATCATTTGCAACTTCATTTGCAATTTGACAAAATTGAATTTCAGTCTGGTTCCTTATTCCGCCAAAATTTATTTTAAGAACTGACACCTTTTGTGATTAAGATTTTTAGGCAGGAGGCAAACAAGACAAATATGTTGATTTACTAAGAATAACTTAGATATGGCACAAGGCCAATAATGTCGAGCACTCAGTCACTATTGAACTAGCGAGACAAGTGAAGAAGTGCCCCCAAAAACACAAATATGAAAACCCCCCATCACAGTCGTCTCCAGATGTCGGCCCAGAGTCTATGATACGAGTCCCTCCCTCAATCTACTGCATCTTAATTTTGATAAAGTTTTATTCATATAAAATATAGCTTTAATTGTAACCTCGTTATGGACAATGGAAGTATGATACAACAAGAAATCTTACAGATTATTGACAGCATTCCAAACATATTTCTTCATATCAGTCCTACACCTCTTTCATTTTTCCCGCCCCCTGCTTATATGATCTTGTGTTTGTCACTGTTAGAAATCTCCATTGTTAGCCCACCTCGTTTGAGAAAGTCCTACAATATTAACATTTAAGCTGTTCATTTTCCTGTTTTATATTATCTCACTGGCCACATTGATTTAATGTTCTTATATTTCATATCCAGAGAATTCTTTTTTGTTTGATGCGAACAATCACTGATACCTGTTGCCCATGCCTTACCTTACAATTCCAAAGAGTGTGACCCCCATTTACTCGGTTTATGCTAACAGTCTCTGGGTGACGGTCCGCTGTTACCTGTCGCTCATGTCTACCCTTACCGGTTGAGGAGGTAATTCCAATAGACTTAACCCCACTTAACGATGCATCGAGAGAGCACAAAGTATAAAAGAAGAAATTGAAAAGTTTTCCTATACGCTAGACAATGCCAAGCTTCATTGCAACTCTCAAGAAATTACAACTGACATCGGAAACCTGAATACTAAAGTAGGAAAGGAAAGAGATGGTGAAATAGTTGGCAAATTCAGACTTGGACCTCGTGATGAAAGCGGAGGTAAATAGGTCGAATGGCGTACGGTGAACAATCAGGCAGTAGCCAATATCTGCTTTCACGAACACCCAAGACATACATAGACACGCATAAAAACGAAAAACCAAATCGACTATATAACTATCAATAAGAAATTCACGAATGCAGTTTTACACTGCAAAACATACGCAAGTGATGACTGCGGGAGCGACCACCTTCCAGTGATATGTAAACTCAGAGTGAAGCTACGTAAATTGAAGAGGGCTAAAGTAAACCTATATTGCAATACGTCAAACTCTTGAGAATGACCCAAATGTGAAGAAGAAATATATGAACAGGGTGAAAAGCAGATACAATGGACAAAAGAGAATTCAAACCTGAAGTGAGACACGTTATGAGAAGCATCCGGGCCTCCAAGATCCCTTCCCGCTCGGGTTGGAGCTCGAGGCTCATCAGTCCCCACCCGCTCTGATTCAGCCAGTCATTCCATGTTGTATGGAAAATTCCCATCTGATAAAGTTTTAAGCCAATCTGACTGAAACGTCCACAACAATTACGGAATTACATGAAATAATTTATTTGTAAAATCTACATCAGAAAGTTTCTTGGTCAGACATTTCACTGGCGGTTGCCTTTGCTTGTCAAATATTAAGAACTGCTGAGAGGAATTCTCGTCGCCATATTTGTGGGGGAAGGACATTTGAGTGCAATGACCTCTTTAGACAAAATTGGACACAGAAATGAAACGGAAGAATCTCAAGACGAAGCCTTCTTCTGCGACAAATGGAAAAGGTCGAAGAAAGGACAAAAGAAGACAAGGATTATTTAGGATTCAATATTGGGAGAACGGTGATATTTTAGTTTGGATTCACTTACGGTAAATCTCTTTCTCTCTCTCTCCCTTTCTCTCTATCTATCTATCTATCTATGTACATCTCATGCCTTTGTTTTTGAATTTTATGAAAATTATATTAGTAAACGTAGTGGAAGGGGGAAATAATCCAAAGAAAATAATAAGAAGAATTCGTCAGTTACTTCCCCTTAACCGCTTAATATTTTCAAAAAATCTTAAAATTACAGAAAAATGTTTATTTTGTAAAGCGAAGAAAGGAACGCGATTTTCCGTGACTCCATCTTCAAGTGAAGGGGGAAAAAGAGAAGAAAAAAGACAGAGAGTGTGAGGGGGAACGGATAGAAAAACTGACATTTGTAGGGCGGGGCGGTGTGGTCGTGAAAAAAAAAGTAAGAAAGAAAAAGAATGTAAAAAAAGGGAAAAACGAGAAAAAGACAAATTAAAAGGGAGAGAGAGAAAAAAGAAGACGTAAATAAAAAGAAAGAAAAAAGAAAAATAGAAAAGGTAAAAGATGTGAGGGGAATAAGAAAAATTCTTTCTACGATTCTTTGACTGACATAAGAATTTTAATTGTCGAAAAACCCTGCAATAGGTATCTCCACTATTTCGGCATAAATTTTCTATATTGAAGTTTAAAATGAATTTTTTACAACGAAAAAACATCCTTGAAGATTTCATTTTAGCTTTAATTGAAAGTTTAATAATTAAATTTACGATTTCTATTAATTAAACAATTCTGGTGTATTTCAGATAGAAACTATATACATTTGTATTGTCAAATTTAATTTCAAATTTTTAAATTTTCTTAAAAACGACCATTTTCTTAATTTTAAGTAGGAATGTCCATTTTTTCGCTAAAAAAATGGCACACCCTGATGAAAAAGGCCCCAAACTTAATAAAAACAACGTTTTATCAGGAAAAACTTTATGTTATTAATAAGAGTAGAGACCAAAGTATTTTTTAATTATTTTTTGAATTTTTTTTTCCTTTTTAGCACGTTTTAATTTGTGGCTGAAAAATCTTTTTTTTGTTAGGTCTGAGATCCCCTAATATTTTGCTATAGCTTTTTTTCACTTAAAAAACACATTAATTTGGAAATTCTTGTAAAAATCAAATAATTGTCGCAATTTAAGTGGAACTTTCAGAATTTATTCCGAATTGACTGAATTTATTGTAGAAATGTTTGTCTTTTAGAAAGTCACAGTAAAACCATTTTTTTTTTTTACGTTTAATACCCACCTTACTTAAGTTTATGAAAACTTTAAAACTAGAATACTTGTCTCTAATTTTATTTTTTTATTAAATAAAGAAGACTTTGAGGAATATAAATCATAAATTTCGTGTAAAAATTTGATACGCGTGAACTCCAATTTTAGCTCTGAATTTAAAATATAAAAATGCAAGAAAACTAAGGCATTATTTTATGAATACAGCTTTTAATGGATTTTATCAATAATATATATTAAGGACTTTTTTGTCTGAAGTCAAAATTCTTTTAGGTTGAAAAATAAATTTTTACGAGAATTTTTTCCATTTCTAAATAAAAAATAATAATAGTGATAAATATTTCATAAATAAATTCTGTTGTCCCTCGGTTTTTTTGCTCATTAAAAAGATCTATTTTTACAGATCATAAATTAGAAAGCTTATTACAATCTGTGATACGCGCGATATTTTAAAATAATTTTTTATGATTTCAAAAATGTATTAAAATCATCTCCGACAAAACTACGGGTGTACATTTAAAAATAAGATGAATAAAATTATGTTAGAGTTATACCCCTTAACTGACTGATTGATTGAAGCGTGTACACTGTACAGACAGTAGCTAATAACAGAAAGACTGACAGTCTTTCTGTCATTAGCTACTGTCTGTACACGCACTTGTCAAATTTTCTGAGTGACCATTATCGTCGCATTGTCAACAAACTTTTCTAATTTTGTTAACAAAACTTTTCTTCTAATTTTATTTTTAAATATAATCAATTCTTTTTCAGTGAGAGACAAATATTAATTTTTTTTTCTTTGATTCATTATTTTTCAATTCAGAGCAGATTTAGTAGTAGGTTACTTACTATTTCCAAAGACTCCTACTTTTAATAAAAAAAAAAAAAATTTCAGGAACCAGAAAGGTTTTGGGCGAAATTTCATGAAATTAAGTAAGGCGGGGGGGTAACATATTTAAAAAAAATATTTTTTACCAAAATTTTCTAAAAAAAAAAATTTTAAATATAATTTAATTCATTTGTGAATAAGTCCTGAAAATTTCATTAAAATCTGTCAATTACTTGATTTTTACAAATCGACGATGACGACGACGACGTTATTTTTTATGACGCCGCGATGACATAAAACAAAAGAATTTAACCAAAATTTCGAACGTGTTAGAAAATATTAAAAAAAAATTAAAAAAATAATTAAAAAATACTTTGGTCTTTCATCTTAATAATATTAATTAATTAGAAAAGCTTTTAATTGCTTTTGTAAATAAGTAATATTAAGGACATTTTTGTCTGAAGAAATAATTTTTTTCTGATGAATAATTAATTTTTACAAGTTTAATAAATTTAGTTGCACTAATTTTTTTAAAATAATTTTTTATGTTGTATTTTTTACTTAATACATTCTTTATTTCCATGTATGGTAGACTGAAATTGCCATTATTATAAAAAGGTCACGTGATCTAAGAGTTTTGTCCCTTTACGTGGCCTTTTCATAACGTTTCTTGATTGCTTTCTGACAGGTTGTATTTTCCATTCAGCTTTAAAAGTGTAAAATTTAAACTTTAAATCTTAAAGTAAGTTTTCTTTTTTTTTCATTTACTATTTCACTAAATATTTTTATTTTATGTATTGTATTTTCATTAGTGTGGGTCATACTCAAATAGAATATTTAGTGAAAAAAAATTATGTCATTTATGGTCATCCGTAGTAGCTGTCATCGCTTCGTCATTCAACAATCCATCAATCGTGGGATCAGATTAACAGGATCGATCGTTAATAATTCGTTGTATATTATTTTTTCAGGCTATAAGTAAGAAAGATTTCTTTCAAATCAGATTACTTTAACTTTAAATTTTATAATTTTACTAAAATAACGTGTCAGAAATTATTTTAAATATTTTTAAAATCGATGAATTTGTGTTTGTTTACAAAAAATTAAGAAAATGACCGATTTTAAGAAAATTTAAGAATTTGAAATTAAATTTGACCATCAAATGTATATAGTTTCTAGCTGAAATACACCAGAATTGTTTAATTAATAGAAATAATAAATTTAATGATTAAACTTTCAATTAAAGCTAAAATGAAATCTTCGTTGTAAAAAAAGTCATTTTAAACTTAGAAAATTTATGCCGAAATAATGGACTTACCTATGAAGTAAGGAAGACCAACCAGAATACAATTAAGTTGAGCATTGTTCTCCGCTGTTAAGGCCTTTACTTTTACGAAACACGTATGGAGAAGTTAATTTGATTTTTCAATTTCAACTGAGAAGAGTACCTATAAGTATCAGTATCATCTTATGAAATTTAACTACTGCTAAACTTTAATTTATGTGATCTTATTTTTATATTAATCTCAGTTATGACGTTTTTCCATAAATGAAATATCAAAATTAATAATAAAAGTACATAAAATTATAGTATTTTATGTACACTTCTAATAAAATTTCATAAAAAAGATACCTATAAATTAGATACCTTTTTCTTATGAAATTTAATCTCACTCTTAACAGTCTTATTTTTTAATTTCTTTATATTTTCCATAAAGCATCGTAAACGTAAAGATGAAAGCTAAGTACAAAATAATAAAAAATTAGAGCGCTGAAAGTTTTCCGTAAAAGTAACGAGGTAAATAATTTGTTCACTTAAATCTAAATAATTTCACTTCCTTCCATCCGTAGAAAGAATTATCCTCCCGTAAGTTATCTAAACGTCATGAATGTGTCTTTCGTCACCTGTCAAAAGACGCGAAAGGTTATGACCTGCATTGTTTTATTTTCAAATTACATTTTTTCGGCGCAGAAGCTAAGTTAAGCTTGGTTCAAAATATTTTAAATCAACATTAAAATTTCTGATTTTCTTAAAATAAGTTTTGAAAAAAATGATAATTGATTTTTAAAATAACTTTAAAGTGAGATTTTCATTTTTTTAAATGGTTGAAATCTCAATTTTGCTGACTCAAAAACAAGATTTTTAACGAAAATTTCGGATGTGCTAGGAACGATTAAAAAATGTAACCCCCCCCCCAAATATTTTGATCTTTATAAATATTTAGATGATAAAATTTTGTTTTCGTCAAGTTTCGCGTCTTTTTCATCAGACTTTTGCTCTTTTTTTTTTTTTTTTTTTAGCGATGTCAATCAGTAACTATTATTTCAGTTGATTTTTTTTTCTTAATTCTTATTAATAATGATGATATCACGACTAGATTTTCTTTCTCTTGCTTTTATCTTCATTCAAACCTTTTTGTTAATGATGATGATGATTGTTGTCCTGAGTCCATTTCCCACCCCCTCGTCTCCACCTCCGGTGGTCCAGCCACACCCTTTCCTATCACCCTACACATCCAGTCGGTACCCAGAGATGTCAGTCTTTAAAAAAAATCTTTCCTTTCCCTGGGGCATCAATATGATCCCAACCCAAACAGAAGAAAGAGAGAGAGAGAGAGATCTTTTTTTAATTCTTTGATTCATCTCATTTTTATCAGATGAAAAAAAAACAACTTTTAATTCCATTTGAAAATTCAATCTCAATTCCTTCCGCATTTTTTTGTCACCCTTTGATGATCGGAGAGAAAAAAATGACAACAAACGAAAATATCTTGTGAAATCCATCGTTTTTATTTAATTTTTTTTGTTCATAGAATTAGTAAAGATTTTTTTTATTATTATTAAATTATTTTTAAACAAAGAAGAAAAAAAACAAAAAAAAACTTATGTTTTTTCTTTAATTTCAAAAATTTTCATTAAATTTTCTCCGTCGTTTTCAAAACAAACAAAGAATTTTTTTCCTAAAACAAAAATCCTCGGAAAAATTTCAGATTCTTTCGGAAATTTGTACAGAACTTTTTCAGGTAAGACT
Organism: Acanthosepion lycidas; assembly: GCA_963932145.1. NCBI lineage: Eukaryota > Metazoa > Mollusca > Cephalopoda > Sepiida > Sepiidae > Acanthosepion > Acanthosepion lycidas. The sequence goes on along the minus strand of OZ010614.1, from coordinate 709,915 downwards.
GAAAAAATGCCTTCCTTGTTGCAAAAATAAAACTGACCAAATTCATCGGCACAAAAATCGAGAATTTTTTCTCGAGTTTTGACGATTTGAAGAATTTGGCCATTTTGATCAAAGACAATCATTTCCAACATTCCTCGTCTTGTCCCCCACAAATTCCCGGTCGTCGGATCGGCACGAAGGAGGGGGTCAGAAATAAGACCCGACAACGGCGAATTCTGAAGTTGGATTCTTTTTATTTGAGTTCCATCCTGAGAAAAACAAAGAATTTCTTTAAAATCCAAATCACAAACGAAAATTTCTTTGTTAATTTGACACAAAGAACAAAATGGCTTTTCTTTTGTTTTGATTATTTCTTCTTTTTCCTTCCAATACAAAATTCCTCCCTCCATGCCGGACTCCGACCACAAAGGACCACAAACCACAAAATTGCCTTTAGAAAGACAACAAATCTCCCAGGGTAAGAATCCTTTATCCTCCAAGGGATATCGGTTGAGGAATTCGCCAGTCACAGAGAAATTTTTAAACGAAATGTCGCCGCCATCATAAACAAACACATAATTGGCTTCGTCGCTGACGGCAATTGAAGAAATCTCCAGCTTCGAATCCTGCAGGCGGAATTCGCTTTCCAGTTTCAGTTCCCTTGGAGGCCATGTCTCTATCGTGAAGTCGACGATTTCTTTTTGAAGTTGGTCCAATGATCGTTGGCACCATTCTGGGACGGTCACCACAAAATGGCCTTCCTTCACAGGAGCGAAAGATTCGTGCAGCCGCCCTGAAAGCTCCTCTTCTATCAATTCTACAGGTTCACCGACGGTCTCTTTTTTTTTGCCGGGTCCTGCCAAAAGTTTCAAATCTCTGAGCCATTTTTCCGCCTCCTTCAAGAGGTTTTTTTTCTCTTCTAGGGATTTCCCCCATTTGCCCTTCAGTTCGTTCGTCTTTAGATTTATTTGATCGCACAATTCTTTCGATTTCGTTCTTGTCTTTTCAATAAACGCATCAAATTCCTGTTGGACTTTTGAACAATACGATATACAATCGCTTGATAATCGTTCAATAGATTTCTCCGTCCATTCAATTCTTTGACCGAGCCGCTTTTTGAAATCTTCGACATCTTTCATCAGGTGTCTTGGGTTTATTATCGGCAGCGCTGACCACTTCGATGTAGCCATTTCTAGATTTCGTTCAGGCAAAATGAAATCTGAAAATGCAAAGATAAAAAAGTGTTTTTTTAGAAGAAAAAAAAGGTCAAAGTTCAAAACCATAAAATGTCGTTCTAAAACCGAAGGCAAAGCGATCAGAAACCTTTAGATAGAGAGAGTGAAAGAGAAAAAATAAAATATAGAGAGAGTGGGAGAAGGAAATATAGTGCGTGTCAGAGTTAGTAAAAAAGGGAGAGAAATCAAAAGAAACAAAGGAGAGAGTGGTTATCGATGTACAGATGAGAGGGAAAGACACGCGAGCAATTCGAGAAATGGAAGGAAAGAAATGGTAAAAGAAACAGAGAGGGAGAGAGAGAGACTCCAATCTGTTGTCTTCACAATCACTTAACATTCAGATGTTAATTAAATTGCTTCACTGTTCCTTTCACTGGACACGATTTAAGAAATTTCAAAATGGCGGCCTTTTATCGTCTGTTTTAGAAACGATTCTTTTTATATATATATATATATATATATATATATATATATATATATATATATATATATATATATATATATAATGACAAAATTGAACCCATCTTAAATAAACTCGTCCACTAATTTAAAATATATATATTTTTAAATGGGGTCATTTTTGGCGTGGGGGCTGTGATTTATTAGACTTTCAAGCCACGACGATTATAAGAAAAACGGGGGTTCTGCTTATAATATCGATGAAGTGTAAAATCGATCCCTGACTTTTTTTATACATTAGGCATTTTTTAAATGTTTATTTTATTACAAAAACTTCGTTTAAAGAAGAAACAATTTTTTGAATGAAAAATTAATCAATCAAAGTCTACAATATTTGTTTATTCTTCATTTAAGATAATGGATTTTTCCCTAAGTCTGTGAATTGCTCCCCCCACAAAAAAAAAGTGAAAAATATGCAGATATCTCTGATGAAGGCAGAGTTTCATTGTAAATTCAAGTCAAATAATTCTTTCAAAGTCAGAGATCGATTTTACACTATATCATTATTATGAAGAAGACCCTCACTTTAATAATAAAAAAAATGAAAACTTTTCGATTCTGAAAAATGTCGTCATCGTCGTTTGAAGAAAATCCAATGAATGTTAATCTGCAAAATATAATTCTCTCCCCCCAAAAATGTCGCACTATTTTATTACAAATGGACCAATATATTTAAGTAGTGCCAAGAAGGGAATGAAGTTTTCAGAAATATTACAAACTGCCTACAATCGAAATAAAGAAGGAGGAAGAAAGCAAAGAAAACAAATTCGTTGATTAAAAGGAAAGAAATAAGCAGACAACACATAAATAGACAGAAATAAACGTCATCTTTTTAATCTTTCTGATATCATTAGAAAGACTTTATCAGAAATATTAACTAAAAACGAATTTATTTTACCACAAAATCCGGATCAGACACTTATTAACATTACGGAAAGAAAAAAAAAAGATAAGAAAAAGCTTGTCTCTAAATATGAATTCGGTTAAAAAAAAAAAAAAAAGTAGGAAAAGAGAAAATAAAATAAAATCAGGAATTCTCGTTGTTTTGATGAAAACATTTGAGAAATTTCGACTATTTGGAAATCGATATAAAATTTCTGACTTACATTTGATTTCGTTTCGATTTCACTTCAGTGAATTTTTTTTAGTTTTTCTTCAAATTTCGGAGACCAAATAAAAAAAAAACAACGTCTTCTTGGTGTTGCTTCTCGCAAAGTGAATTGAGCAGGGAAACGCTGTGACGCCATTGGAGTTTAAGGCATTTCATTGGACGAGAATAATCACACCCTGCCCGGACTGGAGGGCGTTTCCCAAGTTAACAAAACTTGTATATATGTGTATGTGTGACTGAAAAACGTTTTATGAAAAATTACTTCATATTTACTTGTATCAATCTGTCTATCTTGTACGTAAAAAACATCTCTCTCTCTCTCTCTCTCTCTCTCTCTCTCTCTCTCTCTCTCTCAGTCTGTTCATATCTCTCTGTCTATAGCCCACTCTCTACCTACCTACCTTGTATGTAAACATCAACATTTCTTTCTGATTACGTTCATTGTCAATGCTCAACTATAAAAATATACATTCATTGTCTATCTTTTTATTGATGTTTTGTGTGTAACCGCCATTTCATGAACATTAAAAACACATGGAAATGCTTTGTTAACAAATAACATCTTTTCTTTTCCATCCGAATTTCAAACGAATATAGTCTGATTTTTTTTAATCATTATGTCCATAGACATGATTAAATATTAATTAGTAAAGATAATTTAATATTTTATATTTGAAATCTAGAATTTAAATTATAGGAATAAAGCATTAACTAAAACTTATTTCAAATAAAAAAAGCTGAAATGAATTTCAATCATAATTTCATGAGTGATTTTTTGATCAAATTCTGAGAAATGAAAATTTAGTTCGTTTTTTTTCCGCTCGCCAAGGACAAAAAAGAAAAGAAAGTAGGATTTATTTTGAAAAACCTACGACCTCACCGGAGTTTCAATGACACATATGAAATACTGGGCCAGGTTTTTCAGCGAGCCCATGTCGTAACCGAGGGTGACACAAGGTCATGGGTTAAAAAGTAGGTTTACCGGCAATACCGTGGTAAAATTGCCCCAATCCCGTCCCCCTTTTGAAAGGAGAGGTACGACCTGGAGGTGCCACAGTCCTCTGGAGCTCGAGTAATAATATTATGTTGAAATTTTACCATTCTTTTTATTCAAATAACGGTAACCCAATAAAATCATAATTTTATTTGCTAATAAAATTAAAAATATCTTTATTTTAAAAGGCGATGAAGAATTCTGTACAATTTCTATTTATTAAAATCTACCTGTAAAAGATGACATTAAGCAATTTACGAAATCATAATTTCATTTGAAAAGTCACGAAAACACAAACACACACACACATGCGTGTTCATGTGTATGTGTGGGTATGAGTGTAGTTTTACTTTTGCATTACATAATCGAGTATATAATACATTTTATTTTTGAACTTTTATTAAAGTTTATTCATTGCAAGTTTCAAGAGTCTCTCAAGGTAGAGTATTACTGAATGTGGTGCATGATATGAATGTCACAGGAATAAGTAGGAAGATGAGTCACAAAATTAAATTTCTTTCAATATTAAGAGAAATTATTCTTGCTTGACAGAAAAGATTTTATAATTGTGTTCAAGGAAACATCATAATAATAATAATAATAATAATAATAATAATAATAATAATAATAATAATAATAACAATAATAATAATAATAATAATAATAACAATAATAATAATAATAATACCCAAACCCGGTAACGGTTACGGAGGTAGGACCTGTAACCTGTTTTCTGAGACTTCACAATACAGACAGAGAACAATAGAAGCTAATCGCCCAGGCATCATTATTAGGGACCGCAAACACAAAAAAGTGCCTCCTTATTGACATGGCAGTCCCTGATGATTGCAATGTATCTTTGAAGATCTTCAAAATCTATCAAAATACAAGGACCTTGAAATCGAAATCTCAAAAAATGTGATATATGAAGGACATCAACATTTCCAGTTGTAGTTGGAGCCCTCAGATTGATTGGAAAAGATTCCAGTAGAGACATTGAAGGAATTCCTGGAAGCCCATGCCTTAAAGAAATACAAAAAAATTGTAATCACGAGTAGAGACCACACCTTACAAAGGACTTTATCTATTAAAAATATGTATGATTTTATTTTTAAATTGCTCCGTTAGAAAAATGCCATGATGCCATTTCTGACCTTATGTCTCTGGCCGGGACCCGGAAAGAGATGAGTACACACCAGAAATCAAAATAAAACAAAAAAATAAATTATTATTATTATTAAAATAATAATGATCATGTGAAAAGGCGTTGAAGTATGAAGAAACGAATTGTGTCAATGTCAACTCTGGCTCGACCATACACACATACATATACTGTAAAATCAAAAGAGTATATTTTACTTACTTCGTCAGGGAGACAAAATTCTAATGTAAAATTACAGAAGCTTTTAATTCGTCTATATTATAAAGTTTCTTCATATTTTTTACGTACCACAATTAAACATATTGTATGAAATAAATTGTCTTCATGAATAAATACGTTCCATATTTGCTTTCTGTGTATGCTGGAGCTGGTTGTATAAAAAAGACCGTCAACTAAGATGTAATTCTGAGGTAGCCTAAGACCCCACCCAGCCAGAATATCATTTAGCACCCCTCTATTAAAAAAAATGATGTGAACAAATTTTAGGGGGCTAATTCTTACAGCATAAACTCTGAATCGAAGATATTTTTTCAGCTTTGTATCTATCTACATACAGATGTATTTTAGACTATTCCTATCTATCTATCTATCTATCTATGTATTTAGGTAGCAATCCTTCATTTATACATGTTTAATTAAAGACGACTGTAAAGGTACTGCGATCGAACAAGTGTTTTCTTTTCTGGACAGAAAGTGTATAAAAAAACTGTCCAAATTTTCTATAATTTAGCGCTTTCGGCTATACTTTCAGCCATAATTAAAGATGATTTTATTTTTGCATTTTAGCTGGGTGTAGGATGAGTGCCTGTTTCTAGAATTAAAGGTATGTTTTATTTTCCGAGCACCATTTAACCCATTGTGGCCATGTTCATTAAGTGTTGGCCTTTTCTTTTTTTTATTATTATTTAAGGCTTCCATTATTTTTAATCTTTTTTTTTTTACATGTGGATGAGGTTAATATGTTTGTATTTTCTACTAGTATGTTTCAGATGAAGTCTGGTAAGTTTCTCTGTGTGTTTAAATGGGTTCTAATAGAGCTGTGGTCAGATAAGTGTAAATGTAAGATGTCTGGATAAGCATTTGTAGTAGTTGTGTGACCGATATAATTATTTATGAATTCGGTTTGATCAGCAACACAGTTTCTTAAGGGCCATTTGAACTCATAATGTTCGTTCATTGTAATTTTGATTTTGCTGGTGTGTTGTAATTTTTGAGGATAAGGTTGGTTGTTTTAAATTTTTGGTAGTAAATAATTAATTTGATTTTTTAGTTGGGTTAATTAGTTTATTCATATTTATTTATCTATAAATACATGCATGCCTGATCTTCACCGGGTGGCCCCTTACTTTCGGCCTTGTGCCATATCCAAGCTATGCTTGGAAAATTACTACATGCATGCCTGCGTTTCAACTCCTACCTTCTAAAGACCTTCATTTTAATTCCACAGCTTACAAAAAATTCAGTGGTTTCCATCGTACATATTAGTCAAGAAGAACAAAAAAATCATTCATTGTTGTAAGTAAATCATAAATAAAGTTTCTGTTTTTTTATTTAAGAAATTATCTTATCAGGAATCCAGCCATTGTTACCCGAAAGTGAGGGTCAACATTTTTAGTTGCTATTTTCCTAAATTAAAATGAGGATCGGCTGACAGGACTAAAAAAAGATTTCTACAAGATTTTTAAATGGTTTTAAAAAGAATTTTATTTATTATAACTTCCGTAAACTTTAAAAAATTCCAGTATAAAACTATCTGATTTTTGACGGATTAAACAATAATTCAATTTTCGTTGCAAAATTAGTTGGGTTCATTTTTCCTCTCATACCACTTGTGGTATTTTTAAAATTCAGATTACGAATATAAATAAAATAATACACGATAATCTATCTATCTATCTATCTATCTATCTATCTATCTATCTATCTATACATTATGTGTGTGTGTGTGGATGGTAATACAGATATTTAAGTTTATTCATATCTATCTATGTACATGTACAGATAAACACATAGACACACTGACACACACACACACGCGCGGGCCCTGTCTAAATTGCAGCGCATGCTAAAGCTAAAAACATAAAACTCGGATATGCCCCGTGAAGTGCCAGTCGGATTTTCGAACTTAAAAAAAGTTTAATGGCGTAGCAAAGTCAGACTCTTATCAAGATGAAATGACCATTGACCTTTCGTCATTCGTGACCCTTTAAAAACCTTTCACATCAATTATATTGAAAATGATGTTGTCATCGAACAATGGCATAATGATCGAGTTGAGATTAATATAAATTAAGATGACAATTTGCGAATTGTTTTTTTTTCTTACCGTTGTTGACATGAAAGCAAAATTGTTTCAATATTAAAATTTCCTTTCATGCAAATTTAACCTTGTTGAAATTCAAATTAAATTTGAACATCAAATTATCTATTGACCCTTGACCCGCAATAATGTTGTTTTCATTCATGACCACCAACAATTCAACTTTTAATCACACGACTTTGTAGACTCGTCCTATTTTCCTTACCTTTCACCCCTAGCAAAAGCACAGTCCATATCGTACGCCTACGTACTAAAAAACTTAGACCAATAAAAACTGCACAAAGCGAAACAAACAATCTCATTGGTTCATCACTGAAAGTTCACGTGCAGAGTGAAATTGCGCCAAAACTCAAGTGAGCCACTCAACCATTATATAAACCGAACACGTGTGAACTTTTGGAGAAGACGAGTATAAGCTACCAAGCGGCAAGATGTAACTTTCGCCGTCTCAGTCATTGCTGACCAGTCGTTAAAGATAATTACCACCAAGTCAGTATCAAACGCTCGCAGAGAACTTTCCAAAATACTCCACGTCACTAAGAATCACGATTTTGCCGCGCAAAAGATACATCTTCGCTGACTCATACCTGATCGAAACTTACTCGACTCTGTGAACATCAATTCTCAACATTGCTTATCTAGTGAATCATATTCACTATCTATTAAGTAAACACGAACGAACGAACGATCTTAGAAAGACATTACATTACAGTTAAAGGTAGATCACTCTTAAAAAAACTCTTTCTAAAAACTTTTTAGAAAGAGTTTTAAAAAGACACTCCATATCGACAAATTACAAATATCAACACAAACAAAAAAGACTTTAAACGAATGAACAATTACAAAAAAAGACATTCTGAAAAAAAGACATTGTTTGGGATGCAGAAAATAACGCAACCTACTCAAAATCCTTCTGATTCTCTCTAACATAACAAACTCTGCACGTCCCCAACAACTTCTACGATAATAATTAGTAATTATTGTTGACATAAAAAGCAATTGTTTAAATCAAAAAGTAAAATGAAATTAGGACTTGTAATGATTTATTATCTCTAGACTATCAGTAAAGTTGCTTTTATTCCTGACCATCGACTATTCAGCTTCGATTCACCCGACTTTTATGAAAATGAAGTATATATCGAATATATTCCTACAAGAACTATTAATATTAAATTAGCAGTAGTAATATAAATAATCATCACTAACTTAAAACAATGTCTGTTCACTTTTACTATAAATCCAGTAACACCAAGATATTGCAACAATGCCCATCAGTACTGCGGCGATGACTATTTTATTCTTATTATTCATCACCGGATTTGTTCTTCAACCATTTACCAAAACTTTGAGATATTTCTGTAGAATTGTTTAAAAGCAATTAAACTTGAATATTTTTCAATAAATATAAAATTTGAATGCATTTAAAAGTTGAATCCATTTGAAACTGTAAAAAAAAGTCACACTCACACACTTTGTTATGTCTGTTAGATTTCAAGATATAAAAATTTAGGTCAACTGTTCCGCGACTAAAAGAAAAAAATCTTCTTTCACTGTTGATTTGAGGACAAAGTCTCCGTAGCCCTTGTTGAGTTTAAAATAAATCATCAATTATTGTTTTCGTTATACAGTTACAGAAAATCAACTCTAAATCGTAAAATAAATCATGCAGTAAAACAAAAACATTATTTTAATTAGAAAAGTGCTATATAGAAATAAAGTGTGCCTGCCTACACTTGAGTTTATTTAGACATAGATCGCCAGTGAGCAAACACAGGCATTCCCATTATTGAATTAAGTGGATCACGTGACCATAGAGGAAACGCAAAAGTAGGAAGTCACATGACTTATTGGATATGCAATTCTAGTCTACTTTCGTATCCAAACTTAGTTTTTTTTGTTTTGTTTTTCAATAAATATAAAATTTGAATGCATTTGAAACTTGAATCTATTTGGAACTTTAAAAAATTCACATACGCACTCATAATCTAATGTTATAAAAAGTCAACAAATATCATATCTATCTATACAGATAATTTTAGTCTATTCATCTAATAAACTCTATTTTAATCGGAATTAGATATAAGAGAAACCCGGATATAAGAGAGATTTTATCTGGTCCCAAATTATCTATCTATCTATCTATCTATCTGTCCCAGCCTCTGCCCAGTATCTACCTATCTATCTATCTGTCCCAGCCTCTGCCCAGTATCTATCTATCTATCTATCTGTCCCAGCCTCTTCCCAGTATCTATCTACTAATTCAGCTTCTTTCACTCATGATTAGAGGGCAAAATAAACAAGAACAAATCGAAAGAGATGAACAAGAATAACAACAGCAACAACAATAATAATAATAATGCTAATAATAACCCATGCTACGATTATTATTATTATCATTATTGTTGATGTTGTTGTTGTTGTTTGCCGCTGGATTTGTTCTTCCCTATTATGTAAAGCTATAAACATTTCCCGAAACTCAGAGATTTCGGTTGATTTGTTTAAATGCAATGAAAATTAAAATGTTTTTCAATAAATATAAAATTTTAATCCATAATAAATATAAAATTTGAATGCATTTGTGTAGCGGACCGTGGGGGGTGATCAGTATGAATTGTAGAACACATGTGGGACGAATTTTCTGCTAGCCTGTCCAACTACATGAGAAAGTTGGACTTTAATTAAGCCCCCAAAAACAAACAAGACTGATAAATATATGTAAACAAATATATGTATTAACGACAAGTACAAGTTACATTGAGCGGACACTTACATGGACAGAGTGTGTGTGTGTGGTGTGGTGAGTGTTCCTACGTACGTGTATTGTTCTTAGCGTGTTCCCAGAACTTGGGAAACGCTGTATCTGTGAGAGCTCACATCTGCGAGGTATAAGGCCGAAGCCTGAAGAAAAAAGAGATCGAGGCGAAGGGTTAGCAAGTATTTATAGCCAGGGGAGAGAGACCCCTGGTGAAGGGTTAAGGAGCTAACTCCGACATTTGAAAGTTGAATCCATTTGGAACTTTAAAAAATTGACATACATACGCACATGTTATGTAATGTCATAAAAAGTCAACGACTGCTTAAATATTAATTAATGAAGGTAATTTAAGTTCTAATTCATGGAAGCTTAATTCTAGAATGTATAATATGACATCTAATGGATTTGCAATTCTAGTCTTCTTCCGCATCCAAACTTTGCTTTTTCCGACTTGCATTTGATCGCACCAGGACCGTTTTTGGAAGTTAGCTCTGTTACGTTTATTTCTTTTTTGACAAAGTTTCTTTCTTTTTTTATTGATTATGTTTTCAGTTTTCTTACTTTCTTTCAGCTGCGGATTGATTTAATTTTTGTTTCTATTTCTTTATTTTCGATAGACTTGGATTTTTTTTCTGTCTGTTTACGTTTTATTTTGCATTTAGTTTTCCTTTGTGTTTTTTTTTTTTTTTTTTTAACTTGTTTGAACTTTGTGGCCAGTCAAAACGAATTTTATTTTGGCCTTTAAAAAAGAACATTTTACACGATGGCAGACCAGAGTCGGACCATAAGGTAGATCCACCAGACAAATCTAATAAGGCTATTAAAACCAAAAAGAAAAAAAAAACATCTAAAGTTGGCCCTATAAGGGGAAATCTAATTTAGCCACCCCTGTAACAGAAAAGACAACAAAAAATGAAAAAGACAAAGACGCAAGCATGGCGGCCGAAGTCAGCGGTTTAGCGAAAGGAGAATCACCCTCTGTTTGGAGTCCCCCCCCCCCGCCTACATCGAAATTCATGTCCAATGTGACGGAGTTTATCGATAGAGCCAAAAGGTACAGTCATGTGGTTACCGATAGCGGGCTTTTGATAGACCTCAATGCACACAAGTGCATTGCTAAAAGAACAGTGTCAGTCTTTATTCTCGATAAACTAACGCCGAAAATTTGTCGATGCACGAAAGGCGCATTGTTGAAAGCACTGAATTCCTTGGGGGTTAAAACTCAACAGGTTAGGTTATTTCATGTGGGACATACTATTGCCCACGCCAGAGGAATGTGTGAATATGACGTCTTGTGATTTGATCACGAAAGACCACGACATCTACACGGAATACCAAGGACGGTTTAGGAGCAAGGTGACATTGTATGAGATCCCTGATTATATTCTTGGAGAGCATTTAGGGACATATCTCACGCAGTATGGCCAGATTGTGAATATTATTCCAGAGTACGAAACAGATGAGTGGGGATTAGAGATAATGATAGATCGAGAAGCCTTTACCTCTATTCCCAACAGCTTGAAGATAGGCGGAAAACACTACCTCCTAAGTCTGATCCCCCCTCCAGCTGATACTACTTGTTTCGCGGCACCTGTAATGCTACTGGTACCGGTGGTGAAAAAACCCCGGTTGGGCGTCTTCCAGAGCCCACATTCCCTGCCAAAAAGAAGACGGAAGAGAAGCAAGAATGGCAAGTGGTGGGTGGAGCGAGAGATAAGCTGCGGGATCTCAGTCCCCGGAAGCCCCCAAGAGTAAGGACACTAACAGTCCCATTCCCAAGGGTGAGACTCCTGCTAGCTCTGCCCCAAAACTGCACGAGCAGTCTAAGAGATTCGATCCAGGTTATGAGAAGTTCCTGAAAATTAAAGAATTAGAGAAACAACGTCAGCGCTTTCGTGAGAAGCAATGCTGAGATTGATGATATTGGCAAGGAAATCAGCAGGTATGAGGAAGTGACAGGAGCCAAAATTAACCGCGATAAGTCTATCGGCTTGGGTGCGTGGAAGGTGTCTCTCTTCCCTGACCCTTCACTTGGACGGACGGGCCTCTCAAGATACTCGGCGTCTGGTTTGGCCCCGGCCTTCAGTTGGAGAAAAATTGGTTGGAGGCACATCTTCTTTCACTGTAGCGTCGTACGTCCGTTGTGCGCACTGATTGAAGGTTACATGGTTTGCATCCTGGGCGGAAAGTTGTCCCCGAGGCCAGGTGCGTATGTAGCAATGTTGTGCCGCAGTTGAAAAGGAGTGAACACTATGTGTTCTTGTGTTTACTCGGCATTATGAGAGTCGTGATTTAGACAACGCGACAGAAGGAATTTTATGGAGGTGGGAAGTTTTCCTCTTCTCAACCGATTTTATTTTTTTAAGCACTAGCTTAAAATCAAAATTAGAGCGGAAAAGAAGCGACTCTGTCTTCATCAAAATTCAGCGAAAGGCTGTTGAGTGTTTCGCGTTTGGTTCGCTGAAGAGGAGCTAATTTAGAGTGGCATCTGAAGGTGACATAGTCTTAAGGATATTGGTCGCTTGATTTAAAACATTTCTCATTTTGGGATAAGCTATAGTAAATCGTTTTTTTTTTGTTTTTTTTTGTTCAAGTTACTCGATTTAACTTAACTAATGTATGGATGGTCATTGGCACCTTTATTTTTATCCCTCAAATTTTTGGTTCATTCCCCTTCCCATCCTCATTTAGGTGACAGAGATTGCAGTTCTCTGGTTAAACTGTAGGATGTCTTTCGTTTTTGAGTGTGAGATTTCCTTATTGTTATCGTGTTTAAGTGCGATTGATTACAGAATAGATGCAAGAAAATTATTTTATTAATCCCGCAATATAGTTTTGTCCAATTAACTGTTATTTCTGCTATGATTATAATATGGACGATCTGTTTTATTTTATTGTGTAAATAGTTTTATATTATGAACATTGATGATTGATAGTTTTAAATTTTTATCGACCCAGCCCTCCACAAAAACTGTACATATGTGGATTAGTTAATGTGGCATTCTGGTGTATGTGTATGACAGTATTGTGCAGATGAGTTGTTTTGGTGAAAGGAACAATGTTTGTACGATTGGGTCAGTAAATGAGGATAGCTAAGTTAGAGACAGGTGAAAACCAGCCTCCTTCCATCCCAATTTTACCCATGTGGTGTATTTGTACCCTTTTTCCCAATAAATATCTGTGCTTTTCTAGGCTATCCTCTATCACTATTCGGATTATCATTTCTACTCTATCCACTATTACAATACAGACCGCTATTCTCTATAAAATTTCACTATATGGATTACTATTCAAACGAGTATTATCGAGCAAGTACTATTAGTCCGAGTGATATTCGAAGTCGTCTGACACCAGTATTGTTCAACAGCGTTACTATAAGTTGTATCTGCGATTGCAAAGTCTCTACTACAACGAGTATTTCAAAATTGATAGCGAGTATTCGTTGAGCTTACAAAAGCAGCAACGAGCGTTCGTTGATATCACAAAAAAGCTTTTAATTATTTTTATGAATAGAATATTTTATGGAAACTATTGACTAAACAAAAAATCGATAAGTGATAAATTAATAACAGATAGAACAAATTTTCACCATCTCTCAAAATAAATGTATATTAAGATACGCCAGGCCACAAAACTATATTTCGACCGAACAAGATATAAAGCCGTGAACCAAAGAGAATCTGAGTGACACACTCGAAGCGAATCTCTGGATACATACACACACACACACACATTATATATATATATATATATATATATATATATATATATATATATATATATATAATGGCTGTACACTCGTATTCGTGAATGCCAGTCTGCTAGCTAGTTCCCATTGCAGACGCTTACTCAGGCGCTTTTATGTTCTTTCAACACCCATAGAACCCAACACCCATACTTGTGGCCTATAGTGCAACTATGCTGAGCAGACCGTAGCGCGTTATACAGCATGATCAACAGACTGAACAACGCGAGCACGCTTAAAGCCTCGGTCACGATATGTCTGCTTGTGGATGACAATATAGATACGCCTCCGAAAAAATAGATTTCGGTAGAGCACTTTATAGAGAAAGCGCGAGTTTGTAAACTGGTAACTGTAATTTGCTACTGGTGATAATGCAAAGCTCTTCTATGAATCGAGCATTCTGAGTCACTGCCGTGTTTATTCAAAATAAATACCTAAAAATTTTCCTTCCTCTCTACCGAGAGCCGACAGCTTAAGGGAAAAATCTCCAACTGATGCCCGGGTTTCGATCCTGGCTTGAGGTAATCGGATGTCTATTCACACTGATGAGCTGTGATACAGCAAAACAGCCTGTCGACGACAATATATATATATATATATATATATATATATATATATATATATATATATATATATATATATATCAGAATTTCATCTTCTTTGTTCTACATATTTCATTTTCTGAGGAAATATGAAATATGTTAAATTGACACAAGTTTCCTATTTGTTTTTCACACACACACACACACATACATATATGTGTGTGTGTGTGTGTGTGTGTGTGTGTGTGTGTGTGTGTGTTAAATAATAGTTTAGCAGACTTACTTTTTAGAGCTAGTGTATCTCTACTCCGATTTTCTGAGGTTGATCATAGGATCAGATACAAGCCATTATATGGGAAGTCCATTTTGATTGGCGTGTGAAAGGATATAGGAGAAAATTTTCAGCGAGTCGAGTCTTAACTGTGAAGCAATGTAGACGTGTTCTTTTTCGTGTCTGAAACGGCTCCACAATGAGTGAGGACGATCTTCACTGGATAGTTAGTACTTGTTGACATTAAATAAATAGCTAAGTTCAACTTTTCTGTGTTGAAGTCATTTCATCTCTGGACCAAAAACATTTAGCGACCTCCGGCCGGGAGAAGACAAGAGAGAGAATCCAACATTATTATCTAATTGACGCCGTTGACCTGGATCTCCCGTCATCAGGGGGCTATGCAACATATAATTAAATTGGCGCCGTTGATTAGGGCTTCCCACCATATGGCTGAGGGGTGGACGCAAAACGAGGGTTGCAACAAAACATGGAAAAGTTTGGATAGTCTGTTAAAGTGATGGAAGATTCAACAAGGAGAATAAGAAATGTAAAAACGTAATCAATACAAAAGGACAGACAAAAACTGTAAGTACCATGCTATCACTTTGTTCTATGACTCACACACACACACACACACACACACACACACAAATAAACACATCTAAACAATAAAACAAAACAAGAAGTAATGTGGCACCCTGCATTTTTAGAAAGACTAAAAAGAGATATTCATAGAAATATGATTTAATTTTTATTCGGTTTATTAACCAGTTGTTAGTTATTTAGAAACGAAGAATAATTGAGTTTTGAGAATAATTCTCTAACTGTATTTAGGCGATCCAAAGAGAAGAAGAAAAAAAAAATAATAAAAAGAAAGAGAGAGAGGAATAGATAAAACAAAACCCGGTCATAAGCGAAAACACACACATGCGACCAGCACCTAACAAGTGTCAAAATTATCAGGTCAAGCACTTGAACTAATTCCATGTCCGCGTAGAATGGAAGTTTGTTAAAGGTTGGCTGAAACAATAAAGATTTTTTAGAACAATGGAAACGAAATTTTAATCGGAGGAAAGGTGTTTTTTTGTGTTGAGGTGGTGACCGGTGGAACTGTATACAGATTCTGACCTGTTGAAAATTGGAGCCCCACGATGATGAAGTGGAGACATTTTCAATTCAGATAATTAAGATTTTTGACTATCAGGTCTGACCAAAAACAAAGAAGGAAAGAAAACGATTGTCTCGGCTCACAGATAGCGCCAATATTCTTTCCTGAAGTCACATCTAATTAGCGGCAGGCTGTTTTGACAGAACCCAGGTGAGAAAAAGCCAAGATTATCATTTTTCGTACGTGTGAAAAAGGCCAAATTAGATTTTGTTTTTTTTAGAACAAGAACGATGTAAGCCACGCCCGATTGGAGACGGGAGGCGTCCCACCACAGTCTCATTAGCCGAAAGCGGTCACGTGATATGCGGAAAGAGGAGGGAGAATGCTCGATCAAGAACCATTGGTCGAAAACGGTCACCTGACATACGAGAGACCGGGAGAGATGGGTATGCGTCTTCCCCCCAGAGGCACTGTGAGGAAGTAGGGGTGAAAATAATAGCGATAATGGGAAATCAGAACTAATGCGACTTTTGGGATTATCGAGAGAGCCCTGACGCCGACAGACCCACCCCGGTTTGCTGCGGCGTCAATAAAAGCAGGACCCCAATCGACAAAAAATGAGTTCAGCCCCGGACGGCAGCGAGAAGAGATCACCTCGGACGACAGAGGGTTGCGGCTGGGTTGCGGCGGGGGGTCCTTCCAGCCCAAGTCGAAAACAAGAAATCCTTCCAGCCCAAGTCGAAAACAAGAAATCCTTCCAGCCCAAGTCGAAAACAAGAAATCCTTCCGGCCCAAGTCAAAGACAAGAGAAGTTCTATCTAAGTCGACGAAGAAGAAGATTACTCGAAAGCCGCGGAGAAGTTGCAGCCAAGTCGAAGACAAGGCCAAAGAGTTACTGGACGGAAGAAGAAGAAGTTAAAATCAAGCCCAGCCGAGAACAGAATTCGACCCAACCAGATCGAAGTGAAGAAATACAACTCAAGTCGAAGAGAAGAATCAACTGCGAATGATTGATAGAAATTAGCCCCAGTGTCGAACTAAACCACACTCCGACATACACAATTCTGGAGAGTAGACAATTCGAAATCGTTAAGTTGTATGATAGAAGCTTGGTGCCATAGTCCACAGAGCGGGTCGGGAATGAGAACAATTTTTCTTTATGTAACGGACATTAGATATAAAAGGTTGTCACCCTTTTTTTTTATCAGTAATTTTTTTGTCTCGTGAGTTTTTTTTTTTCCTTTTACTTGTGTTTTGCCACCCCCGTCGGACTCAACTTGCATACGGCCCAATCCCTGCTGGTCCCGCCTGTCTAAGATCTAAACACAGCGTGGGTAGACAGACCGGAGATCAGTACAGTTGCTTTAGCAACCAGGTATTGGAAGCGGGTTGGGAAAGGCGAGGCTGGTGATCATCTAACCAAGAGGTTGGAGCGGCACGCTTGGAACCAGGAGGAGCGACCAGGAGGAGCGACGTCACAGTTGGCGCCGTAACCAAAGGATTCGACCCTGGGCCAGGTGTGTACCCGTCACAGTAATGATGAAAAAAAATAATGAAAAAGTAAAAGTCATTTTTATTTAATGATCAGGTATGTTAAATAAATGTTTATATTTTTTAGAGGAAGTGTATCTTTGCCCTGACTTCCTGCGGTTGACCATGGGATCTAATACATGCTATAATATGGGGAGTTGACTTGATTGATTGAGCTAGTGTGGGAAAGGAGAGAGGAGAAAAGTTTCAGCAAGTCGAGCCTTAACCGTCAACAATGTAGACGAGTTTTCTTTTGTATCTAAAATGGCTCCTCAGTGGTGGTGGGGGAACGACCCCCCCCCCACTGGATAGTTAGTACATGTCAACCCTAATAAAATAGTTAAGTTCAAATTCTCAATGTTTGATGTCATTCATTGCTGCCCACCAATCACTGACCAAGAGAGAAGATGCAACATTATTATCGAATTGGTGTCATTGACCAGGATTTTCCAACATGATGGGGTTATGCAATGTATATGTATCAAAGGAAAAATGAAATTTTTATATTTACATACACTCTATCCTTGATATCAAGCACATTAACTCACAGCATACCTTAAAACTCTCCCTGTCTCTCTCTCTCTCTGTCTCTCTCTCTCTCTCTATATATATATATATGTTACATAAAAATTCTACTACTCTATTCAGATAGCTATTTCGACCCCGGGATAGTCTCCATGGGGCTTGTTAATGCAAAAACGTTTGTGAAATTATGAATGTTGAATGTTTTTTTTAGAAATTTGAAAAAAAAAAAAAAAAAAAAAAAAAAGGAAGGAAAGAAAAAAAGAAGAGGAACAAACAACAAATAGAGAGACAAAAGAAAACTGACAGGAAGCCATAATATAGACAAGTCTAGAGAGAAAATAAAAAATTGTGAAGATTAACAATGACCTTTATTTAACATATCAATTCTTATTCAAATGGGAAAAACTTCCATAGGAAAATGCAAACATAAAAGTTAAAAAAAGTTTTAAAGATTATAGACAAAGGAAACTTATGAATATAAAATTAATACTTTATATAATTATAATATAATTTTTTTAATGAATAAAATTTTTAATACTAATAGCATATATTAAATTATTAAATAGTTATATCAAATTATTATTATGTTGTCCCAAAAGTTCGTAAACACTTGCGAAAAACTGAATTTTTATGCAATTTTTAATTGTTTTTGGAAGCGCATTGTGACATCGAACGAGAAATGGGTCTATCTGGTCCAGCACAACCGAGACACCGTAGGTTCCAAAACAAGATCGATTCGGCAAGAAAGTCATGTTGTGCGTTTGGTGGAACTTTGAAGGAATCGTGCATTTTGAGTTGGTTCCGAATGGTCGTGCCATCAGTGCCGAACTTTACTGACAGCAACTGGAGCGGCTCTACGAAAAGTTGAAGCAAAAGTACCCGGCTCTGATCAATCGAAAGCGCGCTTTTATGCAGCAGGACAATGCCAAGCCACACACCGCCAGGAAGACGAAAGACAAGTTTGAAGAGCTGGACGGCGTTGAGGTTCTGCCACATCCAGCCTACAGTCCTGACTGTGCTCCATCAGGTTACGGCCTTTCCCTCTCAATGCAACACTTTCTGAAGGGCCGCCGATTCGACTCGTTTGACGAAGTCGAGGAAGCGTGTCAAGAATTCTTTGATTTGAAGCCGGCTGAATGGTACTTTCACCAGATCCGAAAGCTTGCAGATCGATGACAGAAAGTCTTGGAAAATGATGGTCTTTATTTTGAGGAATAATTGTTGTTGTTTTTGTTATTACTTGGCGAGTAAAATTTCAATTTTTTTTCAATTTTTTGCAAGTGTTTACGAACTTTTGGGACAACCTAATATTAAAAATATTTATTATTGAGAAAAAATTATCTACTTATTAATTTATAAATAATTTAATAACTTATTAATTATGTAATATAGTCTTATGTAATTATATATTATAATAATATGTGATAATTATGTATAGTCTTATGTAATTATATATTATAATAATATGTGATAATTATGTATAGTCTTATGTAATTATATATTATAATAATATGTGATAATTATGTATAGTCTTATGTAATTATATATTATAATAATATGTGATAATTATGTATAGTCTTATGTAATTATATATTATAATAATATGTGATAATTATGTATAGTCTTATGTAATTATATATTATAATAATATGTGATAATTATGTATAGTCTTATGTAATTATATATTTTATAATCTGTTATTAGTAAATTTATGTATATATATTTAAAGAGCTGTTGCATCGTGAATCCCTTTTATGCATATAGACAGGGGATTTCAGATCCATGTCATGATATTTCGCCGATGAATATGCCTTTTACATAGCTAGTTATTTATTTAATAAACAACGCTAATGAAGTGATTTGGGATTTTTTCCTACTTCGATTATCGTGAACAAGATGGTAAAGAATCAAGTATCAGGTATAAATAATTTATTATATAAATTTTGTTGATAGGGAGTTAGCGGCTTCAATTATGAATTCAGTTGGTAAGGAGTTAGAGGCTAGGTTTATGTATTTTCTTGAGAGAGGTTTAGAGGCTGTGATTATGAAATTTTTATGGGATGTTAAATGATACGTTTGTGAATTTTGTTGATAGGGTTTCACAGACTAAAAGAATTAAATTATTTAATAGGATATTAGAGAGTGTGATTATGAATTATGTTGATAGGTTGTTAGTGGATAGGATTATGAATTTTTTGATAGTGTGTCAGATGCTATGATTATGAAATTTGTAGATACAGAGTTAGAGGTTAGGATTATGAATATTTTATAGGATATTAGAGGCTTGGATGATAAATTTTTTGATAGAGTATCAGAGGCTATGATTATGAATTTTTTTGATAATGTATCAGAGGCTAGGATTATGAATTTTGCTGATAGGGTGTAAGAGGCTAGCTTCATGAAGTATGTTGATGGGATGTTAAAGGGCTTGGATTTTGAAGATTGTTGGGGTTACAGGCTAAAGTTATGAATTTTGTTGATAAGGTTTTAGAGATAGGATTATCAATTTTATTGACATTATTAATTTTGTTCATAGAGTGTTAGATGTAGGATTATGAATTTAGTTGATAGGGAGTTAGAGGCTAGAATTATGAATTTTGTTGATAGTGTGAGGGAGGCTAGAATTATAAATTTCATTGATAGGATATTAGAGGCTGTGTTTATCATTTTTGTTAATAGGTTCTCAGAGGTTAAGACTATGAATTTGTTGATATATTGTTAAAGGCTAGTATTATGAATTTTGTTGATAGTGTGGTGGAGGCTATAATTATGCTTTTTGTTGATAGGATGTTAGAGGCTAGGATTGACAATTTTGTGGTTACAATTATAGAGGCTAGAATTATAAATTTTGTTGATAGGGTGTTTAAGGCTAGGCTTATGAATTTTGTTGTTAGGGTGTTAGAGGCTAAGATTCTAAATTATGTTGATATGATGTGAGAGGCTAGGATTATGAAATTTGTTCATAAATTGTCAGAGGCTAAGATTATGAAGTTTGTTGATAGTGTGATAGAAGTTAATATTACGAATTTTGGTGAGAGTGTGTTGTTAGTGGCTAGGATTATGAAGTTTGTTGATAGGGTGTTAGAGGCTAGGATTAAGAATTTTGCTGATTGACTGTTAGAGGTTAGAATTATAAATTTGATTGGTAGGGTATTAGAGGCTAGCATTATGAATTTTGTTGATACTGTGATAGAAGCTAGGATTCTGAATTTTGTGGATAGTGCATTAGAGACTAGGATTCTGAATTTTGTGGATAGTGTGTTAGAGGCTAGGATTATGAATTTTGTTGATGTGTTTGTCGCTAGGATTATGAATTTTATTGATAGGGTAGTAGAAGATAGGATTATGAAATTTGCTGATAGGGTGTTAGAGGCTAGGATTATCAATTTGGTTGATAAGGGGATAGAGGCTAGAATTAATAACATTGTTCATAGGGTGTTAGAGGCTAGAATTATGATTTTTGTTGATAATGTGTTTGTGTTAAGGATAATTAATTTTATTGATAGGTGTTACAGGTTAGTATTATGAATGTTTTGTTCGTATGGTTGAGGTTGATTGTGGATACTGTTTTAGAGGCTAGGATTATGAAATTTGTTTTTAGCATCCGACTACCACCTTTTTCAGCAATATCAATCTTTGCACAAATCTGTGCAAAAAGTAGACCACAGGTCAAATTCAGCATAATATATATTTTCAGACACTCCAAATCTGATTGATCACTTAATATTTAAATTAGGCCCGAATATCAATGTCGATTTCTGTGCAAAATTTGGATCACAGAGCTTACTCAGCTTAATGCTTATTTTCAGAAAATCTCAACTACTGATTGGTCACTTAATATTTAAGTCGTGTTTGAATAACATCGCCCAAGTTTTTGACCTGACCAGAAAATAATTCCGCCAAAATCTTTCAATCTTCTGTGAGCCTACCCCATGACCAAAGTAAGCAATAAATATGAAATGTCATTCATCCTCGACAGTGATCCGATCGGAATCCTTTGAAGTCATCACACAGTTCCAGGCTTTACATTAAAGTTCCTTAACATGATTTCAGCCTGAAAAGAACAGTCACTCACACAGAAATATTTTATCATGGACAATCAACTCAAGTTCTTCACATTTAACTTGATACACGAATCTTTGTCATATGTTTTCAAGCTCAATGTTAATTATTGCAATTAACATAAACACAGCTTGTTAAGAACCACTTATTCCAACTACAGATTCTTCTCTTCAAACGACAAGTAAAAACAAGTCAAAGAGCGACAACTCCGTAAACCTTAAAGTAAGTCGTGAAAAATACTTCTCTACTTTAAATACAAACTTGAACTGTTTATTTTTCCTTAAAATGCAATAATACCCAAACACATTTTCTCATTATTGTACAGACCATTCAACAAATTATATAATCTACCAAACCAGAACTTTGATAACATTTCAATCTAAACATAAAAGGACGTTTGAACTTTTTTAAACTACCTCTTTATTCCAGTTGTTTGTACCTCTTGGTTATATAAATATTTTATTCATTGTTGTTCAAAAATTGTCATGCTTGATCTTATTCTATGTTTGTTGAATACTGAAATTTTAATGTGAGATGAAATTAATTTCATTACGCAGCCTATTTACTCAAGAATTATTGATCCATATATAATTTAATCAATTAAAACAACCTCTACACATTGATACTGTGCTAGAGGCTATGATTATGATGATTGTTGATAGGGTGTTTGAGATAGGAATATTGAATTTTATTGATAATGTTTTAAAGGCTAGCATTATGAATTTTGTTGATAGGGTGATAGAGGCTACAATTATAAATTTGGTTGATTGCGTGGTAGGGGCTAGGTTTATAAATTTGGTTGATAGTGTGGCAGGGGCTGATACTCTGTTTGAGGCAAGTATTATGAAATTTTTTGATATTGCGTTAGAGTCTAGTATTATGAATTTTGTTGATAGGGTGTCAGAGGCGTTGGGGATGAAATGATGTGAATAATTCTAAATGTATTTCTCGTGTTTTCCTCTTCACCCAGGGTATTATGGTATTATGTTTTAACGTCTCTCAGGTAGAATTCTATGACTACTTCTGATTTTAGTTTTTGACTGTAGCGAGAAAAGATATTAATTAGTTCGTTTTTTGTCAGTGGGTTTATTTCCAAGAAATTCTAAAATCTAATTTGTTATTGTTAAGTATTATTAAGATATCGAGGAAAGGTAGAGATTTGTTTACTTTTAATTCATGTGTGAATTCCATGGTAGGTTTAATTTTATTAAGATTCTTTATTATAAGAAAATAACATAATCTATATATCTTAGGCAAGTAGAGTTTGTAGGTATAAAATGTGTTTAAGTTGGGCTAGAAAAAGTGCAAGGAAGGACATCATTTAAACAATCTCTTCATGAAATGTTTTCTAATGTTTTTACATTTTTTGCAGAATTTAAACTAAAAAAAGTGTTTTGAGAAATTTCATGTGAAAATTCGTTCACAATCTTTGTTTTATTTAATTTTGAAATGTTTACACGAAAAGAATAAAAGACAGAAAAAGAGCAAATGTCGAATATGTTGAATTTATCTATATCTATCTAATATTTAATTCAAATTGTTATCTATCTATCTATCTATCTATCTCATCTTCTGCTCATATCTATCTATCTATCTATCTATCTATCTATCTATCTATTCCAGCCTATACACATATCTATCTATCTATCTATCTATCTATCTATCTATCTATCTATCTATCATTCACACTTTATTTGAGTACAAAGTTTTCATAAATAATTTTATTGAAGAACAAATTAAAAGAAATTAACAACAACAAAATTAATAATAATGATAACCGTACTTATAGCAGCAGGGTGGGGATATTACCGCTATTATTATCATTATTGTTATTGTTTATCTCTGGATTTCTTCTTCAACCATTTACCAAAACTTTGAGATATTTCTGTAGATTTGTATAAAAGCAAAAAAAACTAAAACGTTTTTCAATAAATATCAAAGTTGAATCCATTTGGTTGGAACTTTGAAAATTCACATAATACCCACATATGTTATGTAATGTCATAAAAAAGTCAACAAATTCTTAAATATTAATTAATCAAGGTAATTTAAGTTCTAATTCATGGCAATTGGACTCTAGAATGTATTTTTAATAGAAATTAAAATCTGAGATATCATAGATATGAAGAAGTAATAGTGGACTGATCAAATCATTTGTCAGTGATAAGAAAAGCTTAAACTTTGCCCCCATTTCAAATGCTGTCTGCCCCAAAATCTACACATGTCTTGACAATAGCGTTTTGATTACCAACCATGTCCAGAATATAAATTTTTGCGCCACCACTTGTTACATAGTTCATCTTTTCGTTCACCTAGTTTAGACTACACCATTCCACGATGAAATCCTTCTCTTTTTTTTCTTTGATTCTTTCCATTGAATGTATTTCCTTTATTTTGATTAACAAACATATCCAGATAACCCCAATTTTTTTCATTATTGCACTACTGCTGTTCTGTATTTTCGAAGATGAACGGGTTTCAGAGAATTTTGAATAAAAAATGGACAGAATAAATAAATTTATTTGTACAACAAAATATTTTGTTTATTGGAAATATTAAATTCAATTTATCAGTTTGAAATTAAAACTAAAATAAAAGCTTCAGGAAATAAAGATTTTTCATTTTTTTTATATTCATTTAATTTAAAACCTGTGGCATCCCTTTTTACGTGGTGATACTTAAATTTGTATAAAATTTATAATTCTATAAACATTTTAATTTCTTTTTTTTTTTGTAATCAATTCGACGAAGAATTGACCTAAAGTTTTATTTCTCGAAATTTGCTATTATTATTATTATTATTATTTGCTATTATTATTATTATTATTTGCTATTATTATTATTATTATTTGCTATTATTATTATTATTTGCTATTATTATTAACCTATTAAGTACTGATACAAAAAATTAAATCTGACACTTCAACGGTTTTTTGAGCATTTGGCATTAATGATCGTAGACAAGAATGCTCTGAAAAATCCTCAATTTTGCAAGATTTGGACTAAATATTGATGAGAAAACCAAAAAATTTCAGTATTTAAATCAGGGAATGTTCTTATTTTATTTCTTCAAAATGAAATAAAACAAAGAAATTATAACTGAACTTCAAATTGAATATCTGCTCCCCCCCCACACCATTATCAGTGACGACTTTGAAATGCCGTTTTTTTTTTACCACATGAATTAAGCACTAATAGTTGAATACATGAAATAATTGATTTTTTACTATTATGAACAAAAATACAACAAACAAACAAATAATCAAAAATAAATAATAATTTAAATAGAGTCAAATAGCTCCATATAAGAGCCCTTAAACAAAAATGATGGTCTCAATTTTTGACACAAAGCTTTTGCTATTATGTGCTGGTGCCTTGCTTCAAAGCCATACACAGATTGGGAAGCTTCTGTTGTTAACTTGACTGCCCGTTCCACGCCTTGAGAATGTGACGGCAAATCTGGCAAGTCAAGCTTCGTACCATTTAATAATGATTCCTAAAGTTCATTAATTTGATTTAATTTTAAAAAAATGCACTGTACTGCTTTAATATTTATGGTGAAATTAGATAAAATCCTTAAAATGATTCCATAAATTGGTATAACTAATTTAGTCAATTTTATATGAATAAATATTTATTAACCTAATAGCCAAAATTCTTTTTATAGCTTCTTCCCTCACTTACAGTTCATCAGATTTGACCATTGAATATAAGATATTTTCAGGCAGTAAGGCGAAAGCATTGTATTGTATATTTTTCAATGTGATCTGTTGGATTTCATATGGTTGCTTCCTAATCCTTTGGATCATATTGAAAATATACATTTGTTGATTGTGGAACTTGTTATTTCTTTTAATTACGAACCAGCAAATGGCAAACACATTCACAATAAAATTTATTAAACTGTAGAGTTTGGTTGAAATATTTCTTGGGTATGCACCATGAGACCATAAACACATCAGACTGATGCCTAAAGTTACCCACCTTGCCTGGTTTAATGGACCAATTTTTCATGATTCCATGAAATCTAGAGCCCACTTTACTTCAAGAAATACCAACTGTATATTCATAAAGGAGTCCTTGGTCACAACTAAGGGTATCTGCATTTTTAATTTTAAAAATAGAATCCAGAGGACAGCCAACAGCTGAAAATGATATTTGGGGTAAATTATGGTAATCATTTGCACATAATGTACCCAGTGGACCATTGAATGTGGTAGGGCTTTTTGTGGTACCATCTACATGTTTAAAAAGTGCTCTAAATGGAAGTTCATTTTGATGCAAGAAGCAACAAATAGTGTGAAGATTTCTGTTAATTTTTCTTTCTAGAAGTGCAACAAGTCCACCTTCACAGCCTGTATTGGCATTAGTGTTGTCAACAAGGATAGCCTTGATAGTGCTCACACTGTTGAATTCATGCAAGACATCAGCCACTTGCTTGGCAAGAACAGCACCAGTTGTACCAGTATTAGGAAGAACACTAGGTGTCAGATATTCACTTTCATATGTCATCTCCTTTGTGACAGTCAAGTGATGTTCTGGTCTCTTGGTTTCTTTTAGAGTTTTCTTTCCATTTTCCTCCACTATTTCCTTGTACAATAGCGTGTTTTTGTCAGTTCTCCCATCAACTCCAATACAAAGAAGATTTCCCACCTTTTCATCATGCTTTTGATGGGCATTCATCTTCACTTTAGCCTTTGCTCTATCAATTTTACATTTATCTATGTAAATATCTTTTCATATTAATATTGGGGATAAGAAGATTCATAGCCCTCAAATCCAAGAGCAAGGCATTGGCAAGGCTGGCTCCAAGATTGGAAGATACATCACCCCTTATCAACTCAATAGCATGCCTTGGAATTTTGATAAGGCTATATGACCCTTTGGGATGACTATCTGGTTGCAAATATTCATCTTCTCCTTCTTCACTTGGAGAAGATGAGAAGAGATGGGAAGAAACATCATCCTGGACATATGATGTTGAAGCTATCGGTGATGAATCTAAATTCTTTTGTTGGCTTAATCTCTCTATTTCCCTTTTACATTTTGTATAGCACTTTTATCTGTTGGTCCAAGCTGGAAAGTGCCCTTGGGACCTATTTTGACCCTCTGTTCTTTAAAATATTCACGGTCTTCCACTGAAACCTGAAATATCAGATTTTACTTATCTTAAAAATACATCTAAACAGATTAAAATAAAAATTATTTTACATGAAAAATAAAATGAAAAAAAATGACTTTTTATATTTCTTTAAAATAAATAATATATAAAAAATATGGAAATTGATTTCATTCAAAATTCGCATGATTTTAATATTGTCTTCATCACAAATACATTAAAAAAACAAAAACAGAAAATAATTTACTTTCTGTTTGATAGAACAAGTGCAGATTATGTGCTTAGTCTGGCAATTTTCTTTGTTGCATTTAACATTAGCGTCATCACAACTTAAAACTGGCAATTTACATGAACAGGACGAAATATCAAATAAACGTATCCAACTTTTCCTTCCAGAATTTCTTTTGGGCACCAGGGAGAGATTTCTTATTTATTTACTTTGCCTTCTGGAAGCATAGAATTTTCACCTTGTTCACAATACTAACTAATTTCATTTAATAAAAGCAAACGGGGGTTAAACAGCCTTCCAAATATCTATTACGTCTTTTGCTATTAATTTACAAATAGCAAAACTTGAAAGGTGAGGATAAGTATTCATTAAAAAATAACTATACTGAATAATTTGTCGATAAATTGGGGGCTCTGTTTTTTTTTTTATGATGGTGAATGTGGACCTAAAATTTAATTGCATCTTTTTACTGCGAGTTGAAATTGAAGTGCTTTTTCTTGCCATTTTTATTAAAATATCCGAAAAAGAAAATATATGTATTATAAGATGGAATGTCCAATTTATCACGTTAAAAACGTATACTCTGAGAAAAAAAGGTGCGAAAATTGATAAAACAATTTTTTAACGTCTAAATGTTTAATTTATTGTTAAGAGGAAAGACTAAAGTATTTTTTGAGTATTTTTTCAGATTTTTTAATCCTTCCTAACCTGTTAAGAAATTGATTCAAATATCTTGTTTTTTTAGTCAATTAAATTTACTAGAAAATCAACCCGATCAGCCATTTTTACAGAATTTTAAAAAAAATTTAAACTAATTATTTTAAAATATTTTAAAAAATTAAATATCAATTTTTCAGACGTTTTTTTAGGATAATTAGAAAATTTAATGCTTACTTAATGTAATTTGAAAGAACAGTTACTTACTTTTCTCGCAGAAAATTTTTTAAGAGACATATCTCCAACCGTGGTGACCGGTTTTGGCAAGTGTGAATTGATGTATGTCAATGTATCGACAACTTACGTCAGACGAATTTATCGTATGGTAGAACGGAAGTAACAAAATTTGCGCCAATTTTTAGCGCGCCGGGATAGTGTTAATTGATAAAATTACATTTTAGAAATTTTCATTTTCTAAAATTAAAAATTTAATTTTTTTTTTTTTTTAAACCCTACGTTTGATAAGTTCTGGAATAATAAAAAAAAGAAATAGCAGTTGCTTTATTTCCTTTTTTTTATTTAGTAAAGCCGTTACGTTTTATTTTATTTTTTTTTTTTAATTAAGTCAGTTACGTAACACAAGCTTTGAACTTCTGGTCATACGTAGATATAAATTAACTAAAAATACCATTACATTTCAAAATGAAACCCGTAACGCATTTATGAAGAGATTTATATTTATTTTCCTGATTACTTAACATAAGCATTTTTTGACGATAAAACTTTATTTTAGTTAAGTTTGTGGCATTTTTCATTACGCTATGGATGCTGTTTTCCCGCGAAAACAGTGGACGAGGCTAATTTATAATTACAGCCTGATTATAAACACAAAATTACATTTCTTAATTACTTCTGATTCGTCAAAAATGATACAATTTACAAAGCGCTAAAAAATGATCAATCTCATAAGGACACTTAGAAAACTCGATGCGGCTTTTAAATAATTTTATAATATTTTAACAACTTAATCATTAAGTCTTAATGTAAAATCTATTAATTAAAGAAATAAATAATTGTATTAAAAATTCAATTTTCATTGAAAATTTTTTTTGCTTTCAGAAAATATTGTCCATAAAAACAACTAAAAACAAATAAAAGCATTTGAAATTAAATAAAATATCTTTGTTTTATTGAATTTTGTATGTTACAATTCAGAGCTGATTTTCAGGTACTGCGGATCCAATTAAAAAAAAAAACAAAAACAAAAAAAAACATGATTTGCATTCTTCAAAGCCTTGTGCTTTTAACTATTGTAATCACTAAAATCGATGTGATCGAATTTCAAGCGTTTTCATAAAATTAGTTATGGGGGTGTTAATAAATATAAAAAAAACGTATTTCTGCCATGACTTTAATAAAAAAAAACAAAAAACAAACAAAAAAAAAACATATTTATAATAATTTCGATCATCTGTGAATAGTTACTGAAAATTTCATTAACATCCGACAATTATTTTAGCAAGATTTTCCAAATTAATGTGTGTAAAATTAACGTGCTAAAAATTGTCTGTTATTTACTAGTTCCGGTTGGTACAACTTACAAAAAGAGAAACAAGTTTTTTTTAATCAAAGTTTAGAATATTCTAAAATGAAGGAAAAAATTTTAAAAATAATTAAAAAAATCTTTGGTCTTTCCTCTTCATAATAACATAAGGATTTAGACGATAAAATTTTGTTTTCATAAAATTTGGTGTGTTTTTTTTATCAGACTATGGTCTTTTTTTAGCAATTTCGTAGAGGTACCTAGATAAAATCCTTTCTTTTTCACAGACCCTCCTTCCCCTTCTAAATTTCATACTTCCCTTCCTTCCTCTCCCTTAAACTGTTTTTTCTCTTTATTTTCTTTTCTCTGCCCTCTCCTCCACCCGCGACTTTTTCCCTCTCTCTATATTGCTTATGTTTATCAAAGCCAACCAAGTCTGTCATTTTTCGATGACCGCAAACGAAAGAAAAAGAAAACTGAAGCTAAGCAGTCCAAGGGAAAACCTTAAAAAAACTCAATTAGATTTATAATTAAGTTGAACTTATTCACAGTCCAGATAATCAAAGAAGAGGAAGCTGTGGAGAGCCATAAATCCATTATATATGGAAGAGAGATGAAATTGAATAAGGAAATAAATTTGAGTCGTAGCCATATTTACCTTATTCAGAAAAGTCATAAAAAGCTTTTTTAATTAAATATTGTCTTAGTTTTATTGGGTTTTACTTTTGTATTTTTACAATTGAGGTAAAATTTTGGACAATTTTGCGCATTTTTTTACCAAAAATATCGATGATTTAGAATCTTCAGAGTCTTGTGCATTTAATAAAAAAAATTCAGGTTGAAAAATAAATTTTTGAAGTTTTCATAAAATTAAGTTCGAGGGGTGTAACAGATATAAAAAAAAAAGTATTTATACCATGACTTTCAAAAAGACAAACATTTCTAAAATAATTTCATTCATTTGTGAATAATAAGTTCTGAAAGTTTCATTAAAATCCAACAAGTACTTGATTTTTGCAAGATTTTCCAAATCAATTTTACAAATTCATGAATCATTCATACAAAAAACAAATATAGAGGTTAACCTCTATATTTGTTTTTGTATGAATGATTCATGAATTTGTAAATTATAATTGCACCTTTTAATTGAAATATATATGAATAAAGAAAAATAAATTGGTAAAGAAAAGTTTTTTTGGATATCTACGTAGATAGATAGAAAAATAGACAGGTGTAGAGACAGATAGATAGATAGAAAGTAAACATGAAGTAATTTTTCTAAAATGTGTTACCAAACGACAAACGCACAGAGAAAGCAACACGTACACACACACAACACACAAACACTGACATACACACAGACATACAGACATGATAAGCAAAATAGTTTCACTATTAAAATTTTGGTCGAAGCTATAAATGACGTCCTTTTAAATTAAAATTAAATTTGAATTTAAAATTATTTTAAGTCGATTCTCTCAGTAAATTTGTTTTCTTTTTCATGACCACCGACAATTCGACATCTCTTTACCTGATTTTAATGAAAATTATGTCTAGATTCCCACAAGAACTAGTAGTAGTATTAGTCTTTAGTTTTTGTAGTAGTAGCATAAAATAAGTGAAAGACGTTTAGTTTTAAAACACTAATTTCTGTTGACTTTAACCATGAATCAAATGATACTCAGTCCTTTTAATATCCAGCACTCTTGATATGATTACTACTCTAATAATGATAATAATAGTTATTATTATTATTGTTGTTTTATTTTGATTCTTGATAAAATTATTTACACTGACCTTTTTCTCAAATCAACAGTGAAAGTTACTAAAAGATTGTGAGTAGTAGTCTATCCACACACCCGCGCGCGCACACACACACACACACACACACACGCACGCCTTAATTACAATTTCTTTTTTGTAATCAATTCGCGGAAGAATTGACCTAATTTTTTATTTCTCGAAATTTGCTATTATTATTATTATTATTATTATTATTATTATTATTATTATTATTGTTGTTGTTGTTAATTTCTTTTGTTTCGTCCTTCGATAAAATTATTTACAATGACATTGTCCTCAATTCAACAATGAAAGAAGTTGTTTTTGTTTTTTTAGTCGGGGAAAAATTGACCTAAATTTTGATTTCTCCGAATTTGACCGCCAAAAACGAGTTACATTTTGTCTTCTCTGCCCTCATCAAATTACGTTCCAAATTCTTGTTTTCAGCTTTTTAATTTGAAAAAAATATTTAAATCATCTCGTATTTTAATTCCAATTAATTAAATACATTCTAGAGGTCAGCTTCCATGAATTAGAAATGAAATTACCTTCATTAATTAATATTTAAGCATTTGTTGATTTTTTATCACATTATTACATAACATGTGGGTGTGTATGTGAATTTTTTAAACTTCCAAATGGATTCAAATTTTATATTTATTGAAAAACACTTTAATTTTTATTGCTTTTAAACAAATCAATAGAAATATCTCAAAGTCTTGGTAAATGTTTGGCTTTCCTTTAAACTTTACATAATAGTGAAGAACAAATCCAGCGGCAAACAACAACAACAACAATAATAATAATAATAATCGTATTATTATTATTATTATCATCATCATTATTATTATTATTGTTGTTGTTGTTGTTGTTGTTGTTGCGCATTTCTTTCGAATTTTTCTTCGATATAATTATTTATCAATACTTTGCTCTCAGATCATGAATGAAAGAAGCTGGATTAGTAGATAGATAGATAGATAGATAGATAGATAGATAGATAGATAGATAGATAGCAAGTAAGTAGTTTTAATTAGATAGATAGATAAAATTTATTTTTTCTTGTTTAAATTCTACAAAACAGACAAAAGCAAGAATTTTATGAAAATATTCGAAAACATTTCGTGAAGAGACTGGTTAAAAGTTCAAGGCAAAAACTTGAAAATACTTCAATCAGAAAATGTCTCAGAAAATGGCGTACATATCAATAGAGAGAAAATCTTTTCATGGTAGATTGAAATTTGCTTCTTTTGTGTTTTATATTGAATCATGTAAATGTTTGTAATCATAAAATATCATGGGATGGGCTGGAAACTTAAAAAACAATGAACACCAGGAATGTGTGCTATAAAGAAACGAATAAAAACTGTGGAAATAAAAGAATGCTTCACACACACACACACACACACATATTGACATGAAACGATAGGCAAAGTAGAAAGATCGTCGAATTAATGTCGACAGTGACAAGTTGAATCATTTGAAAATGATTTTTTCTGATTATTAATCAAGGAACATAAATTCTTATTACTTATATGAAAAGTAAAATCGTTCATCTTCGGAAATACAGAACACTAGCAAAGCAATGATCAAGAAATTGGTGTTTCTGTCTTTAAACAAAATCATGGCAATATTTAACATTAGTGCCCGTCAAAAACAAAGCCAAAAACGATGTGTCAAAAGGATCACGGGAAGGGTTTATCTAAATCTCCCACAAGTAAGACTGTTGCACCGGCCATGAGGCCGTCTGTTGTGTCGAAAATCTAAATATTCTTTCTGAAGTTCTGTGTCCTGTTGTCTAAGAAACATCAACAACAATTTCTCGATAAATGCCTTCAAGGGCGCCAAACCGTTTTTAGAACTCTCTTCAACCAACAAAGCCACGAAAAGAAGGCATTTCTTTTTCTGATCAAAGATTAACGCTAAAAAGCTGAGTAAAACAATATAAGTGTAAGGATAAAACGAATTAGCAAAGAAAAAATATTCAAAAGAAATTCACAGAGAAAAATATGAAAGCTATCTTAATGGTAAAATTATAATAAATATGTAGTCGCAGGAACCATAATCAAAGACATTATGGATTTTAGTACCTTAGTGCTGTCTATTACAATATGAAAGTATTTAGGTACGTGTTTTTACTAAAATACCAACAATTCTCATCAATATTTGTCATTTTTGATATCTGTTAATCAAAATAAGGAAAATAGATTCAATGGAAAGAATCTAAGAAAAAAGGCAAGAATTTAATCGTGGAAAGGTGTTGCCTAAACTGAGTGAATCAAGAGGTGATCACGTAACAAGCACCATGCCGTATCGGGGTGCGGACACACAATTCTGTATTCTAGACATGTTAATCAAAATAAAGGAAATAGATTCAATGGAAAGAATCTAAGAAAAAGCAAAGATTTCCTCTTGGAAATGTGTAGACAAAACTGGGTGAACAAAAAGATGACCATTTAAGACGAAACATGCTATGGAGGGTCGGGGAGTACTCAGTTCTATATTTCTATCAGTTTCAAGAATTGCTTTGACCACAACCATGTGCATTCCTGTATTTGCATTATTAGAAACAGTCAGGAAATTTTACTTATGGCCGTTGAAACACCAGTTCTCACTTAATCACCGAAATTAAGCAAAGTTGAATTGATCAATACTCAAATCGATGACCGCAGGGAAACACCAGGTGTTGTTATGTAAGTTACTCGACAGGCCTAGTAAGCAAGCAATTAATACAATTTCACTACTTATACTAACAGAAGACCTTGGTACGTGAAGATGCTTCTCGACTGATAGGTTATAAGACCTCCCTGGAGTTGGGCAAGTGTGTGAGTCAGAAAATACTGACATCTTAATCTCTGTATTAGTCAAACAAAGGCAAACACCGGTTAAGTCATTATTAGAATTTTTAATTACTATTTCATTAGAAAATTTCATATGTACTTTTGTGAAAAGATTAAAGGACCCACCACTCCGGCATGCTAAGTTGCTTTTAAAATGATTCCTTTGATCTAATAGTCTTTGAGTCAAGGGTCAGTTGTTATCTATCCTCCTCATCCTCATAATCGTCACTTCCTACGTTATACATTCACATATCTCGCGTGTCATTCATCATCATTTTAACAGTAACCCTCTATCTTGAGATTAATTTGTGGCACCCTGCATTTTTAGAAAGACTAAAAAGAGATATTCATAGAAATATGATTTAATTTTTATTCGGTTTATTAACCAGTTGTTAGTTATTTAGAAACGAAGAATAATTGAGTTTTGAGAATAATTCTCTAACTGTATTTAGGCGATCCAAAGAGAAGAAGAAAAAAAAAATAATAAAAAGAAAGAGAAAGAGGAATAGATAAAACAAAACCCGGTCATAAGTAAAACTAAGACAAGACAGGTGTCAAAATATATCAGGTCAAATTACCTGACCGAAATCCAGGGAAATAGAAATTGTTATATTTGGTTGAAGAAATAGAGTTTGGAGATAATAAAATAAAACAAAAAGAAGAGGAAAGACAGAAACATAATACGAAACCAGGTCGTAAGCGAAAACACACACGTACGAACAGCACCTAACAAGTGTCAAAATTATCAGGTCAAGCACTTGAACTAATTCCATGTCCGCGTAGGATGGAAGTTTGTTAAAGGTTGGCTGAAACAATAAAGATTTTTTAGAACAATGGAAACGAAATTTTAATCGGAGGAAAGGTGTCTTTTGTGTTGAGGGGGTGGCCAGTGGAACTGTATACAGATTCTGGCCTGTTAAAAAATTGGAACCCCACGATGATGAAGTGGAGACATTTTCAATTCAGATAATTAAGATTTTTGACTATCAGGTCTGACCAAAAACAAAGAAGGAAAGAAAACGATTGTCTCGGCTCACAGATAGCGCCAATATTCCTTCCTGAAGTCACATCTAATTAGCGGCAGGCTGTTTTGACAGAACCCAGGTGAGAAAAAGCCAAGATTATCATTTTTCGTACGTGCGAAAAAGGCCAAATTAGATTTTGTTTTTTTTTAGAACAAGAACGATGTAAGCCACGCCCGATTGGAGACGGGAGGCGTCCCACCACAGTCTCATTAGCCGAAAGCGGTCACGTGATATGCGGAAAGAGGAGGGAGAATGCTCGATCAAGAACCATTGGTCGAAAACGGTCACCTGACATACGAGAGACCGGGAGAGATGGGTATGCGTCTTCCCCCCAGAGGCACTGTGAGGAAGTAGGGGTGAAAATAATAGCGATAATGGGAAATCAGAACTAATGCGACTTTTGGGATTATCGAGAGAGCCCTGACGCCGACAGACCCACCCCGGTTTGCTGCGGCGTCAATAAAAGCAGGACACCAATCGACAAAAAAATGAGTTCAGCCCCGGACGGCAGCGAGAAGAGATCACCTCGGACGACAGAGAGTTGCGGCTGAGTTGCGGCAAGAAATCCTTCCAGCCCAAGTCGAAAACAAGAAATCCTTCCAGCCCAAGTCGAAAACAAGAAATCCTTCCAGCCCAAGTCGAAAACAAGAAATCCTTCCGGCCCAAGTCAAAGACAAGAGAAGTTCTATCTAAGTCGACGAAGAAGAAGATTACTCGAAAGCCGCGGAGAAGTTGCAGCCAAGTCGAAGACAAGGCCAAAGAGTTACTGGACGGAAGAAGAAGAAGAAGTTAAAATCAAGCCCAGCCGAGAACAGAATTCGACCCAACCAGATCGAAGTGAAGAAATACAACTCAAGTCGAAGAGAAGAATCAACTGCGAATGATTGATAGAAATTAGCCCCAGTGTCGAACTAAACCACACTCCGACATACACAATTCTGGAGAGTAGACAATTCGAAATCGTTAAGTTGTATGATAGAAGCTTGGTGCCATAGTCCACAGAGCGGGTCGGGAATGAGAACAATTTTTCTTTATGTAACGGACATTAGATATAAAAGGTTGTCACCTTTTTTTTTTATCAGTAATTTTTTTGTCTCGTGAGTTTTTTTTTTTTTTTCTTTTACTTGTGTTTTGCCACCCCCGTCGGACTCAACTTGCATACGGCCCAATCCCTGCTGGTCCCGTCTGTCTAAGATCTAAACACAGCGTGGGTAGACAGACCGGAGATCAGTACAGTTGCTTTAGCAACCAGGTATTGGAAGCGGGTTGGGAAAGGCGAGGCTGGTGATCATCTAACCAAGAGGTTGGAGCGGCACGCTTGGAACCAGGAGGAGCGACCAGGAGGAGCGACGTCACAGTTGGCGCCGTAACCAAAGGATTCGACCCTGGGCCAGGTGTGTACCCGTCACAAATTCTTTAAAAATGAACTTGTCTAAACTCATTCTGAAAATATTTTAACACAATTATGGACAATATTTTAATTCAACAAATTCAATTAACACACACACACACACACACGCACACGCGTACGTATATATATATATACGCGGAGCAGTTGGTATAGTGTTCGCTTGCCAACCTAACTGTCGGGGTTTCGATTCCCTCGGTAGTGGATGCGCACTGCTGATGAGTCCCAAATATAGGACGAAACGGCCGTCCAGTGCTTCCTGAGGTTTCTATCAGACTCGATGAATCAATTAATATAATTATCAAATCCTCCTCATTACTATGTGTGTTTATCATCGCTTGAACCAGCTTCTAATGCTCCAGTTGGAGCGGCTCGGTGAGAGAAGTCGTGGCTCCAGGAGGCTCAGTCCTATGGTCAGAGAGAATCTCAGTTGAGTTCCACCACGGAATGTGAGAGTGAGCGGCGCTTCTTAGAATCTGATTTGCAATCTCTTCGTCACCGAGTGTTCGCTTGCCAACCTAACTGTCGGGGTTTCGATTAATATATATATATATATATATATATATATATATATTTCGATTCCACGTCGTATACTTGTCTTTTGATTGGTCATTCCAGCTTATGTAACAGCGTTTCCCCTTGAGAGGGGTGGTTAATTGATTTGAACCTTTTAAAACCCTTTATTCTACATTCAACATCGTCACTTGATAAGACACCAGAGTCTTATCTTTATGACCAACCAAAAAATCCCTTTTCAATGTTTAAATTAATCAATTAAAAGCTTAAAATGTTCACTTGTTTGTTGATAAACTACATTTTCTAATTAAATATAAATGTTTAGCAAATATATTTTGATTAAAGTAACATTATTTTATATTTTTTAACCCTTTTGCATCTGGTCTTAAGATTTTGAACAGGAGAGTGTGTGTGTATATATATATACTCTTCGGTAAATCAAATCAAGTTCTCTCGGTCAGTGTGTTTATCTAAAAATAAATACGCTTAAATTCATCTTCATCCCTGCCGTGCGCCAACGGCTTAATGGTAGAATTACAAATCAGTCGGGTTTTGATCCTCGCTAGAGTTAATCAGACGTCTAGCTACACTGATGAGCTGTGATACAGCGAAACAGTCTGTGTGTGGATGACAATATATATGCCCCTGAAAAATTTATTTCGGTTGTGCTCTCTGGGGAGGAAGTGTGGGTGTGTGTAAACCATGACTATTACGGCTAATAATGCACGACTCTTCCGTAAATCGAATCAAGTTCTCTCAGTCACTGTGTGTTTATCTAAAAATAAATACGCGTCAATTCCCCTTCGTCCCTTCCGTGTGTCAACGGCTTTGTGGCATAATCCCCGATTGACGCCTATTCAGTCGGGTTTCGATCCTAGCTAGAGGCAACCAGACGGCTAGCCACACTGATGAGCTGTGATACAGCGAAACAGTCTATCTGTGGATGACAATATATATATATATATATATATATATATATATATATATATATATAAAGATATATAGCATGAAACAGACTGTGACCTCTAAGTGTTGACTTCTATGTTCACTTTTATATATATATATATATACACTACATTTGAATGAAAACTCTAACATTTTTAGGCATTTAAAACAACATGCCTGCCCGCACACACAATTCCGTAAAATACTTGTCGAAAACACAATTATACTTAAACATGAAAACAATAGACAAAAACTAAAAATCCTTGAAGCATTATACATCTAACAGTTGAAACCCAACCTAAACAAAATCAATTATGGCATCTCTACAAATATTCTTAAATGTCTATAATTGGTAACAGAAGCCACTGGTTTATACCAAGGGCTTACCATACTTTATACTTCTGCAATTCACTCTCGTGTGGTCATGTGTGACGTCTTGAGATGCGATGCGATTTTCGCTTCTAGCGTCTTTATGCACGTGTTTATCGTTGCTTAGAAATCATCTATGTAAACATTGACAGACTATCATCACTGTCTTGTCCGTATATTGTTTAATATTGACATCTTTAATAATGGCTTATGTAAGCCGAAAGCTTAGATTGTATTAAAAAAAATATGGATCAATATTGTCAAATTCTTTCTTCGTTCAACGATAATGTTATTAAACTTATCAGATGTTACGAAAAAATTTTGCATAAAATAAATAGACAACACCTGTCTATAATATTTAATGAAACGTGTATCAATGAAAAGATGCTTCCTAAATATATATATATATATATATATATATATATATATATATAGATAGATAGATAGATAGATAGATAGATAGATAGATAACTAGACTCGTTTCGAAAAACCCTCGAATTTTTGATTTGCAAATAAATCAATTTCGAGGGAAAAAAAGGTTTTAAAATAGAAAGAGCTGCAAACATGAACTACTGCCGAATAAATCGCACAGATGCAGGTCCGAAGCCCAAAGAAAAAACCCCGATACGAGTAAATAACTAACTAA
This sequence comes from Acanthosepion lycidas, assembly GCA_963932145.1. Taxonomy (NCBI): domain Eukaryota; kingdom Metazoa; phylum Mollusca; class Cephalopoda; order Sepiida; family Sepiidae; genus Acanthosepion; species Acanthosepion lycidas. The sequence goes on along the minus strand of OZ010614.1, from coordinate 671,038 downwards.
CAAAAGAGCTCAATACAAATGTAGAGCATTATTTATATATATATATATATATATATATATATATATATATATATATATATATATATATATATATATATATATATATATATATTCACTATAATTAAGAGAATAGAAAAGTTCAGAGCAGATAACATTAGAAAGATTTTGGAGTGCCATGAAAATAAGTGGATACAACGTTTAAAAACACACTATCCAGCTGGGCTAAACCATAAATTTAATAATATAGATATTAGGTTGGTGCAAAAATAATGACGTAATAATGTCGTTTCTTGACGTTAAAAAATACGTCAAAAACGACATTATTACGTCATTATTTTTGCACCAACCTAATATATATATATATATATATATATATATATATATATATATATATATATATATATATATATATATATATATATATATATATATATATATATATATATATATATATATATATATATATATATATATATATATATATATATATATATTATCGGCTAGTATGGGGCACGAAACCACGACATGTGTGTGATTGGTATGTATCAGTGCGTGGTTAATTTTTTAGAATGTTCACTTTCTGTCCATGACACACAGGTTCGAATCTCACCATGGTCGATTTATTGGTCAAGATGACTTCTTGATGTTATTGAGTAAGGGAGGTGATCCCTGAAAATCTTTTTGTGTGAAATTGGATAGACGGAACCGTTTAGAGGTCGTCAGGGGTTGTTCTAGTACTAAATCACAATTCAGTATTACTGAGAAATTGAGAGAACTCGCCTTGTTCAAGAAATTGATCATACCTGATTACGCATTCTCTCCCAGAAACGGTTACGATAGCCCGCTCAGCATAATTGCTGTATAGACAATATGCGTGTTCTTTCAACTTAGCAGGTGCCTATAATAAGGCTTGGCTGGCCCCACCCTAGCAGATGGGTTCGCTCGGAAAATGAGTAGTGGCTGGCCATTGTTATAATTACTTATCTAATGACCCACGACGACTACCAAATTCTTTGGTGGTAAATGTTTTGAAGAATTTCATTAATGAAATAGTAAATAAGAAGTAAATCTCAAAATAAATAATCTTGTCGGCAATTCGTTAATTAATCTAATTAATTTATTAATCTAATTAATTTATTAATCTAATTTATTTATTTATCTAATACCTGACTTTTCGTTAATACTTGCCTTTTTTTTTTCCTCTCTTTGTAAAATCTCAATAAATGTGATCGATAAAATTCTTTTTAAATACTTAGCGTAAAAATTATGATTTTATTGAAAATGTTTTTGAGCAAAATAATCGAGTTGATAATTTTTTTATCGTTGTTATCATGATAAGTAAAATTTCCTTATAATTTATATTTGATTGGAATTTAAATTGAGAACAACAATTTCACAAGTTCACATTTTCGATATTTTTTCTATCCCCACTCTAATTTCAAATCCGGCTCCCAAGGCCTTCGTTCTTATCAGAGATAAGAATATATTTTCTGACTACGGAGAGAGCTGAAAAATAAAAAGGAATTCCACCACCATTATTCTTTCCATGGTGCCATAAAGTCTGGGAGAAACCTCACAGCTTCTTCACTTCAACCTGTTTTCAGTACCTACGAAACCGGCTCCCAGGGCCCTGATTCATATCAGGGCTCTGGGAGCTGGTTTTCTGACCAATAGAGGGGCCAGGAAATTTGTACAACGATTTTGGAGGGAAAAGTCCCCGATCCATCGGAGCCTCCTAAAACTCCATAAATTTAGAGAATCTTTCCTATTTCGACAGTGAGATTTCTGCCTACCGTCTGTGAGGTCGACATTAGGAAGCTCCAGCACCTCTTTCACCAAAGAAGAACTACTAAAAAGGGCTGTCAAAAACGAACGTCGGTCTAAAAATTCAAGACTAATCCAAAAAGCTGTATTCCTTTACCACTCCTTCTGACGAGCCCACGAGACTTCTGTCGTCGACCTAAAAACTCACTCAGTTGCAGGATTCCTTCATCTGCGAACAAATTTCCAATTTTACAAGAACTGTGAGTGTATCTATCTGAACTTTAACAATAATTGCTTAAAGAACTCTTTAGGCGCCCAGAGAAATATTTTGAGCAAGCCTTTTTTTTAAGTTAAGAACATTTTCTCTTTTCCCTTTCTTTCTCTACTAATCGCCCTTTTAGTTTTATCCCTTTACCTTTTTTTTCTGTATATGTTGTAGATAAACACTTTCTTCTTTTGTTGTTACTCACCGAGCAGGAGTTTTTTCTTTATTCGGACGCGCCTAAAAGAGAGAGCTTGTCTGCTCTAATCTTGCAGTTTTACTTGCGTTTTACTTTTTTCGCAAATAATTTAAACCTCAACCCTATTTTTAACCTCAACCCTTTGATGCGGGAAAGCCGGGACAAATTTCCTTGCAATTTCTCGAAATTTGACTAACAAAAACTGGATTCATTTCGTTTTCTCTTTAGTCTATTTTTATGAAAGTTACATCTCTATTCCCACATGGACTAAAATAGTAGTATTAGTATTTGTTTTTGTATTAGTAATACTAGCATAAAGGTTTCATTATAAGTAAGGCATTGAGTTTTAAAAATATAATTTATGATCACTTTAACCATTGATCAAGTGACACTAAGTATCTTTAATATCCAGCACCCTTGATATTATTACCACGACTACTTACTACGACTATTGTTGTTGTTGTTGTTGTTACTTTCTTTTGAGTCGACCTTCAATAAAATTATTTACGAAGACATTGTCCTCAAATCAACAGTGAAAGAAGTTGTTTTTGCTTTTGTTTTGTTTCAGTCGAAAATAATTGACCTATTTTTTTTCTCGTTTTGGCTCGTTGTTATTAAGTAAAAAAATTAAACGGTTATACATTTCCCGAAATTTGACTAACAAAAATTTGATTCATTTCGTCTTTTCTTTATGTTTCGTCGGATTTTTATTACTATTACTCTGCAGAGATGAAAATACATATAAATATACTGTTTTTAATAAATAAACGGAGCGCCGGCTCAAATACTAGCAACAACTACTTTCATTTCGCCATTTTTAAAGTGTTTCCGTTTGACGATTAAATATCAGTTTTTGAAAAAGAATGTAACGAAATGTAAATCTTGATTAAATTAACTTTTAGAAAAATATTTAAAAAATGTCGTTACTTAGTATAATTTAAAAAAAAGATCTTTCGAGTGGTAATCAAAAGATGCTACCTTGCAAATTGTCAGTGAAAGCTTAGAAGACACAATAAATTCAAACAACATCTAGCCGATACACTGGAGTTAAAAATAAAAAGTAAGAATTTAAAATGATACATATGACACACTCATATCCTCTTTCCCACCTCACTTCCTCACTTCGTTAATTTTACGTATACTTGATGAGGTCCGTCAAACTCAAAAATGTGTGAATTTCTTTTCATTTTTCATTTCAGCTTTTGGAAGTAAAGTCTGATGATCCAGAGCCCTGTTAAAGGGGTTATGGTGAAATAGTTTATTACATGGAACCTTAACGTGGTGTGTTTTTATTCAAATATATATATATATATATATATATATATATATATATATATATATATATATCGATAGATTGATAATGACGTCAGCGATTTGAAAAGAAAAGAAAGAAAAACGAAGATCCCCCTCCCACTCTTTCATAATACCTTACCTTTTTCTCCACCACTTGCCCCTCCATACTTTCCCTCCCTTATTATCTTTTGGTCCAGTGATGTCATTATTCTCGACCAATGAAATGCCTTATATTCAATGACGTCACAGCACTTTCTCGCTCAATTCACTTTGTGTGAAACAACATAAAGGAAAAGATGTCGTTTTTTTTTGTCTCTCAAATTTAAAGAAAAACTAATTTCCCTCAAGTGAAATCGAAACGAAATCAAATGTAAGTCAGAATTTTCATATCTATTTCCAAATAATCGAAATGTTTTCATCAATACAACGAGAATTACTGCTTTCATTTTTCCTTTTTTTAAACTCATTCATAGAGATAAACTTTTTCTTCTTACTTTTTATTTTTTTCTATTCATACAATTTTATAGAAAATGTCTGATCCGGATTCTGTGGTAAAATAAATGATAAATTTTCATTTTAACACCCGATCATCATTTACTGCTGAACTATTTTCTTTCAGAAATTAGTACGCGTTTCCGGTTTCCGTAAAGCGATTTTTTGTACTGAATTTAAGAATAACATTAACTTTCAAATATATGTAAACAATAAACATCGACAAATAAAAGATTAACAAAAGAAAAAAAAAACACCTAACCTTAATTTGAAAGTTAACTTTATTCTTTAAAAAAAAAAAAGAAGAACTAAAAAAAAAGCACCTAACCCTAATTTGAAAGTTAACTACAAGGAATTACTGTGAAGGGAGTAAATAGGCCCAAATTGTATACGTCCACCGACAGAATTCAGTACTGAATGACAATAAGCCACTAATAGCCGACGAAAGTCCAGGAAAAAGTCCGATTTTTTTCGGGTCGTTAACATCCAAAAAGGTAGGTTTCTTTAATATCTAATTGTTGATTTGAGTTCAGCATATACATTTGCACGGAAATAAGACTATTTGGGGAAAAAATTGAAGGGATATTAGCGCTCGAGTTTTGAAATGAAAATTTACCAAATAAATTGTTGTTTTTTTTTTAGTTAATATTTCTGATGATGTCTTTCCAATGATATCAGAAAGATTTAAAGATGACGTTTATTTATTAGGTTGGTGCAAAAATAATTTCGTTTTTTAACATATGTTACTATGTGAGAAAACGAAATTATTTTTGCACCAACCTAATATTTATTTATTTATGTCGTCCGCTTATTTCTTTCCTTTTAATCATCGAATTTGCTTTTTTCCTACTTTATTTCGATTGTAGACAATTTGTAATATTTCCGAAAACTTAATTCACTTCTTGACACTATTTAAATATATTGGTCCATTTTTATTAAAATAGTGAACATTTTGGGGGGAGAGAATTAATTTTTGTAGAAAATTCATTGCATTTTTTTCAAACGACGACGATATTTTTCACTCATTTCAGAATGGAAAAATGATTCATTTTTTTTTTTTTTTTTTTTCGATTTATAAAGTTTATAATAATGATATCGTATAAAATCGGTCCCTGACTTTGGAAGAATTATTGGACTTAAATTGATATTTACAAATGTTATGTTTGAAACACTTCCTCCATCAGAGATATCCGCATATTTTTTGCTTTCGGGGGGAGAAATAATCCTTTGAAGAATAATGCAGACCTGATTAATTTATGTAACTTTTTCCATAAAAAAAACTTGTTTCTTTTTTTTCTTCATTAAACGAAGTTTTTGTATTAAACATTTAAAAAATGTATAATGTGTAAAAGTCGGGGATCGATTTTACACTTTATCGATATTATAAACAGGACCCCCTTTTTTCTGACAATCCTCGTGGCTTGAAAGTCTAATTAATAAATGCTAATCTACAAAGATACTTCACAGGCTCCAAAAATGACCCCATAAAAAAAAAAAATAATTAAAATTGGACCATTTTATTTAAATTGTGTTCAATTTTGTCGGTACAAAAAAAATCGCTCCGTAAGCAGACGATAAAAAGGCGCCATTTTGAAATTTATTAAGGCGTGTCCGGTGAAAGAAACACTGAAGCAATTTAATTAACAACTGAATGTTAAAAGTGATTGTGCAGACAGCAAATTGGATCTCTCTCTCTCTCTTATATATATATATATATATATATATATATATATATATATAATATATATATATATATATAATATATATATATATATATATTTCTGCATCGATAACCACTTTCTCATTTGTTTCTTTCGATTTCTCTCTCTGACACACTCTGTATTTCCTCCCTCCTCTCTCTCTATATATTTTGTTTCTCTCTCACTATTTCATTCCCCACACTCTCATATTTTCATTCACCTTCCTCTTCTTAACCACCAGCTTCGTCTTCATTTATTTGTGATTTTAGAAGAAAACAAATTTCTCACGAAATCGATTTCTTTTTCTTGTAAAATCTAAAGATTTCGGGTCATTTTATTTTCGGTTTAAATCGATTTTTTATGGTTTTGAAATTTGACCTTTTTTGTTTTTAATTTTTTTTTTTCTAAAAAGACTTTTTTTGTCTTTGCATTTTCAGATTTCATTTTGACTGAACGAAATCTAAAAATGGCTTCGTCGCCTTTGAAGAATGAGAAAAAACGCGTTCGCGACCTGCAGATTGAACGGACGAAGCAATCGATTAAACAATTATCAATCGATTGCGAATCTAACTGTTCAAAAGTCATGCAGGAATTGAATGCGTTTATGAAAGCGACAGAGAAGAAGGCCGAAGAATTGTGCGGCGAAATGGAACGAAAGACGACTGAAGAACAGAGGAAATGGAGCCAATCCGTCCGAGAGAAAGAAAACCTCTTGAAGAAGGCGAAAAATTGGCTCATCGATTTGCAACGTTTTGGAGGCGCTGACGATGATGACAAAGAGGTTGTTTCTAGGATAGAGTCGCTGAGAGCGGAGCTTTCTTTGCGGCTCCACGAATCTTTCACTCCTGTTGAGGAAGGTCATTTTGTGGTGACCTTTCCAGAATGGTGCCAGCGATCATTGGAACAACTTCAAAAGGAAATGGTCAACATCACGATAGAGACGTGGCACCCAGGGAAATTGAAACTGCAAAGCGAACGCCGCCTGCAGGATTCGATCGAGTGGATTCATTCGTTTGCCGTCAGCGACGAAGACGATCACGTCTTTGTTGTCGATGGGAGTAACGATTTGATCAAGGAATTCGGCGAGACTGGGGAATTCGTCAACCGAAGTCTCTTTAAGAACGAGGGAAAGAGATTCTTTCTCAAGGACATTTGTCGTCTTTTCAATGATATTTTGGCTGTTTGTGGTGTTTTGTGGTCGAGGGGGTCGGTGTCGAAGGGAAGAATTTTGATTTTGGCGCGAAATAAAAGTCCTTCATTTTTAGAAGAAGTAAAAATAATAGACACAAAAGAAATTGAATTTCATTCTTTGTGTCAAATGGACGAAAAACTTTTTGTTTGTGATTGGAGTTTAAAAAAAATTCTTTGTTTTTCTAAAGAAGGAACTCAAATAAAAAGAATCCAACTTCAGAAGTCGCCAGTGTCGGGTTCTCCCCCTCTCCTTCGTGCTGACCCCAAGACAGGGAATTTGTTGGGGACAAGATGTGGAATGTCGGAAATCTTTGTGTGGAATCAAAATGGACAAATTCTTCAAACCGTGAAAACTGAAAAAGAAATTTTCGATTTTTGTGGTAATGAATTTGGAAATTTTTATTTTTGCCACTTGGAAGGAATTTTTTCTATTTTTCCGAAAAAGGTTCAGCACAAATTTCAAAAAAAATCTGAAAATGGTCCCAGGATTTTTGTTTCTCGAAAAAAATTGTCTATTTGTTTTCAAAACAACGGAAAAAATTTAATGAAAATTTTCAAAATTGATTAAAAAAAACAAACTTTTTTCTGTAAACAAAATAAAATTGAAATTCTTTCATTTTTTTTATTTATTTTTAATTTAATCTGAATAAATTTTTGATTGGAAATTTTTGTAAATGTCTTCAATGATTTCACAATATGAATTCAAATAAAAATAATGGGAGAAGAAAAAATTCTTGAATAACTTTAAGAAAAAACGATGAATTTTACAAGATATTTTCGTTTGTTTTTTTTTTTCTCCGACCATCAAAGGTTAACAGAAAAATTTTATGTTGTACTAAATTTGAAGAATTTTCAAATGGACCTAAAAACAAAAAATCGATGAAAATTGATCGACTTTTTAAAATTTATTACAGAAAAAAAATGAATTTTTGCAGAAAAATAAAATTTCTTTTTACCGAGGAATTTCTTGAATTTTTCCTTTTTTCTTTTCGTCTGATAACAATATGAGAAGAGTCAAATAATTAAAAAAAAACGTTTTTTTTTTTCTTTCTTTAGAGATCGACTTAATAATTAATCTTCATCGATTATTGATCCCTCAGGGAAAGGAAGGGTTCTTTTTAAGACTGACATTGGCGGGGAAATTATAAAAGTGCTTATACTTGCGTCCCGACTGGGATGGTAGGTCGATGCGAAAGGGTGTGGCCCGTCTATAACGGACGGAAGATCACGTCCGGAAGTCGGGGGTGAGGGGTAAAAGCAACAGTGAGAGAAAAAATGGGACAACAACAACAACAGAATCATTATCATTAAAAAAATTGTTTTGATTAAAAATGAATATTGCAAGAGAAAAAGAAAATCTGGTCGTGATATCATCATCATCATCATTAATAAGAATTAAGAAAAAAATCAGCTGAAATAATATCACTTAAAAATCGTTTCTTTTTCACAGACCCTCTCCTCCCACCACTTCTAAATTTCATCCCTTCCTCTCCCTTAAACTATTTTTCTCTCTCTTCTTTTTTTCTCTACCTTCCGCCAAACCCCGACTTTTTCCCTTTCTCGATATTTGTTTTTTCAAAGCCATCCATTTTTTGATGACCGCAAACGAAAGAAAAATAAAAGTTAAAGGGTCCAAGGGAAAACTTAAAAAAAACTCACTAGATTTTTAATTAAATCGTCCTAATTCACAGTACAGATAATCAAAGCAGAGGAGGCTGTGGAGAGACATAAACCCATTATATCTTGAGGTGAAATTGAAGAAGGAAATACACAAAAGATTCGACTAGTAGCCATATTTACTGGTAACGCATTTTATTTCTATTTAAATTAAACTGAATCCAATTGGCTGGTATTATAGCGAGGTGATTGAACACAAAGGGCGGAAGATGCCCAGTTTGCCAGTTTTGAGAAGTTGCAATAAACAGTTATTTCCACAGGCAACAAATGTTCAAGTCAAATATTACTAAAGAGAACAGATATTTTTGGTTGATTAATGATCGACTTTTCCAAATGACAATCCTTCAAAGACAAGGAATAAATTCCGTCAGAATTTGTCCAAAGTTCAGATTGGAAGAAAAATAAGAGAAATATGCTTCAAGTGTTTCAACTTTGATAAGTCATCATCAGGATAGGTAAAAAGAAATGGTGAATTTCATATAACTGGTGAGTGTTGTGACGTCTTATGATGGAGGCGACGTACGTGATGTCTGTGTGTCTGTTGATAAATACATTTGAGGAGGCGGCGACATCTTAAATTATTATTGCTTTTATTTAGAGACATCGGAGTTTTTGTCGCAAGAGACTTTTCTTTCAAGAATCATAAGTCTGTTTTGACTATGTGATTTTACTAGTATGTTGGTATTGTTTGTGTGTAGCTGTCTAATGTTACCAATGAAAGAAACTGTTTGCATAGAATTTATGGTAACACGTAAGCGCAGTTAAAAGATTTTAGGTCTTTTGTGAGATAAGTTGACAATTTCACTTTATCGAAGCGACCAGACTTACCAATAAGACAAGAGTAAGTAGTTGGGACATCAGCATAGAGACCGGCTTGAAAACGGATGGCATCGGGAAGGTTGTTGATGACAATTGGGTACATCGCTTATAAATAGACGTCAGGTTAACTGAAAGTCAAGGTAAATTATGGCCGATGCTAAGGGATGTCATTTAATGTCATTTCTCATCGAAGAAATGAAAGTCATTGTAGAATTGGCTTTTGTTTTTTTCATCTAATTATTTATATTATTTTAGTTTGGGATTAATTCATGTTTGATTTATTTTAAAGAATAGGTTTTGGATTCAACTGAAATAAATAGTAGGGTAAACTGGCTTCTCTAGTCTTGAATGGCGACTAGTCAAAGGAAAAGAAATTGGGAAACCACTCCATAACAAAAAGATTGAATGACATTTCACAGATATTGGAAAAAGAAAAGGAGACTGTGGAGATCCACAACCTCTTACTTTTAGATTCCAAATAGAAGGGCAGATTGGAATTAAAATGACAGTCCATTCTATTCTGACCGGAAGATTATGTCCTGAAGGGACAAAAAAGAAAGAGAGAGAAAAAATATATTCATAACATCGTCGTTATTATTATTAAAATTATTATTATTATTAAAATTGTCATTAATATTATTATCATTTTTATTAAAATGAAGGGAAAAAATATCGACGTGATAGAATCATCATCATCATCATCATCATCATCATCATCATCATTATCATCATTATCATTATCATCATCATCTTCATTATCATCAGCATCATTAGCAATTATCAAGAAATTCCCATGAAAATAAATTAATGATAAATTAAATATTATCTTTTTCACAGACTCCCCCACCATGATGTTAACTTCTCTTTCTTTCCCTTGAATTATTTTTAGATTTTTCTTGTTTTCTCTCTCCACCCTAGCACTCTACCCCCTCTCTCTTTCTCTATTTCGATACCGTTTTTTTTTTTTTTTTTAAATCCATCCAAGTTTTCCTTTTTTCGATATCCGAAGGAAAGCAACATTAAGAAAACTTAATCCCAAAATAGTCAAAGGGAAATAACTCTTGTTAATTCCTTCAGTTATTCTTCTTGAATTGACCCTTTATTTGGGGTTTTGAACGCCTTTTGTTTTTCTTTCTATTCAAATCAATAAATAAAATTATCGGAAACTCATTAATAAATATATTATCAATCTAACTCCTGATTATTTATTGATATTTGTGTTTTCAATTTCGATAAATGGGGTCGAAAAAATTCGCCCTAAATTGTTTGCTTTCTCCTGTCATTTGTTGATGCAAAACAGAATCATTTTCTTTTTTTTTTTTTTTTTTTTTGATATTTGGAGAGAAAAGTCGAAAAATAGAATTGAAAAACCGGGGAAAATTATCTGAAAAATGCCAAAAACTGAAATATTTTTAAAATTCCAATATTAGACTTTTTATAAGAAAAAAAACAACAAAAAAAAAAAAAAATACAAATAACGCATTTTATTAGGTTGGTGCAAAAATTAGTGTCGTTTTCTCACATAGTAACATATGCGAAAAAACGACATTATTTTTGCACCAACCTAATAAATACTTCTCTGAATTCAAATTTTGATTCTATTTGAAAGATAATGGCCTAAAAAGCTAATTTGAATTAAAAGAAAAAATTAATTTCCTGATATAAATAAACTATTTAGACATTTTTACAAGTTTAAAAGTCTATATGTACTTCGGCCATAGCCTACCGCAACTATTATTACCGTCGCTATCCCAGGGAACGGTGTAGCAGAACCCTTGGCTCATTCAGAATTAGACGCAATCATTCCAAGAGAGTCTTTGAAAATACAAGGAACAGTCCAAAATAGAAAACAAAATACATAGGTCCCGCCACTTCTGGAAGATCGTAACCGCAATTCTCAATAGAAAGAAACCGTCAATTATAAATGACCCTAAGTTTATCAAAATCCTAGTCAGGTATGGCTAAGCTTCTTGCAAAGAACTTTGCCTATTTGACGATTCTTGCCAGCAGGTTAGACTGATTATATATGTAATTCCTTAACTAACTTTCTTCAACTGAAAAAGAACAAGCAAAGTTTTCACATTTAACAAATAGAATAGAAGGAAATTGTCAATTATAAATGGTCCTGAGGTTATCTAATCCTAGTCAGGTAAGGCTAAGCTTCTTGCAATGAACTTTTTCCTCCCTCGCCATATTAGACTATATTGGTCATTACTAACTTTCTTCACCTAACAGAGAACAAGCATTGTGGTATTTCTTCTATCTCACCTCGGGTAGTTTTCAGGCTTATCAAATACATTCCTTCTACGACGGCTACTGGTCCGGATAAAATCTATGTAGTTGTTCTCAAGAACATTGGCCTAAAACTATCTTCAATCTTGGCAAAACTCTTTAACAACGGCTCGAAGACAAAATGTGCCCCAAACCCATGAGAAGGTGTTAACTTTTTGAAGGTATCATTAAAAAGAAAGTAATTCAGCCCTTCAACTTGAGAAAATTGTCAAGATATATTTACATTAAATATGAATATATGTTTCACTGGACATAAAGTGGGGGGTTGGTTTTCTATTGTTAATAAGTAATAAATTGATCTCCTCCTAGAATTATTACACTATTCACCAACAAATGATGGGAAAAGATTTACATTTATCTGAGGGAAGGAACAAATAGGTAACACTGTAAATTTCATATACTCCAACAACAAAGGCATCACAATTCATAATCGCTTATGTCCGTGGGTTTGCTTAAAAACGAAAAAAAATCAGAGTAGATGGTACGAGACTGGAGCAAAAAATTAACAATGTCTTAATGCAAAATTAGTAAAACAAAGATTAATTTCATAATAGAGACAAAAAAGGACGTCAGAGAATTACGTTTATTCTTTTTATAATTAAGGGTTTGCAATGAATTGCTGAACTATACAAATACAATTCCTCATAAAATAGAAAATTCTCATTAGTGAAACGTGATTTCTAGTTTTGAAATCTTTTAACATAGGTACTTTAAAAAACATTCGCAAGAAATCGCCCGGTACACATTCTTTTCCCGTCTTTTGAACAGAAATAGAAGTTTAAACCTTTTTTTCTGTTTGAGGTTGGATTTCTGGCTCCTTCTTTTAAATATTCGTAACACATTGCATCTTAGTGGCATTATCGCCATTCATGAAATGAAATGATTTTAAAAAAATGAAATATTAGAAAACCTGCCTCTAAATTTCATTGATGAAAGCCCAAAAAATTCATTAAAATATTAGATTATTTCGAATATTTCCTAAATTTTAAAGACTATTAGTGAATTCAAATATTATACAAAGAAGGTGTTTACGTTATTTTCGGCAAATACTTATTACAGTCCTTGTCTCCCAGAGAAAAATTCCCAAACATAAGTCTATCGAGAGAGTTGTCAACATCTCGTAAAAACACCCACTTATGTGGTAAAAAAAACGCTTGTTAAGAATTTTTTAAATTAAAAGTAAGAAATATTTGTTTCAAAACGGTTTAATTAAACTTTAAATCGATTAGTCTTCCTGAAATATAAGTTCAGAAAAGTTGATATTATTTTTGAAAGATTTTTTAATAAAGAGAATTGCGTTGTGTTGACAGATTTATAAATATAACGGATTTTACCGTTCTTACTGATAATAAAGAAAATCATTCCATTTCTTTTTAAATTCAATTTGAATTACAACATATAATTTTCCTAATTGAAAATATTAAATTTAAATTATTAGCTTGAAATTAAATTTAAAATAAAAGCTTCAGTAACGATTTTTCATTTTGAAAAATACATTTTAACGTTTCTGACACAAGGACCTCAAGGGGTTAATGAAAGAAAAAAAGAAAAAAGAAAAAGGAAGAAGAAAAATCTAAATTCGCTCGAAAAAGGATTGAAAAATTGAGAAAATTAAAAACGAAATGCGTTGAAAAATCATGTTTCAAAAGAAATAAACTCCCAAAAGTTCCAAGGAGAATCGAACTCAAATTTAATGAAACGGAATTCAATGAGTTGAACAAAAGCAACACTACCCGCTCTTCCCCACTTCCTACCGATAAGAAAGAAACAATTAATTTATCGTTGAAGATATCAAATAAAAAAACATATGCTGTCGATAAAGAAAGCCGGGTGATCACCGAAATAACATTTAAGATTCTTTTGGACAAAAGGCCAGGAAAATCATCTGGTTTGAATCAGCCAATCAGAAGAAAATTATCTCTACGAAAATAGAGATTAGCCTGACGGGTTTGTCAAATATTTTAACTGACATTAATTCGGATTCCTTTGGATACTAATGATGCGGGAAAATGAATTATTGAATTGGAGTCACCATAGGCGGAAAAATGAATTATTGAATTGGAGTCACCATAGGCGGAAAAATGAATCATTGAATTGGAGTCACCATAGGCAAAAAGGCTGTGTGTTATTGCCGAGCGAGAAACATAAACAGAGAAAAAAAACATTATTACTAAAAAGATGGTGAATATTTATCTTTTCCTTGGCACACAAAACAACTCTTGAGATTGGCTGGTGGGGGCTCCTAGATGGGTAACGAATATATACCTGGATTTGGGAAATCTGTCCTGTCCGCATTCTCGCAGTGTTGTTTGGAGCCGACCTCCAGCTAGGGAAAAACTGGTCAGAAATTGTTGTAGAATAGTTTTCACAGTGGAGGCTCGTATTAGGTTGGTGCAAAAAATAATGACGTAATAACGTCGTTTTTTTACCTTAAAAAATACGTCAAAAAATGACATTATTACGTCATTATTTTTGCACCAACCTAATATTTCTCTAAGTCGGTCCTAAAAGGGTCCGACGTACAAAACGTTATATATAAATAAATAGATATAAATATAGATATGGATAGACTAAAATATATATATATCTGTATATCGATATATAGATATGAATAGAACAATATATATCTGTCGATAGATAGATAGAAATAGACTAATATATATATATATATATATATATATATATATATATATATATATATATATAATAAAAAGGCTTAAACACTAATATTCCATAGTCATAATTTATTCCATTGGAATCGTAAATACGATCCAATTCATCAGACCTACAAATTCAAAAAGAAAACAGAAAAAAAACCTACTCCGGAAATAAAAATAGAATTTAGAGAGAGTGTAATTATGAGAGTGTGGGACGAATGTTAGTTCATAAGAGAGGGGTTTAACAGAGGGGGTTATTTAAAAACTAGGTGTGAGTGGAAGGGGGAAAAATGATTGTTGTCGGATGTCTAATACAATAAAGATACATTTCGTGGTGACATACACACACCATGGCCGATCAAATCTTAAAGAAGGAGGGAGAGGTAAGGAAAGAAGTGGTGGGGAAGAAAGATGGGGCGGATGAAATTAAAATTGAAAGGGACGCTGTGTAATTGAGAAAATTTGACAAAAATAATATCGACTGCAGGTTACAAATCAAATATTATAAACAATAAATATGACGATTATCTAATCTAGCCAGGACCTATATTTTTATGTTCAAAACGCATGCAAATCCAAACATACACAATAACTTATACACGTATATACATACACATCGCCGTGTACCTACATACACACATACATACACCCATGTACACATACACATATATCCACATATTCACACAAATACACACATACATATACATACACACACACATATATACACATATACATACATCTGATTCAATATCTCTGATACTAAGCGCTTTCTAATAATTACCGCTTATGATATACAAATAATTACACCTACATATATACATATACACATACACATATACACATACACACACACCTCCATATATATATATATATATATATATATATATATATATATATACATACATATACACGTACACATATACACATACACATACATACATATAGATACATATATATACATATATACATAGACACACACACATACATATACACAAACATCTACACACATACATACATGTATATACTACACACACACATACATATATATATGTATACATATACACATATATATATATATACATACACACATACATATGCATGTACACACACATACACATATAAATACATACACACATACACATACATATACATATATATACATACACACACATATATACACATATATCCACTTATACCATATACACACATTTTCCACATACATATACATAAATACACATGCACCCACATACACGTATATACATACACACACATACAAAAAACAGATATATATACACACATATATATATATATATATATATATATATATATATATATATATATATATACATACAAAAATGCACACACACATACCTACATATACACACATACATCCATACGCATCTACTCCTTACACTAAAATAGTGGTTTTAGACAGGAATTAAACTATAACGGAGAACTTGGAAATCAGAACTATAACAGATCTAAAAATAGAAAGAGGAAGGTAATATGGTTCAACCCACCATATTGCAAGCTCTCTAACATTGATATAGGAAGTTTTTTTCTGAAATTAATTGATAAACATTTTCACAGTAAACATCCATTAAGTAAAATTTTCAATAGGAAGACTCTGAAAATTAGTTACTCATGCGTTAGAAATATGGAGAAAATCATATCTTCCCATAATTGCAGATTACTTAGAAACTACCATTGTAATGTAACTCAATCGAGTAACCCTACCTGCAATTGTAGGAATAAAGATCATTGTCCAATCGGGGGTAAATGTAACTATAAAAATGTAATATACGAGGCAACTATCTTTCCCGAGGAAAACATAAACGAGAAAAAAAGATATATAGGTATATCCGCCGGTAATTGGAAGCAGCGTCTATACAACCATAGACACTCTTTTAGATATAGATGCCTTAGAAGTCAAACTTCCTTATCCAAACACTACTGGGATCTGGTGGATAAGGGGTTAACTTTTGAAATGGAGATGCCTATCAAGAGCCAAAACACCTAATAACTTCCGCGATCGGTGTGATCTGTGCTTGGCGGAAAAATTTTTTATTATCAAAGATAAAAATCAAGATGAACTGTTGAATCTTCGTAATGAGATATTATGTAGACATAAGAAAAGATTCAAAACATACACACCGTTTTGTAACTTTCTGTCACTTATGTCAGTTCCATCTTGGTTCAAAACATCGGGCATAACATTTTAACGGAATGACTATTATGTTTATTTTGTTTATCTCTATATAGATCATTGTGTATGTTTTTGTGATGCGCTGTGTATTTTTTTTTTTTTTTTACGCCCAAATTGTTGAAATTTTACTAATTTATATGTATGTATATGTACGTAATTGTATGTACACATATACCCACATACATACAAATACGTACATATATTGTAGGTTTTTTTTCTGTTTTCTTTTTGAATTTGTAGGTCTGATGAATTGGATCGTATTTACGATTCCAATGGAATAAATTATGACCATGGAATATTAGTGTTTAAGCCTTTTTATTATATCCTTACTCTGTCCTGGACATTAAGTTCTACCTGGATTCTATCCCCTCGGAATTTTTTATTCAAAAAATATACATGTGTGTATATGCACCTGTGGATTTTGCATATATATGTATATTTTCCACTAATATTATCTATATCTATATCTATATCTATATCTATATCTATATATATATATATATATTAGTCTATTTCTATCTATCGAGATATATATTGTTCTATTCATCTATCTATATATCGATATACAGATATATATATATATTTTAGTCTATCCATATCTATCTATATTTATATCTATCTATCTCTATCTATATATATATATATATATATATATGTACACACAAATATATATATATTCTAAACAGATATACTTATATATATTAGTCCGTTCACCTCTGTCTATATTGTTACATATATATATATATATATATATATATATATATATATATATATATATTTATATCTATCTATCTATTAATCTGTCTACAGATTAATACATATACACACTAGCGCCCGGTTCATACTCCTACCTTCTAAAGCTCTTTTCGTTCCCTTTCACTGCCAGTAGACCCTTTTTTAGAGTGAATTAATCAATTCACATATATATAAAACACGCGGACAAGCAAACACCCAATTTGACCGTGTCCGAAACAAGACACTGGAAGAATAATGCTTTTTCCTTCCACTCAGGCTGAACAGCCTCTACCCTGGTCTGAGTAATAATGTTGGAGACGAAAAAAAAAAAAAAGAAAGTAACGACAACTTATCAACAATAGACTGAAAATGAATTAAAATCTTGATAAAAATCTAATTTAGCCATGTTGCAAATATAAGTAACTTGAAATATAAATTAATTAATTCCATGTACTTTAATCTCTGAAAACAGCAAAAATAAGAAACATTAGAAATTTTAAATTCACAAAACCAAACACAACCATCATCTTAATTCCACGACTTACAAAAATTCAGTGTTTTTCGTATGTGATTTAGCCTCTAGAGACAGACAAAACACATATGAATCCGAATCCGACGTACGCCACGTTTATTATGGCGGGTCAATTTTTTTCCCCCTCTTCTGTATGAGTTACGAATCCACGTCGTCAAGTGTTGTAGAGTGAACGCAAAGTTTTTTTTTTTTTTCCGTATGAATCCAAAATACGTTTGTCGCCAAGTGTTGTATATGGCGAAACGAATTTTTTTTTCTTTCTTTAAATTTTTTTTTTTTTTTTTCGTATGAATTTCGAATTCTGGTCGCCAATGTGTTGTTATAGAGTGAACGAAAAATTTTCTTCCGTATGAATTACGAATCTCTCGTCGCCAATTTGTTGTGGAGTAGTTTTCACAGTGGAGGTTTATATTTCACGAAGTCGGTCCTAAATTAGGTCCGACATACAAAACGTTAGGAACTTGAAATAATAGTTAATGACGCAGCAATCTAGTTATGATGGTTGATACTTCAATGTCCGACATCGACTGACTCCCTCAACTCCACTGAGCTCAACTGGCGACTGCTACTACTACTACTACTGCTACTTATTACGTGTGGGAGAGTCTATTAATAATAGAATAGGTACGTTCAGGTATAACAGAAGTACAAGCAAATTTCGGCGCAGCGGCTCGGACTTGGAGTTGACGGAGTTTGTCCGTGAATAAGCAGGGCGGAGGCGTGTGCCACTTAAGTCTTTCCGATTGTCCTTTACCGCTTGTTTTTAATTCATCTCTGTAAGCGACATAAGAAGGCGCTCAAGCGCCTGCTATCCTCCACTTTGTGGGGTGGGGACGAAAGCATAAAGTCGACAGAGTAGTTTGTGCACACCCCGCCTGTGTCATGGAAATCTGGGAATGCCGCACTTGACGAGTCACAAAGCTACGTGAGCAGCTCGACTGGGTGGAGGCGTCCCGTTCCTTCTAGTCTTGGGCACCAGCGGCGGATTACATCAGCAACCCTGAGTTTTCGCTTACCTGGTGATTGGTTCGGAATAGGCTATCTCTCAATGACAAAGCCTTCATATGGTACTTGACGGATTTGCCAGACTGTGAACGATGTGATCTTGGCATGGAAGAAACAGCTTCGCACGTCTTCTACCATTGTCCTCGGTTCCGCCTCCTATAGGACTATGTCGGCAAGTTGACGGCTTGTAACCCTCCCGAAAAGCTCATGCTCATTGATCGTGCGTACGTGTGTGACAGTGTGTCGCCCCCGTATTCTGGTGTTAAACTGATGGTGATTTGGAAGATCGCTACAGGAGAAGGTCTTGCGAGGCAACCATCTTTCACATCAGGATCTGATCCCATGTTTTGAGCACTAGCTCAAAATGAAGATTACAACTGATAGTAGACGATTGGTTTCGACAGATTTCAGTGAAAGGTGGGTGACTGAGACAAGCTTTGTTCGCGTGAACGGGACTAGCCTTGGTTTTCTTTTTTTTTTTTTTTAGGTCCGTCTAAGTCACAATCGGGGGGTGGTTTCCCGTACAGTCCTGCCCTGGTTATGTTACACCACATTTTGTGTACTTAGTTAATGTTAGCAAGTGTTGTACCCGGCTACATCTTTTGATATGATCAAAGTTGAGATTCCCAACCTCCACAGTTTGTTTTTGCACCCCTCCCCCTGTTTTCATCTCGACTCGGTCAAATTTCTTTCTCTCTCCTTAGCTGTATTTATTTTATCTTTTCCCTCTCCCTTAGCAAGAGAGCTTCTAAAGGCAGAATACAACGGCCTCTCTTTTTTGACGGCTGGATGGCGCCAACTAACATTAGTTATCTTTGTTTATTTTGATATTTTACTTTGATTTCTTTGGTTCATCCCCTCCCCCCTCTCATTTCATATCATGTACAAATTTTTATGCATAGTATTTTATAATCATGAATTTTTTATGTCATGGGGTGCGTTTTGTAGCCCCCCCCTCCTTGAGAGTATGCGGTATTATGGTGTATAGAGGATTGATTGGTGATGGATGAGTTTCCGAGTTGAATGTGTCAATTGTAACGAATGAATGAATCGGATTATCTAGGTATAGGATAGTAAGTAACGACCAGCCTCAAACCGTTTCCCCACTTTCGGTCTTGTGACACAATTGGGTATTTTACGCAAAAAAAAAAAAAAAAAAAAAAAAAAAACCTTGTGTGGAATAAAGCCTAATTTGGGTTACTCTGTTCTATGTCTTTCATTACAGTCATAAAAGTCGGGTGAATCGAAGCTGAATAGTCGATGGTCAGGAATAAAAGCAACTTTACTGAGAGTCTAGAGATAATAAATCATTTCAAGTTCTAATTTCATTTTACTTTTTGATTTAAACAATTGCTTATTATATCAACAATAATTACTAATTATTATCGTAAAAGTCGTGTGATTAAAAGTTGAATTGTTGGTGGTCATGAATGAAAGCAACATTATTACGGGTCAAGGGTCAATAGATAATTTGATGTTCAAATTTAATTTAAATTTCAACAAGGTTAGATTTGCTTGAAAGGAAATGTTAATAATGAAACAATTTTGTTTTTATGTCAACAACAGTAAGAAAAATAAAAAGAAGTCACAAATTGTCATCTTAATTTATAAGAATATCAACTCGATCATTATGCCATTGTTCGATGACAGCAGCATTTTCAATATAATTGATGTGAAGGGTTTTTTTAAAGGGTCACGAATGACGAAAGGTCAATGATTTTCATTTCATCTTGATAACGCACAAAAAGTGTCCGTAAATAGATAAGAATAAACTAATACATACATTTAGATAGATAGATAGATATGAATAGCCTAATATATATATATATATATATATATATATATATAGATAGATAGATAGATAGATAGATAGAGGTGAACATACTAATATATATATATATATATATATATAAAGAAATATAGTCTTAAGGTGTGCTATATTTATGGAATAAAGTGCTCAATATCAGAGATAGAGCGTGTGTAAATATAAAAGTGAACATAGAAGTCAACACTTAGAGGCGACAGTCTGTTTCATGCTGTATGCAATCGTCAAGCCACGTGGCTTGACGATTGCATACAGCATGAAACAGACTGTCGCCTCTAAGTGTTGACTTCTATGTTCACTTTTATATTTATATATATATATATATATATATATATATATATATATATAAAGATATAGATATAGATAGACTAAAGTTATAGATCTACATATAGATGTATAGATAGATATGAATAGAACAATATATATATATATGTCGATAGACAAATAGAAATAGACTAATATATATATATATATATATATATATATATATATATATATATATATATATATATATAGAGAGAGAGAGAGAGAGAGAGAGAGAGAGAGAGAGAATATGATAGATAAATAGATAGATCGTCTAATATATTATTTATATTCATAATCTGAATTAAGGTAAAAGTACCACAAGTGAAATGAGAGGAAAAATGACGCAACTAATTTTGGACGAAAATTGAGTTATTGTTTAATCCGTCAAAAATCAGATAATTATTGAATTTTATTAAAGTTTACGGAAGTTATAATAAATAAAAAAATTTTTTAAACCTTTTAAAAATCATGTCGAAATCCTTTACTCTTGTCAGCCGATCCTCATTTAGGAAAATAACAACTAAAAATGTTGACCCTCACTTTGCGGTAACAATGTATGGTTTCCCGATCAGATAATTTCTTAAATAAAAAGAGAAACTTTCTTTATTTACGATTTACAATGAATGATTTCTTTTCTTGACCAATAAGTACGATGGAAACCACTGAATTTTATGTAAGGCGTGGAATTAAATTTTGAAATTTCTTAAAGCGTGTCCGGTGAAAGGAACACTGAAGCAATTTAATTAACAACTCAATGTTAAAAATAATTGTGAAGGCAACAAATTGGAGCCTCTCTCTCTCTCTTTCTCTCTCTGTTTCTTTTACCCTTTGTTTCCTTCCCTTTCACGAGTTGCTCGTTTCTGTCCCTCTCACTTCTGCATCGATAACCACTCTCTCCTTTGTTTCTTTTGATTTCTCTCACTTTTCACTGACTCTGACACACTCTATATTTCCTTCTCCCACTCTTTCTATATGTTTAATTTTTTCTCTCTCGCTCTCACTATTTCCCTTCATTCCACACTCTCATATTTCATTCAACTTCCTCTTAACCCCCACCCCCAATTTATTTGTGATTTTAGGAGAAAATTAATATTTTTCGGAAAATCGTTCTGTTTTTCTTGTAAAATCCAAAAAATTCGGGTGACTGTTTTCGGTTTTAGAAATGGAATTTTTATGGTTTTGAACTTTGACCTTTTTTTTTATTTTTTTCTAAAAAGATTTTTTTATCTTTGTATTTTCAGATTTTATTTTTCTTGAAGAAATCTAAAAATGGCTTCGTCGTCTTTGAAGAAGGAGACGCCGCCGACAATGCACCTCAGAGATTTGGTGAAAGATGTCGAAGATTTCGAAAAGCGGCTCCGAAGAAGGATTGAATGGACGAATCAGTCGATTGGAAAATTGCCAATCGATTGCGAATTGAATTGCTCAAGAATCCGACAGGAATTTAAGGCGTTTATAGATAATGCAAGGATGAAGGCCGGAGAATTGTGCGACCAAATGAAAGAAAAGACGACCGAAAAACAAAGGAAATGGCGCCAATCTCTCGAGGAGAAAGAAAAGTTTTTGTTAGGCGGCGACGACGACAACGACGACAACGACGACAACGACGACGAGGACGTTTTTTCTGGTGTAGAGTTGCTAGGAGCGGAGCTTTCATGGTGGCACCACAAATCGTCCACTCCAGTTGAGGAAGGTCAATTTGTGGTGACCTTTCCAGAATGGTGCCAACGATCATTGGACCAACTGCAAAAAGAAATAGTCGAATTCACGGTACAGACATGGCCCCCAAGGGAATTGGAACTGCAAAGCGAATACCGCCTGCAGGGTTTAAACAAGGAGACAATTTGGTCGATTGCCGTCAGCGACGAAGACGGTCACGTGTTTGTTGCCGATTGGGGTGGGCGCGACTATACGATTAAGGAATTCGCCCAGACTGGGAAAGTCGTCAGCCGATATCTCTTGAAGTACGAAAGACATAATATTCTCACCCCTGGACATTTGTCGTCTTTCTAAAGACATTTTCGTTGTCTGTGGGTGGGGGAACGGGGGAGTACTTTTGTTTTTGGCACGACAAAAAAGTCAGCCATTTTTAGAAACAGAAAAAAGAATCAAAACAGAAGAGAAATTTTCTTCTTTGTGTGAAATGGACGAAAAACTTTTCGTTTGCGATTTGGATTTGAAAGTAATTTTTTGTTTTTCCAAAGAAGGAAATCAAATAAAAAGAATCCAACTTGAGAAATCGCTGCGGTGGGGTTCTGATTCTGACCCCATTCTTCGTGCCGATCTGACGACCGGGAATTTGTGGGGGACAAGACGAGGAATGTCGGAAATTGTTGTCTTTGATCAAAATGGCCAAATTCATCAAATCGTCAAAACTCAAGAAGAAATTTTTGATTTTCATGCAGACGAATTTGGTTATTTTTATTTTTGCAACAAGGACGGAATTTTTTCTATCTTACCGGAAAAAGTTCTGTACAAATTTCCGAAAAAATCTGAAAATTTTCCGAGGATTTTTGTTTCTCGAAAAAAATTTTTTGTTGTTTTTAAAAATGATGGAAAAACTTTTATCAAAATTTTCAAAACTAAATAAAAAAACAAAATTCTGTAAACAAAAAAAAAATAAAAAAATAATAAAACTTATTATTTTTCTTTTCTTAATTTATTTTTAATGTGAAATTTTCGATTGGAAATTTTTGTAAATGTTTTCAATGATTTCCCAATAGGAGTTCAGGTAAATAAAGGTGGAAAAAATGCCAATTTTTTTTTGTAATATGAGTCGAGGCAAATATTCGTCTAAAAATAAAAAACGAAAAACTTCTTGAATAATTCTAAGAAAAAACGATGGATTTTACAAGATATTTTCGTTTGCTGTCATTTTTTTCTCCGACCATCAAAGGTTGACAGAAAATGTGGAACCGAATTTGATTAAATTTTCAAATGGAACGAAAAATAAAAAATAAAAATCGATGAAAATTGATCGATTTTTTTTCTCTTTCTTTATTTCTTTCTTCGGTGTGGGGTGGGGATCATATTTATGCACCAGGGAAAGGAAGGATTCATTATATGACTGACATCTCTTGGGTCCCGACTGGATGGGTAAGTCGATAGAAAAAAGGGTGTGTCTTGTCTATACCGGACGTCTGGAAAAATGAAGTCAGAAGAAAAACAACAGAAGCATCATCATCATTATCGTCATAAAAATTGTTTTGATTAAAAATGAAGATAAAAGCAAGAGAAAAAGAAAATCTAGTCGTGATATCATCATCATCATCATCATCATCATCATCATCATCATCATTATTAATAAGAATTATGAAAAAAATCAGATGAAATAATATCACTGATAAAATCCTTTCTTTTTCACAGACTCTCTCCTCCTTCCAAATTTACTCCCTCTCTCCCTTAAACTGTTTTTCTCTCTTTTCTTTATTTTCTCTACCCTCCACCACCCCGACTTTTTTCCTCTCTATTATACAGGGTGTCCATAAAGTTCGTGTGCACTTTAAAAAATTTATAACTTTATTTGTATTTGCGATAGAAATAATTTGTAAAAAGGATTAAAAAGAAGTAAATCTATATTTTTAAGGTTTTATTGAAATTTTATTTAAGGTTCCACATGTCCTCCATCATTAGCAATACAAAGGGTAATACGATTTTGCAGTTCACGGAAAACATTTGCCAACTGATTTACAGTAATGCCTGAAATCACATTAGTTATTTTAGCTATACGTAAAAACAGGTACATTAAACTTTATAACATTTTTTACAGATTATTTCTATCGCAAATACAAATAAAGCTATAAATTTTTTAAAGTGCACGGGAACTTTATGGACACCCTGTATATGGAAGGGAGATGAAATTTAATAAGGCAATAGATTTAAATAGAAGCCATATTTACTGTTTTATTAATGCATTTTCTTTCTGTTAAACGGAGTCCATTTGGCTCGTATTATACCGAGATGATTGAACACAAAGGATGGAAGATGTCCACTTTGTCAGTTTTGATAAGTTGCAATAAGCAGTTATATATATATATATATATATATATATATATATATATATATATATATATATATATATATCAAGTATTCTTTTATTTCCACAAGTAACAAATGTTCAAGTCAAATTTTACTAAAGACAACAGACATTTTGTGTTGATTAAATGATCGACTTTTTCAAATGACAATCCTTCAAATTTCGTCAGAAATTGTCCAAAGTTCAGATTGGAAGAAAAATAAGAGAAATATGCTTCAAGTGTTTCAACTTTGATAGGTCATCATCAGGATAGGTAGAAAGAAATGGTGAATTTCATAGAACTGGTGAGTGTTGTGACGTCTTATGATGGAGGCGACGTACGTTATGTCTGTGTGTCTGTTGATAAATACATTTGAGGAGGCGGCGACATCTTAAATTATTATTGCTTTTAGACATCGTAGTTTTTGTTGTAAGAATTTTGCTTCAAGGATCATAAGTCTGTTTTGACTATGTGATTTTACTAGTATGTTGGTATTGTTTGTGTGTAGCTGTCTAATGTTATCAATGAAAGAAACTGTTAGCATAGAATTTATGGTAACACCTAAGCGCAGTTAACAAAAGATTGTAGGTCTTTTGTGAGATAAGTTGCCAATTTCACTTTATCGAAGCGACAAGAGTAAATAGTTGTAACATCAGCATAGAGACCGACTTGAAAACGGATGACATCGGGAAGGTTGTTGATGACAATTAGGCACATCCCTTATAAATAGACGTCAGGTTAATTGAAAGTCAAGGTAAATTATGGCCGATGCTAAGGGATGTCATTTAATGTCTAAGAAATAAAAGTCATTCAATATCGTTGTTGAATTGTTGTTTTTTTTTGTTTGTTTTTTTCATCTAAGTATTATTTATATTATTTTAGTTTGGGATTAATTCATGTTTGATTTATATTAAAGAATAGGCTTTGAATTCAACAAAATTAAATAGCAGGGTAGACTGACTTTTCTAGCCTTGAATGGCAACCAGTCAAGGGAAAAGACATTAGGAAACCACCTCATACCAAAAAGATTCAATGACATTTCACAGATATTGCAAAAAAGAAAAGCAGTTTGTGGAGAGCCACAGCCGCTTACTCTTAGGTTCGGAAGAGACGTGTAGATTGGAATTAAATTAATTTCCGGATGGAAGATTATGTTTTGAAGGGACAAAAGAAACAGAATGAAAAAAAAAGTACTAATAACATCGTCGTCATTATCTTATATATAAAGTACAGTCTATGTCCTTGTGTTTGTGCGTGTGTGTCCCCAAGCAAGTGCCCCGCTCCCACTGGTCCGATTGCAATGATTCATAGCTCATTCAAAAGCCCTAGAAAGTTATTCGCAGGGAACGATTTTCGTTGAGCTCAGATTCAGCGTTTCCAGATTATGCAGTTAAAAATACATATTAGTATATTATATACCATAATATAGGTTTTACTTAATTATCCATTATGTTTCTCTAATTTTTCAAATGTTGAATGTATAACCAATTCTAATTTCTGTTTTCCCATCTTTACGCTATATTAATCTATTTCAGTCTCTTCATTATCTATCTATCTATCTATCTATCTATCTATCTCAGTCTTATCATTATCTATCAATCTATCGATCAGAGTCTCATCATTTTCTATCTATTTCAAGCTGTACAAATTTGTCCACACCCATACATGATGCGTGGAAGAGACAATAGAATTACTTGATAATTTCCCACGAAGATTGTTTGAATAAACATGGTGTCCCAATTTAAATTGTTTGATGTGCATATTTTTAATATTAAATTCCCCTCAATACAAGTCATTCAACGCAGAGGGTCATTGTTAAAATGGTAATACTGAATGAGATGAGTGTAATGAAAGGGGCGGTATAGGAAGTGAAACTCATGAGGAAAAGGAGGATATACAATGATTGACCTTTTAATTGAATAGCTTAACATTGTATTGTTCAAGGTAGAATCCATGCGAATGTCTGTTCCAAAAAGTGACAGTTTTGGGAGAGTGGAACTTATTTGGAATATAGAAGAAATGAGGCCGATTCGATTCCTTGGAAATAGCATGGTGTGTGCTAGTTGTAAAGGTTGGATCTGGTGGAACTAAAGAATGGGGCGCTCATCTGAACATTTGTAATGAAAATAGCAATAATGTTGCAGAATGTATAAACTTTATAAATGACAAACTGTAACTTACTGGTCAGAATTTTAACGACCTCGAGTGAATTAGGGGCGGTTTGAACTCTGTGATTATGGAATCCTGGCAGTAATGGATTGTCTTTGTTTAACTTTTAATCTCAGACTGAAAAATACATGAAAACGGTCAGTGCATCGTTGCGTTGAAGATCCTTTCCTCTTTTACTTTTCTTTCTACACCGTATCTTCAGTAGAAAGAGAGGAGAAGTCACTACAAGGAGATGATTGGTAACTGGTCGGCCTGTTGACATCTGTCACCTTTTCAGTTCCTCCGAGAAATAATCCTACTACGATGTCCTAACACTGAAATAAAGAGAACAAAAAGAAACATGTTGAAAACTGTTTGTCGTTCATTTGTGCTACATAGGTGGATTTCTGATATGAGGATTTGCGAACAGACCAACAGAATCCAAGACAACATGCAACGCAAAAGTAGTGAAAACCTTGCAACATTTCGTCTGTAGTAAAGAGGCTGTTGACTAGAGAATAGGTCTTTCCCTTACAAGAACCCGGAAAACATTACGAACTATGTCAAGGCTGGAAAGTGAGGTTCCAGCCCCCAAAAAGCAATATTCCTCCATTTCAGTCAAACCTAACAATTGAAAACATCAAGCATGGAAGACGGAGTCAGGTATTTTTTGGATTGATAGATTAGATGATCATTTTTTCCAATTAATTGTATATGAAAGTTCTAATTGAAGTCTGGAGTGAACTGGAAACCTAATAGGCATTCAAATCATGGACCACATTGGAGGGGGAGATGAGGTCAAATCATGGACCACATTGAGGGGGGGGGGAGATGAGGTCAAATCATGGACCACATTGAAGTGGGGGGAGATGAGGTCATTGTCAGTAGAAGATATAACCGGTTCTGATCACTGATGAAATGATATCAGCTTTTGTTGTTTTTGCATATTGAATGTTAGAAAAAAGAAATCATAGACCACATTGAGGGTGGAAAAAGTATTGTGACTCTCAGAAATAACCGGTTATGATCATTGATAATTGAATAATATCAGCCTGTTTTGTATTTTTTTCGCTGTTGAAAGTTAGAAAGAAAAAAAAAAGAAGAAACCATGGAGCCTCATTGAGTGTAAAATACGTCATTGTGACCGGAGAAAATAACCGGTTCTGGTCGCTGGTGTTGAAATGATATCAGCTTGTCCTTTTTAAATATCGAAAGTTAAAACAAAAAAAATTTCTCTGTTCATCTGTTCACATTAAGTCAGCCGAGAGATAAGCTGCAAGAGTCTGATTTTGGGAAGTGCGTCTATAAATTTAAAAAAAATGAACAGTATTGAAAAAATTTTATGTCATCAATATTTGTACCACATTCTATAGCTGACTATATCTGCAAACTCTCTCAAATACATTCTGTTTTGAAATTTTATAGAAAACGTGGAAACAATTTAATCTTAAAACACATTTCACGAATACATATACTCACCTATCACCATATTATCCATGGCTCTAGCGATGCTTCTAAATCAGTGTATAATAATTTCATTGTTAATAAAGGCAAATTTGCCGAATGGATGCAAATCATTTGCATAAATCCTGTATTTAGCCACCAACAGTTTTGTGTTGCTTTTAATTCTGTCAAGAGACTTAAAAATATATAGGAAAAAATCATTGTTATATTCCGTGCTAATAGGCATATATGTTTGAAAAACAAGGTGGATAATATAAGTAAAGGTCTATTGTTAAAAACCAGTACAATAAGAATAAAGGTAACAGTTATTCACAAGGTCAATCCAGTAGTGTGTGCTACTATTGGAAGGTCTGTAGTTCTCGCGTAAGTCTGAGTCGTACTCAACAGATCTCAGCTAGTAATATTTACCAGCCTCCGCACGAGGTACGATGTTGCACAAGGCCGAATTTAATGTGAGGCAATCCAAAAATTCCACGTAACCTCGCATGTCTACCTCCCCGGACGAAACTCTGCCCTTCAGCATAGCCTGATCCGGGTTCCTCTCTGCCCGAAGGCAGAGTGTTCGACAACAGCTAGGAGCCGAGTAACAGATCTCATCTAGTCGATATTTACCAGCCTCCGCACGAGGTAGGATGTGGCACAAGGCCGAGTTTAATGTCGGGTAATCCGATCCCTTAGGCTCGGTCAAAAATTGCCTGTAAACCCCATATAAAATGGGGTTGGGTAGCTGTTTCCTGAGACGAGACTCTGCCATTCAACATAGCCTCGTCTGGAGATCCTCTTTGTCCGAAGGCAGAGAATTTGACCAGCACAACCGGAAAAGATTCCAGGTAGTCTCTGTAGTCCGTTGACTTACAGATACCTATAGGTAGTTACTACCTATAGTGTAGTCACTCATGGAGGTGATAGGTTATTCCATTAAATCAGTCATAAACTTCAGTCGAAAGGAGTAATTGCTTGAAATAAAGAAAACATCTCTCAAATAAAAAAATCTTCCTTCAAAATCAGTTATGCGTGTCATGCGTGATACTCGCTTAGGCGATCATGTATCTTTCGATAGCTGACTGGCGAGGCAGATTTTTTTCCCGCAGTAGGTTGCCATTTCTTTCTGCAGTACACCAGTTGTTATCCAAGGCTATAGAACCCGGTCTGTCTTGCTATTTACCAATAACTGGTGGGGAGTAAACGAGAATTCATACTCTTTCACATGAGTATTAACACGTAAGTGAATGTAATGGATTTGACTGGAATTTGAACTCAGCTCTCCGATTCCTCAATCCAAGCCACTATCCTCTACAGTGAAAAACGTAACTAAGCGAGATAACTTCTTTAATTTTAAGGGAAAGTACTCTGTAAAGATGCAAGGGAGATAAATGCTATACAAAATTTGTAAAGTAAAATATCCTTTACAAATTTTCCTTTGGCGTTATTCACAAAGCCCAAATCAAAAGAAACAGCAACAAAGATTGTGCAGCACCAATATTCTAAATCTTAAGTATCTGTCGAGAAAATCAACATTCAAAATTCCTACTTGTCAATAGCAAATACGTCTGCAAGCGGATCGTAATTTCTTAAAGTTTTTGTAACTCAATTTAATTGAAACCTGAGATGAGACACATTATGAGAGGCTTCCAGAACTTCAAGGTGGCTTCCCGCTCAGTCGGGAGTGGAGCCCGAGGCTCTTCACTCCGACTCGCCCTGATTCAACCAGTCGATCATTCCATGTTGTATGGGAGATTCTCATCTGAGGAAGTCCTAAGCCAAGCTGACTGAAACGCCCACAGCAATTGCGGACTTGCATGAAATCATTTATTATAAAATTCACACCAAATATTTTCTTGGTCAGACATTTCACAGTCGATTACCTATCCTTGTCAAATATTGAGAATTGCTGAGAGGAATTCTAGTCGCCATATTTGTAGTGAAGGGCATTCCACTGCAATGACCTCTTTGGACAAAATTGGACACAGAAATGAAATGGAAGAAGCTCAAGACGAAGCCTTCTTCTGCGACAAATGGAAAAGATTGAAGAAAGGACACACGAAGACAAGGATTATTTAACTAGGATTCAATATTGCGAGAACGGGGATATTTTAGTTCGGATTCACTTACGGCAAAGCTAGCTAGCTCGATTTCTCGCTCTCTCTTCATCTCTCTCTCTCTTTCTTGTTTATCTGTTATGTGTAGCGAAGAAAGAAACACGATTTATTCAGTGACTGCATCTTAAAGTGAATGGGAGAAAAAGGATTAAATGCATTTCTTTTTCAAAAAACAATCGAAACGGCTATTTTTTTGACATATTTGTAAAAAAAAAAGTTAATTCTCGGTTTTAAAATTCTTGCAAAAATAAAATATATATTTCTGAAAAGTTATTTGCGCGAAAATAGCAAATGTAAAATTAAATTGATCTGCTCTGAAACAAATATTACGTATAGCATAATTTTTTATATTCAAGCATTTCATAATCATGGGTCTTGTTATTCTCACGTCTCTATCGATATATTGACGGCTCCAGATGTTGACAGGTGGATTAAATTATGGTAAACCTGAATTGACTTAAATTTAAGAATTCTAAATAAAAACGGTTTGTTTTTGTTTTTTAACTACAAGATAATTTTAAAAGATTAACATATTTTCAGCCATTGTCTAATATCTTATTGAATTTTTTTAAGTAGGTAGCCTTACGTTTGAAGATGCTTTCTGAA
Organism: Acanthosepion lycidas; assembly: GCA_963932145.1. Taxonomy (NCBI): domain Eukaryota; kingdom Metazoa; phylum Mollusca; class Cephalopoda; order Sepiida; family Sepiidae; genus Acanthosepion; species Acanthosepion lycidas. The sequence goes on along the minus strand of OZ010614.1, from coordinate 639,750 downwards.
AATATAATAAAATTTAAAATACTATAAGAATTTCTTATAATTCTTAATTTCTTATAATTAATAAAATTTCTTATAATTAATAAAATTTTATATATTACTGTGTTACCTCTGTAATGGTATTTTATTAATTATCTCAGTTATTAAATTTAAAAAAATTAATAACTGCGATATGATAATTTAATGAATAATGAATTTAATGAATTTATTTAAATTTAATGAATTTATGATAAATGAAATAATAAATTAAATAAATTTATTAATTATTATATTATCTTAGTTATTAAATTGGAACTTAAATTATCCCAAACTCAGTTATTAATTTTTTTTAATTCAATAAAATAAAATTTTATTTAATAAAATGCAATTCGCAAGGTAAGTCAATAATTTGAAATTTTATGGTATTTATCATTAATTTTTATTTTTTAAGATTTTATTTTTCATTTTATTCTTTATTATTAATTGTTATATCCTGATTGTTATGAAATGTTAAAGTTATTTTATTTATTAAATTTTATTATTTCTTTGCTAATTGTACACTTATTTTATTCAAACATAAATTACTACCATGCATAACAGTTATAAAATTTTTAGCAATATTTTGTGGCCCTGAAAAGGGCCGTTTTTTTTCTTCATTTGCCTCTCATTTAGACACACACAAAAATTTGAAAGCTTATCTAATTAAATAATCAGTTTTCATTTTACCATTTAGTCCAGGCCGCTTGGACGGGCTATGTATTAAGGTATTGAGGTACGTTCCCATTTATTTTTGTCTGCCAACTGGACGCTAGTTGGCCTTCCCTATCAACCCTTACTTCCAGCACATTACTGCCCTCTATTACTTCAGTTCAACACTGACTCTTATCTACCGGAAACTTTTGGCCTTCCCATCCTTTACGACTTCAGGCCTCCACATACCTTTACTACTGGCATTCTTGGCATTGCTACTTTGTGCTAGCATGGATTCTTACTTCCAGCTACATCACGGTCCCTGCTTCCGGCATCACTTACTTCAACCTAACTCACTTGGTTGATCGTTAACGGACCTGCTCAATACAGTCCCGAACTTTCGGCTACACATCGGTCTCTACATCCTAAACAGAAAACAAGGGATAAACCTCTACTGTTCCATAAACACGGAAAGAGTACGTGCCAGGAGGTAGGCGAACCTATCGACTTCTATTAATCTGTTTACAGCATAGGAGGCTGGCTGCTTTTTTTCGAGACACTGTATCAAGAAAGGTTACTGAACAGGGATCTAGATCCCTTTCAGGCCAAGTAGGAATTACTAAATGCTCTCTGAATGTTACTCGGGAGTTGAAATATAATGAATTGTGCATAAACGTGGGTCACTTGAATTTCAAGTACAAGATTAGAATTTAAATTACTTAAGGTTTAAAGTTTCAAATTTTTTAATTCCAAAGCAACAAATAAAAAAAGAAAATTAACGAATTCTTCCCATTATAAGAACTTCTTTAAATTTTATTTTCCTTAAAAACGTTCAAGAAAAACATTAAGGCATTGCAAAATCTTCCTTTTTATTACAGAAATAAATTTTATAAATAATCTTTTTGTGAGTGAATGTCAGGGTGTCGTTTTAATTTGGTAAATATTTTTTTCTTTGCTGAATTTGAGATTCATATTCCTAATATTAATAAAAAACGTTCATCTGTGAACGTCTTTTTAATTATTCAGTCGTAATCTTTTCAATTTCCCAAAGTTATTACCACCTGACTCCACTCATCAAAGATGTTGTACGAACATCAATTGAGATATGAACAATTTTGCATTAACAATAATAAAATCAACACCTTTCAAAGATATCCGACCCTAACAAGACAATTTATAATAGGCGAATTTCTCTCACCGTAGAACTATTAAAAACGAGTTACATTTCATCAGTTACGTAAGTAAAATGCCGGGGTTTTATTTGCATCTTTCTTATTCTTATCTTGTTTTAGAGTTAATTCTTTTTTTTATTCTATTCTTAATTTTTACTTAACTGTTTTCGTTCAATATTTAATATCAACAAATATGAAAAAATGTATCATTGTTTTGATAAACAACCATAAAAATCTTGTATGACTCATTAAAGCATTCGAAATAATATGTTAGAAGTATTTCTCTTGAAAAATAATAATTTATATTCATAAGCACACTACAGTTGAAAAGTTTCAAGCCACCCTAAGAATTCGCATGGTATGAACTTGATGGAAGAGTGAAATAGAAACATGACAAAGAATTCTTAGAATAATTAAAAAAAGAATAGGATCAACTATCAAATTTATACTTAAAGAAGCTTTTGCAATGAATGCCAAACATTTGTGCTGCGGTAATCAAGACGAAAGGCGGATATTTTGAAAAGAGCAAAATTTAATCATATTTTTTTTTTTGTCATAATAAAGTTTCTAATAAAAATGCATGCCTCATTTTTTTTTTATTGATGTATAATAATTTTCTTATTTAAAGTATAAAACGACTACTTTTGGGACCAATTTAAAAATTTACTAGGGGTGGCCTTTAACTTTTGACCTGTAGTGTATGTCATTACCCCCTATCACCACCGAAAGGCACGAGGGGTTAAAAAAATAATATTAATTTTTATTTTTAAATTCAAGTTTCTGATTATCAGCTATGAAACTATTTGACTGTGATCGAATATTGAATAGTGATATCTTTCTTTATTAACTTATTAAAATGAAGGTAAGAAGTTACTTTGAATTAAAAACATAATATTGTTTAGAAATGTATTTTGTTTGGAAGTGACTTGTTACTGACATATTTTATTAAAAAAATATAATAATTTTACATTTAAATATATTTATTTTTAAAGTTTTAACAAATGATTGAAAATGTGACATTTAAATCAGAACGCATTTGCATAGCGAAAGTTGCCTTCCAGAAGCTAAGCAAAATGGTTAAAAACAGAAATTACTTTCATTGGAAAAAAATATGGAAATTCTTTACTGACTTTTTTTCTTTTTTGTGTGTCAAATAATAATTATGATATTTCCCCCCAATTTTCCCAGGATAATTTTTTTTTAAATCGCATGGATCGTAGTAAAATACGTCTACTTTGTTTTGGAAATTCTTCGACAAACAATAATTCCAGTTGTATCCATTTCATTCACTTATGTTTCCTTGGGAAAAGTATAAATCCTCTTCCTCCTCCTCCAGCTATCGGTGAATAGTAGGTGTTATAGCCTTGGGTGGCAACTGGTCTAGTAGATGGAAAACCGGCCTTGAAAGGGATTGGGCTCCGTCAGGCTATCTTCCCCAAGAAACGCCGCTTCAGTACATGTAGTGCCCCTAAGACCTTAAGGGGTTATAGATTCGTGATCGTGATATAATTTATACTCATGTGGATATACATATACATCAGAGATAGATACAATTCTTATTTGAGAAAACTAGGCGCATAAGCATTACATTATTTAATAAACATTAAATTTCAGTCGATTTTCGTGTATTTAATTTAATGTGTGTGTGTGTGCGCGCGCGCGCGTGCGTGTGTTTGCCTTTCTGTCTGAGAGAGAGAGAGAATTTTTATTTGAGAAATTTGGGTATTTTGCGAAGCATTTGATCATTTCCTCAATTTTGGAACTTTGATAGATTTAAGTCCATAACTTGGATGTTTCTTCTTTTTTCTTTAGAATGAAACAAACAAATAAAAATATACCCAACAAAGGAAATAGAATCAGAATTAGAACCTGGCAATGGAAACGTCCCCCTGATTCCTGATGGCGGTTGGGGTTGGGTTGTTTGTTTTGCCGGATTCATGATTAATTTTACAATTGGAGGACTGACTCTCTCAAATGGAATTCTCCTCCTTGGGCTCAGTGACATTTATGATGTTTCTATTTTGAAAACAGCTATGGTCGGTTCTATTTTCGGCGGAGTCAAGTACTGTGCTGGTAAGTTTACAAATTGGCCAACGTATAAAAGACTGCAGTGTTAAAAGGAAGAAATTTGCCATCCTGAGACAATTCTGTTCTTGACTTGAACATTTTTTTCATTAACCAGGTCCTTTTGTGTTGCTTCTAATGATGTTTAATGCAAGCCATCGACAAGTTATCATTTACGGAGGATTCCTTTCGGCTGTGGCAACCATTGGATACTTTTCTGTTAACAAAGTTGAAGTTCTTTATGTTACGTATGGAATTCTCCCAGGTAAGAAGGGGCAAATACTTTTAGTAAATTGATACCAGTACTTAATTTTACTTCCTTATTATTTTGTACTTTTGTTTTCACATGATGATATTTGGTTGCTGTCAGACAAGTGGAAGCAAGTCTTCTGTTTGATCCAGCACTTTTCTCAGTATTTTTCAATTTTTTTTTATTTTTTTTTTTTTACTTTTTTTTCTAGATTCTTATATTTCTTTTTGGGATTTGCATTGTCAAAGATATATTAGGTTGGTGCAAAAATAATTTCGTTTTCTCACATAGAAAACGAAATTATTTTTGCACCAACCTAATACATTCGTCGGCCATTGTATTTTGCCTACGCTTTCCGTATTGACTCCATGTTGCTTTTAGAAGAATCTGAATTCTTCTTGTCACCAGTTCGACGAAGTTCTAGAAGTACTCTTTCAAATTTTACGAAATGTTGTTGTTATGACATGACACAGTTCTTATAAGTTAATTGACTGCCCGTCTAGGATTTGTATCTCAATTCCACCACATTCCAAAACTTCCATTTAATTATTTCATTTATTTTTGAAGAATGGAAGCAAAAACCAAGGAAGTAAGAAACGGAAGACTATTCCACAGGCTAGAATTTGGAATAAAGAAATTATTAGAATAGAACTTATGGTTACATCTAAATGAGTAAAACGGTAAGTCTTATATATTAATCTAGTAGTCCGCTTAAATGAACGCAGTCAAGGTACCAAAGAGAACAGCTCATTACAACAATTGCCAATCCTGATAAGCACAGCTGTCACATTCATTTTCCAATTTTTCTCACTTGGTTAGCTGCTATTCTCCCCGTTGTTTACTTTCTTTCAAGTCTCATTTATGATTTGTTCTTGTTTTAATCATTTCACCCCAAGCAAGGCGATACAAGCAGGTACTGGGAGTAAAAGCGAATGAGAAAACATTAGTGAGGAGAAAGTACAATAAAAGAACAGATTTCAGAAAATCAGATGTCGATTGACGTTGCATATCAATTTTTGAAGATTATAGGCGCCAGTGAATCAAGAAAGAGAGTTTTCCAGGTGAAAAGTACACGAAAATAAACTATTAGAATAGAAGCTACGATTACATGTCGCCAATTCATCAGTAAAACAATGAGACCTAAATGCCAATCTAGTAGTACGCTTACATTCGTCATGCTTCCTATATTAAATCCAGCTTCCAATATTTTCCTTATTGTTTCATTTAAACCACTTTCACAAGTCCTAAATTAAGGTAATTCTGGTTTAAATTAAACCTCATTATTACTTCCTTTTTTTTTTTGTAGGTCAGTTATTTTGTTGCCACATGTTCTACTCTGTGTACCATGAGCATTGAATATTTACTGATTCTGATCGCCATTTTAGAGATTCAACAGATTCCCATATCGTACATAATTGAAATTAAACTTGCAAAAGTTTTCATAACATTCCGATAACATTTCGTAAAAGTCTCTTGATACGTTTATTATATTCAAAGCGTAACAAACGTATTCACCCACAAGATATTTCTGTAGAATGATTATTTCAATCCTGGATTCACAATGTTATGCCACTTTGATTTTACAAAACATAAAGCTTTAGTAGAAATATTTACGTTACGCATGGAAATGAATTTTCCGTTAATAATAATTATTATTATAAACTATTATTGTTATTATTAATAGTCACCATTGTTGCGGTATTTGTAGCGTTAGTAGGAGTAATTTTTGTTATAATGGTATTGTGACAATGAAGCCGATATTGGTCCGCATGGCTTGTCAATAAAATAATAATATAAAGAGATCGATTATAAAATGTCGATTAATCGAACTGAACTGAAGCAGATGGCAAAAATTAATAATGAAATCAATAATGGGACACATGGATAATAACAAAAGAATAATATGTAGGAATCAATTATAAAATGTCGATTAATCCAAATGAACTGAAGTAGATAGTAAAAATTTAATAAGGCAATCAACATGCGTACATTAATTTCTTTTTTTATAAAAATAAAAAAGAATCAAAAATTGATTATAAGAAATAAAGCTGAACTGTTCGACTTAACGTCTGATAACTTGTTGGATAATTTTATGAAGACTACTTCTGTGATGCTGCCTCCTGCCATTTCGGTTCGGCTGAAAGTTACGGTATATAAATATTTCTTAGTTAAATAAGATTAAAAATGCTCAATTCAATGAGTCAAGTCGAAGGCGATTTTGTGTGATACATTGTGGATGACAAGGAATACGGTTCAAATGAGCAGAACATTTTGACGCAGTATCCATTGGAGTGATTTTGCCTCCTACCATTTCTATTTAGAAGGCCAGATTGTATCATTCAAAATCATATATACATACACACACACACACACACACACACACACATATATATATATATATATATATATATATATATATATATATATATATATATATACTTGGCAGTTGAGTAAGGTTAAAAATTCTCGATTTACTGAAAGTCGAAGTTTTTACGAGAGACAAGTGATACGGTTCAAGTAATCAGACTTTTTTGTTACAATATCAATCAGTTACAATTACGTAATTGAGAAAGAAATGGTGTCCACTGTAGGCCGAGATAATTTCATTAAATCCTTCTGCACTTAAATAACATAGCTCCTTTTAAACATTGACATAAACATACACTAGGCGAAAAGTTTTGGGCCAGCTTCATAAAGTGATTATACATCTTTATTTTAATAAGCAACTACCAATTGTCCACGAGTATGCATAACATAAATAAAATCAGTCAATAAATAAATTAAAACGTTCTGGATCAAGTGTCACTCATCCGGAAGGTAGAGAATTCCAGTTGTGAATAACAGTCACTGTTAAAGTAAACAGAGAGATGAAAGGTCCACCGAACAAGTCACTTCAGTATCATTCAGAAGTAGAATCGAATGTAAGTGCCCCTACACACCCACAAATCCAGTCTATAAAAAATACTTGATTTATTGTAAAAAGTCGAAGTCCTTGCGTGGGACACTTAGTGAGAAATCAATGTAAAGTTTCAAGTAAGCAAGATGTTTTGTTACGGTATCAGTCAATTACAAATATGTTCACGGGTAAGAAATTATGAACATTTTATTAAATCTTTCCGCTATTATATAACATACTCCCTTCTCAGAATGTAGCATCTCGAGGCGGTGTAATGGTTAACAAGCGTGTCTTACTAGAACAATTACGACTGAGTAGTGAATTCAATCCTCACTAGGTGTCCCATACTTTCAGCCTTGTGTCACATCTAATCTACGCTTGGAAAATCACTACTTCCTCCTCAGAATTGGCACAAACATATATATGATGTGTACAAACGTATATATAGTTTCTTTTTCTATATATCTACGTCCATATATACAGATAAATTACATTATACACCCATAGGTTACTTAATAAAATACACGTGAATATATGCTCTTTCATACAAATTTCGAAGCAAGCAATGATGTTTCAGGATTTTAATGACTATAAACATTTGAATATGGTCATGAGGATCTGCTCAATTTCCTATCATAATATCATTATGGAAAAGAGGGTTAATTCAAGTGGCTTTGAACAAACGGGTTGGTCTGAGGAATTCAAATAGGGTGCCTTGTATACCTGTTTAACAGTTAAATAAGATCAAGAATGTTTTATTTAGGTATCCAAATCTAAATCCTGACAAGTGACACACAGCAGAAAGCATGTGTTATGGTTTCAGTAAGGAAATGATTTTGTGGTAATATCAATCAATAAAAGATACATTCATGTGAACGAAATGGTGTCTCATCAAGGTTGAAAGCATTTCATCTTATATATAGTGTACGTGTTTGTGCGTGTGTGTGCTCAAACAACTCCTCCTCTCCCAATGGTTCGATTTTAATGATTCACAGATCATTCAAAAACCCTAGAAAAGTTAGGCGCAGGGAACGGTTTTCCTTGAGCTCAGGTTCAGTGTTGCCAGATTATGCGAGGCTATATATATATATATATATATATATATATAGTTTATTAATGCCTATCACATCTACTCCACCCTAGCTATTGTGATGATGGTCAAACCAAGAGTCCTCTACATGAACTAGATTAAATGACGCCCGATGGGAAAATAAGAGTTATTCACCTTGAACCATGAAAGCAACGATAAATGGCTCCATCGGGTGTCATTTAATCTACTTCATGTAGAGGACTCTTGGTTTGGCCGTCATTACAATAGCTGGGGAGGATTAGATGTGATAGGCATCAATAAACTACAAAAGGACTCAAAATTGATTGCAGCATTTAAGAATTGAATTAATGTCTAAGTTTACCTTTTAAAAGTTCAACGATAATTCTTCTGCTGTTGCTTAAAGACCATTTGATGTAAGTAGATCCTTATTTTCCGTACAAACAATTATTTTTATTTCATGGGTGACAGAACATGGGACAATTTATAAGATAAAATTAATATAGTGTAAAGATGGGAAAATAGAAATTAGAATTAGTTATACATTCAACATTTGAAGATTTAGAGAAACATAATGGATAATTAAGTATCACCTATATTATGGAATACAGAATATTTTTCCACTCTCCTTCAACGGATCTCAGCGAGTTTGTGACTGGATTCTTAATAAGAAAGATGTCATGGTGGAGGTGAAAAGTCGAGAAATGGCGACCTGTGTATAGGGATTGAAGAGTGTACGGCTGAGCGCGTCCACACTCACTAATGCATGAGCTTGAAAGCGACTAGCTAGTCTTATGTATAACACATTTGTCTGTTAGAAAAGAAATCTATATATTTTTTTTAACATGATGTTCAACCTGTACAAGACCTAAGAGCCACTCGTGGTAGAGTGTTACAGATTAAGAGGCAGATTTTATGCGGATATATAGGAAGATAACGGTAAACCCTAGATTTTAATTGGTAGTCGGTTGCATAAACAAGCGTTTTAGAAGCGGTTTACGAAGGGAGCTAAGGTTGTTTGTTACAAAGTATATTGTCGGGAGTTTAATAGCCGTGAAGGTTAGAATTTGTGGGACTAAGAAATGTGGTTCATCTGAAGAATTTCCACAGAAATAGCGAGACTTTCTAGGTTTGATCTTCGGGGAAGGAGATGCATGGTAAAATATAATTCATCACGTAGACGCTTTTGGACTCTATCGATAATGGAAAGTGAAGACTCTACAGCTCCTGATCAACAGCATATTCGGCCTAATTTGGCTCTTGTAAAAGTAGATTGATAGCAGGACGAGTCAAAAATTTTTCCTTCAAGCACTGGTTAAATAATTTCGCTAAAATCGGTGATTTTATTTGCACCAGTAAACTTCTTAGGGTCAAGTCTTGAGACCTCCTGTGCTGTAATAAAGGTATTCCTCAGATTGTTCTTAGTGAGACGGCGGAAGTGGGGAAGGGCCTGGCCTTTGTCATCTAACATTCAGTTCAAGTCAAAGATCGTGACGAGAAGCTTCGCCTTATCTGACGAAGATGGCATTACCTCGAAGCCATTTATAATAGTAGACACCGACGCTTTGTCTCTATTTAGAATATAGTTAGAGATTTTCCACAACACTCAACATTCAAATTGTTTGCCTTCGATCTTAGTCTGACCTGTTTCTGCTTTACATTTTCTACTACTTTTTTGTAATCATCGTGGGCAATTCTGAATGCAGTAAGTGATAGATATTGTAGTAGTGGTTATGAGGATCTATAGCTGTAGTACATTCGGGAATTAATTGCTGTTGTCTGCTCGTTTTTTTTTTTGTTTTTTTTTTTTGCTGGAATTTTTTCTGGTGTCGGAAACACATCATTCCAGAAAGGATCCATTCTAAGAAGAAGGGATCATTTCATTTGGAAGCATGAATATTTCTATTTATCTGCATACATGTGTAAATGTAGCAACATATAAAGTTTTTAATATTATTCTATTTAAGAGAGGGTCGATAAATCTGTAATCTGAAACGTGGGTATTAGTTGAAATTTAATTTGAAATTTTCATTGAATAATGTTCGATGTGACTTATATCTACCGCTGAATTAAGTGCATTAACAAAAAATAGTTATATCAATTATAAAAAGTAAAGCAAAAATGTTCCACGAATTTTATGACTCCAAGTTTGATATCTGTGTTGTAAGTAATTCACACAACCTGCTCCCCCTTGTTTGGTGTAATGGACGACTCCACATAAGCTTATAAATATACAAGCGTAATTCTTTTTTCTTTTTTTTTTTTTTTTTGATAGCTGTATTAAAGTTGAATAAAGCTTACCAAAGTTTATTCTTCTCTGATTATTCATTACAATTTGAACAAGAATTCCAACGATTCTTTTTGTCTCTATGAAAATTCTGTATTCTATGATGACAATCTGCCATGCGGTGGTGAAAGAAAGAGATTTATGGAATTTAGTTTTATGTAGTTTTATTACTGAAGAAGCTTCCAGTACAAAGTCCTTCCTTCTCTTTTCTTAAACTTATTTAGGGAAAATTCTCGGTGTAGGGGAGATAACTCCGCGTGTCTTTTCGCTATGCAATGCCGCTACCATATTTTAATTTGTATTTTAGCAACTTGTCTCCCTGGTATGTTGACGCCGAAGTCAACAAATTTTGTGGGTAGTGTCCCCACTCTCTTCTTTGAGCGTTGTTGGCGTTGGGTGGGTGATTGCAGTATTGTTGTGGGTGATTGCAGTGTTGTTGTCGGGGGTTCGGCCAGAGCTAATTGGGGCAACGTATGAGCTGGCACTGTTATTAGGGGCAGGGTTAGCTGGGGAAAATGTTCAAGGGGCTGTATTTGCGTCTGGGCTGGGTTTTACTTTTGTGGGTGTAAATATGTTTGGAGGTGTATACATGATTTGTATACTTTTATGTCACTGATGTGTCTGACAATAGGGCGAATGTTATTGTAATCGCTGTCTGGGGCTAGTTCGTAGCAACTCCCTTGTACATCACTTACCATATACAGTGTTGGGTCAAATAGGGATGAAAATTTGCTTGTTTTTATGATCGCTTCACCAAGACTTTGTCTTCCTGGATGATTTCATGGTATTTACGTCAAAGGGAAGCGTTAATTTTAGTGTTGGCAACCTCTTTTCTGTGGTCATCGCGGATTTGTGCCTCCTAAATTCGGTGTTCAGTGAGGTTTGGTTGTTGGGGAAACTTTATCCGGTAACCACCTCTGAGCATCATATCTCCAGGTATAAGTTTGGTGGCTGGGTGCGCAGTAGAGGAGCTCGTCAATGGTTACCTGGATTTGGCGTTGTTTTTCGAATCCAATTTGGATCGCTTCTTTAAAGCATTCATTTTTGTTTCCCTGTGGGTGATAGGGGTATAATAAGGCTTAGACTCTGATGCCTTGTTTTCTAGACCAGTCGTGGAATTCTCGTCCATTGAATGGGGATCTATTGTCACATTTATGATATTCTGGTTGACAAAGTTCCTGTATATTTCTCCTAACGCTGGGAGGACATGTTGTCCTCTGTTGAGTGAACAATCTTTGCGTCTGGAAATCGGCACAGGTTGCATCGTACCACCAGTATGTCTATTTGATTTGAAAGGTGGTGTCTGAACAAGTCAATCGATATATTTTGCCAGGGTTTCTCAGGGATTGGGGTGGATGTAAGGGGTGCTTTGATTGGTGGGTGATGTCGTTATTTGGCAGTTTTATGGTTCTACGTAGTTTCATTACTGAAGAATCTGCCAGTACAAAAATGGCAATTCTCTGTGATTTCCTTTCTTTCCGGAAGGCCTCTCCTGCCTTTTCTTAAACTTAGGGAAAGTTCTCGGTGTAGGGGAGACACCGAATGTCTTTCTATTATGCAATTGCTGGATCTATCAAAATTGAAGTTAACCATTTGAAACATTACCTTTTACCTAGACACAATCATAAGCAACTGATTCAGTTTCTTACATAATGACTCATCTTCATGTATGTCAAAGAAAAATTCAGGTTGTGATTATAAAAGAAAATACCTTTTCATTGTAATCCAAAGATGTCTACTGAAGCAGGGAATTCTCTAGATTTTTTCATAAATAGAAAAATATATGATTTTTGGATATATTTTTAATAACTATCCATTTGTTCACTGATTCTTCCGCTTTCTAACTTAGTTTCTCATTTGTTCTTTCAGGCAGTTTTGCTGGAATAGCATATTTTGCCGGTAACACCATCGTTGGATCTTATTTTAAAAAGAAACGGACTTTGGTCGTAGGAATCTCTGAAAGTGGAAGAGGAATTGGTGCATTTACTCTTAATTATTTATTAGAACGGACCATTTCTTTTTATGGTATGAGGACAACATTTTTATTAATAAGTGGATTGTTTTTAAACCTTGTTGTCTATGGCGCCTTGTGTCGGCCGCTTAAGATAACCAACATGAAGAATAAGGAAAAGGAAGGTAAGCACATTTTCTGAGTTCTAATTTATTACGAAGTTACTAGTTTGTAAACAGAACATTAAAAACTGAATTTGACTGTATAGAAATTAAAATCTTTCGTTGTAAAAGTATAAGATTCAATGGCCATTGATTCCATAGAATAATTTTTCTCAGATTTTGTTTCACTGAAAAGAACTGTGATTGGTAAAGAACTATATCTATCTATCTATCTATCTATCTATCTATCTATCTATCTATCTATCTATCTATTACAGTCTTTTCATTATCTATCTATCTATCTATCTATCTATCTATCTATATATATATATATATATATATATATATATATACACACACATGGCATAATATATATATAATTAATACATATACGACATAATTAATATATAATTAATAATATGACATATTTAATATATACGTAATAATTAGAATTAATTTATAATACAATTTATTAATAATTATTGATGATCAATTTTTATTAATAATCAGATAATAATTAGATAATAATTATAATAATATTTATTGATAATATTTGTTAATAATTAGAATTCATTTATTAATAATTATAATTAATTTGTTATAATGTTTAATATTTCATAATGATTTATAATTAATAAATAGAATTAATTTATAATGCTAATAAGAAGAAGAATATAGAATTCCATATGAAAACATAGAATTTTATATGAAATATTAGAATTTTATATAAAATATTAGAATTTTATATAAAATATAAATTTTTTATAAAATTTTATTTAAAATAATGACGAAAATGATGATCCAAAAAATTATAGAGCAATAACATATCTATCCACATAATCACGTCTGTCCTGACGAAATGTACTTACTCTTTTCTCCATGAAAACAATATTCTACCCTTGGAAAAGAAGAGATGTCGGAGAGATTTGTATGGTTGCAAAAATCAACTATTGATAAACAAAATGATCCTGTTAATTTCAGGTTAAGAGGTAGAAATCTCTGCACATCATATATTGATTACTGTAAAGCCTTCGATAGTGTACAGCACTCTTGGGTCCTTAAGGGTTTGGAAATGTAAAAAACTCTCCTCAGTGACAGTAAAGTTTCTTAAATACAGCATGGGAATGTGGAAAACCACATTATACCTAAATCACACAAAAGGCACTGCCATTTCGAAACACATGAATATCCGACGAGGAATCTTTCAAGGAAACTCCCATTCTGTTTTGTCTTTCTCCTTTCACATTAACTAAACAATAATAGCGATAGATACAAGATAAACATACGCATACTAGTAAAAACAACACATGCACACACAATACACAAACATGAAAATAGATATAAGAAAATACAGGGGTCATTTCACGGAGCAATCCTAATTGTTTTATTATCTCTTAAGCAGAAAAACACTTTTTCCACCAGTTCAAGAAAGACATTTGAGTTACCACTACACAAGAAAGATAATGATTAGACATCGAAAAAACATAAAGAAAATTAATTCCTTTTAATAATATGTGGAATATCTGCTCTTTGACTAAAGAAGGTCGAGAGACCGGAAACACGTGTAGCAAAAATATGGAAAATAAAATAAAATATAATATATATATATATATATATATATATATATATGTGTGTGTGTGTGTGTGTGTGTGTAGTCGCGTGCCACACACTCTCATCAAGCGTGAAACTGTCATTCACCTTTCACTGAATTTTGCTGAAGAGAGTCGCATCCTTTCCGCTCTGATCTTAAGTAAACTGATGTTCAAAAAAGGGATCAGTTGGGAACTCCTTACCTCCATGAAAGTCCTTCTCTCGTATCTTCCAAATCACGCCTCTCATAATGCCTAGTAGCACAAGAGGTAGCAATTTTCCTTTTACAGTGACAGTACCACACATTGACACAAATGGAACTGGCATTTAGGATAAAAATAAATTCGTCCTATCTAGTCACACTTATTGACGCGGACCATTTAACCTTCAAGCTGAAGTGAAGAAGGCATGTCCAATTAAATCCTCCCAATCGCCACCTCACATACACTCAAGCGAAATCGCTAGCCTCGCTACACAAAGCTTCTTGCTAAAGCAGAGGGCCACTCGCAACAGCAGACAGGTAAATGATGCCTCGCCATTACTGACCGTTTCAAACCGGGTATCCGAAGTCATATTGAGGGGAATTCTTGCTGTTGTAAGGCTGGGATTGTCAATCAGATTTCGAAGCCTCCACATGCTCACCACTACTTCAGTATTTCTTCTGAGACATTGCCATGATGTCAGAGAGGCAATCCTTCACCCGGAAGAGATACCGCAGTGCGTTATAAAATTCCCAATACAAGGATCATTCAGAACTTATCGATACATCAATAAAGATGAAAGAAAAATAAGACTTGTCGTTAAGAAATGTCTGTATATTACTTTTTATGCTATAAGTAATATTTATTTCAAATCAGGTTAATTTAACTTTAAATTTTCTATGTTTTCTCGAATAGCATGTCAGAAATATATATTTTATTTTGGAAGATTTTTAAAACCGATAATTTTGTTTTCTTTACAAATTTCTTAAAATTAGGAAAATGGCCGCTTTTAAGAATTTTTTTAAAAGATCAAGTTTTTCGGCTATGTTAGTCGCCTCAAAAGATATTCATTTTAAACGAGCCCTAACTACCAGACTTTGATGCTTATGAATGAGCAAGGAGGCCAGCTTGGCCCTAGCAACGTCTACTTCCCTACTATCTCCCGATTTGACTACTCAATCTAGATTCATCTGACGTTTACGCTACTAATCTATCTAAATTGAGCCGCTGGTTATAATCAGTTGTAAACAACCTAATAAGAGACTTAAAATTGCTCTGCTACTTTTTCCCAAAACAGCCCCTCAGTTTTCTCTGTAAAGAACTGATTCCGGAAATTCTTCACCTCGAACAACGACGTGTTGAATTTCCAATAACCAGGGAATCTAGGCTTAGGCTTATTTAAGTGTACCCGCATCTGGACGAGCCTATGTTCCGAGTAAACTATCAAATGAAAACTTGGACACCATATGTACCCTATGTCGACTCTCTTATCTAGCGCACCCTGACGACGTAGCTTGAACGCACCACCATATCAAAGAGAACACTGAGAAAAATGAATTATGGCAAACACCGACTTACACACCTAGATTATCTAAACAGAGCAAAAAAAGGTTGACTACGTTAATTCTTATGAAAGGATGAGCCTAGTTGTTTATATAGACACACACAGATGTTGCATATCTCACTCGTGCTAGGGAGGTTTTCGTCATTGGCCCTTAACTGAACCTTTGTTGCACAGCCTCCGTGGTGGATTGGTCCTGTGCGTCGAAGTCAATTCGATAATAAAGTTGCATTCTTCTCGCTCGGCCGGGGATCGCTAGTTGTCTTGTGTTGACAGATAAAAAAAAAACAACTTCAACACAGGGAAATTTAACTCAACTATTTATTAATAACGTTCATGTCGACATCTTTTGTCTAACCAGTGAAGTCGGTCCGTCTTTGGGGAGACCGTTTCATACACGGAAGAGTACATGTCTACATTGATCGACGGTTCAGAAACAACTCACCGAAAAAAGACTTTATCTATGGTTCTCCTGCTTGTTCAGCCAGTGAGAATCGACTTGTTTTGTATTCCATCTGACCTCAAAGATCAACCCCAGGAAGTTCGAGCACATATAAAATTCCAAATTCCTCTAAAAAATAAAAAATAATAGTCTGATAAACTATTATTTAACATACACACACAAAGATAGATAGATAGATAGATAGATATTGATGTATTGTGTGGCGAGCGGAACGTATGAATCTATGTGGGTTTTACACATTTTAATTTAATGGCAATTTTAATATTTTTGATATTCTGTAACACAGTTTGGTCCATGCACAGTTTTGAGTCAAACTTATAATAGAATTCAATCTTCTTGATTTTCAGACAAACAATTCTGATGCCACTGAAAAAAGTAAACTTTATGGAAACAGTCCAGCAACAACAACAAGTAAATTTTCAAGCAAATTCTCTGAACTATGGAAAATAATATTTGATCCAGATGTTATGAAAAATCGCCGCATGCAAATGCTTTTAGCCATTTACTTTTTGGGGACAAGTAAGTTAAAGAATTCAATGAATGAATGTAAATCAATGCTATGAATAATAATAAAAAATAAATAAACAGTTTATATTTAAATTAATTTATAAATTTTAAAACTTGTTTCTTTTTCTGAAATAACCTTCTGAATTCAAATACTCTCATTTAATTTGAAAAAGAATTAATAAGAAATGATAATTCACAAATACTTACCATGCAGATAAACCTTATAGAATTGTCCCCGTCATAATAGTATTTCTTAGAATATTACTTGTCATTTTAGTATTTCTTAAATAGTCATTGACATAATAGTAATTCTCATATTGTTTACCATTGAACTATTTCAAAGAATAATCATTTTCTTTCATTTCATTTTGTGTCATAACTTTGCTCCTTGTAGTTTTAATATTATGTCTCCCTTAGGCTAATCGCCATGATGTGTGTATGTTCCTGGTATGAATGCTATCCTTGTAAGATCTTGTCAAATGAATATAAAACGTCCATTTTCACAAATGACCGTTGCCGACTTCCTGGTGATTTCCTGAGAATGCATGAAACTTTTAGTTGTCGGCAATTGTTTACTGGAAATCTATCTATCTATCTAAAGAAATTGTCGAAATAAATGTTCTGTAAAAATTATCCCTGCTTAAATTGTTTTCTTTCCAGCCAACAAAATGGTTATAACCTATGTTGCTGCAAAAGTGACTAATGTCGGACTCACACTCCAAGAAGGAGTCTTGATAATGTCAATCTCCGGGGCAGTTTTTGCATTTAGTGAAATTTTTGTTGGAATTTTTGCTGACGTGTTCCACATCCCTCCAAGTTACCTTCTGATGTTTTTATTGTTTGGCCCGTCAGCCTCTTCTATTGCATTTGTATTTTGCTATTCATTCTCATTGTTCGTCTTGTTCATGTGTCTATTCACCATTTGCTACGGTGAGTATTTCAAAGAATAATATGACGTTTATAATATTTGTCTTAATCTGGCGTTCTTACTCATTGTTTTAAAGACAAATTCTCTTATCGAACATTTTTTCTTCTTACGTCATTTCAGCCGATTTACTTTTGGACCTTCTTTGAATGTTTATTTTTTCTGTGAAATTTTCCTTTAATTCCAGGTTAGACGACAAAAACAGCTTTGTGATATCACTTTATTGGCTCAGGAGACTGCCAGATATATTAAAAGTCTTGTCTCTACGAAGGCTACTTGTCGGTTTTACCATAAACTTAACCTAGAAATATTTCTAATCTTGGTGAAGCCATTTAACTACTGCCTTAAGAAAAGAAGTTTCCCAGCCCCTGAATTGTGTCTAGTGTGCCCTGTGTTCAATAATGCAGGTGAGACCTCGTCCTTATCTCAATATCTCTTCATCAGTCTTGTTAGTGTCATTAGACAACTTTTGAAGCGATCATCACCAAGAAAGTTGTTGAACACATCAACAAAAACAAACTCCTCTGCAGACAATATGATTTTCGCTGTTTTAGCTCCACTGATGTACTTAAAACAGTATAAAATTTTGAAACACTTAATAATAAAGAAGACATCTCGAGAGTCATAGGCTTAGGCATCATGAAAGCCTGTGATAAGATATAGCAAAGAGGATTGCTACACAAACTTGACAGTTATAAAATCTACTCAGTTGTGAAGTCCTTCTTATCAATTGGGTCCATGAAATTCATCGTTAATGGACAGTCCTCTGAGTCACAAACGATGAATGCTGATGTTTCCCAAGGCTCTTTCTGCTACCTTCTTACTAATTTATGTTAACGATTTACCTAAAGATATATTTTCAAATCCTTAGTAAATATATATGCAAATGACTGCCCGGTGTATGGGTGCACCTTCAAATATCTGCATGACCAGTGCCTGGCCGCTCCTCTGACCTAACACTAACAGATCAATGGGAGACAGATTGACTGTTATTTAATATTCCCAAAACAAAGATAATTACATTTCATCACCATCGGTCAGACCCTAAATCTATGCCAATCCTGATGAGAGATCAAAGACCTAAAAGAGGCTACTAGCGTCGAACGCCTAATGAGTCTAAAGCTTATTCCCAACCTAAAAAGGAACGCGCATATTCGGGACATTGCAAAAGATTCTGGAAGAATGGTCGCTTCCTTGAATGGCTGCAAAAAATACGGAACTCCTGCTGCCATGATTGATCTTTACAAGAGTCAAATCAAAACAAGAATGGAGTATTGCTGCCATATCTGGGCTGTTGCTACCCAACTCTCACGATCCATCCCTGACGGAGTTCAAAAGTAATTAAACCGCCTTCGGAGTGATGAATTATTCTCCGCCCTGTAACCATTATCCCGCAAAACAAACATTGCAAGCCCCTCACTACCTGCCCGCTATTACTATGGCAGATATTTGGGCGTGTTTCATTCTTTAATGCTATCAGTTCAGCTATTCATATCTAGGACACGACATGTCATGCCTACAGTAGCAAACCATCCCCAATCCGTTTGTGCTCCTCTGATAAGGGTTCAGACGCTCAGACAGCTTTTTTCTATCACAATCCCCCGTGAGGATGCTTCCCTAACAACTACAATTATCTTTTCATTTCCAGAATCAACCGATATCTATCCTACATGTCCTCATAAGGTGCACTTCTTACACCCTACTCTCTTAGAACAATCTCGCTCAGTAATCCTCTACCGTAAGTGGCTCTTTTATTGCGCAAACTAAGAATATATATGAAAATGTTGCAAATTGTTCTACTGGGCCATGCAAATTGCTTCTCAAATATGTCGCATACAGTCTCAGTGTGTTTCTTGAACGTTAAATCTCAGTGTCTATACTTTTTGTATTGATGATATATGACATGAGACAATACTGAAGAATAAGCGGATTCAATGGATTAGCACACACACTAGACTCAAACCGTTCAATTAACCACGCAAGCGTAGATATCAGTAATAGACGAGAGACGCTGAATAGAACAGAAATTCACGATTGACGTTTCAAAATCTTGCAGGAGTACTTGATGTGCTCTTGTTGGGAATAAATGCAACACAACAACATTAAACACTTAAAAAAAAACAATAAAAAAACGAAGGTCTGAAGAATGTTCAATTCGATAAATTAGTAATCCTAATTTTTCATTTCTTTAAAAAGAAATCAAATGAAACGATTTATTTAAATTAATAATATTCTGGATCCGTTGGCTTCTTGAACCTGCCCTACATTCTTTATAACTAATTTCAAATATAACGATTTATTTAAATTTTTATAACACTGTTCAGAATCAATTTCATTTTTATAACTTTGGTCACAATCCATTACAATTTTATAATCCTGTTCAGAACAATTAATAGAGAATTTTAGGAGATTATCTTTTAGGCATAGACACGAAATGAGAACAATCGCTTCCAAATGATTGAATAAAAGATTGAAACTCATAGAACGCACGAAACACTTGTAGAAAGCCGAAGAGTACAAGAATTGAAATTTTGCGTATAACGAAACAAGATAAGAATTACCATTACTCACTTTATTTACATTAAGGGTTATTTTCATCACCTTTATTGTTGTTACCACAGCGATTCGGCAGTTGCGGCCTCAGGCCTTCATCAAATGTATGTCAATCCGGGTAACCTAAACGGGACACTAGCTTAGTGGATTAAAGTGTTATTTCGTGAACTTGGTGATATAGTAATTGTGAGTTCAATCTCTGGGTCGGGAAGTGTGTATTTGAAAAAGTGGAAACAGGGCGAGCAATAACTTAGCAGTACTAAAATAAGAACTAGACGAGATGTCCCTAGACACGAGCAATGGAATGAGAACATTGTACCCCGATAAATTAAATAAAGGGTTCAGTTCAGAATCAGCTATAGGTTCCCCGGATCAGCATACACCTGACGAAGACCAAAAGACATAGCGGCCGAAACGTTGTTTATAGGAACAACAATGACCATGACAATAGTCCGAATGTAAATAGTGTAAATAATGATAACTCCTCATGCCAGAAATTCAGACAGAAATAAGAATACCAGTTTGAATAAATCTGTGTATTAATCTGAGAAATACTAACTAATATTTCGTCTATTATTATTATTATTATTATTATTATTATTATTTGTAGAAATAAATGTGACCCTCCGTGTTGTTGTTGTGGCTTCAATTTTGGGAGATAAAAACCTGACCAAAGGATATTCACCCTTATGTCTTTTGATTGGTTTGACTTATATTATCGATACGGAACTAACAGGTACTTGAGGTCGTTTCTTTTACTCTTTAGCCGAAATCTTTTTACATAATTATGCGGAACATCACCTATGGATAAGTTTAAAATAATTTTAAAAGCATTTTTATATATCTTCCTTTATAATACCCTTAATGTTATTACTTTTAATTAATATTAATTATTTCTTTCTACTTAATTACTTATCATGTATACAGTAAACATACAAAGGAAATGGAATTTAGTCATAAGAATAAGAATATTTCTCAGGGAAAAAAATTTCTTTTATCATTTACGCCACGACTTAAGTCCGGTTATTTTTAGATCTGATGTCTTCAATGTTATAACACAGTAAATTTCTAAAGAAACCCACTTCACATTTCTCTGATATTCAGAATAATAAGACAATAACTTGATAAATGTGAAGAACAGGGTCAACTTTCTATCATAAGGGCATCAACTATATTTGATATTTATGCATTGAATGATAAATTAGCCCAACACTAAGAGTTGAGCATTTCTACTATTAAACATACATCAGTTGCAGATTTTACATCATGGGGCATTGTGCTATCTATAAAGAGTTGAATTACCCTCAACCCCTTCGTATTCCACTGGTACAAAGGAAGTTCCACTCAGACAGCATCTTCTTCAGAGCTGCTACTTTGTGGAACAGACTCCCTATTGGATTTTTCCCCAATCAATACTCTTCAATCCCAGGTTCAATTACTTATCTTCATAATCAGCAATTACTTCCGTTTGAGTTAAAGAATTGGAGTTCCAACAGGGTAGGACACACTGACGATAGATAAATATTTATGTTTGGAAAGAATTCTGAAGTTGCTCGACAAATCATAGAAATAATGAAAAAAGAAAAAAAAGTAAAAGTCTTCTTAAAAAGGTTAATGTAAAAAAAAATCTTTTATTTTTATTTAATAAAATGAACGAAAAGCAAATGTTCTTTCCCAAGTCGTCACTGATTAAAACAGATTATATTGCTGAGTTTAAATATTCAAATCTTGTTATAATTCATAAAGGATTATGTAATCATAATTTCTCGTTTTTTTTTTCTTCAGGTTCATTGTTCGATCCGACACAGTCTTTCGACGCCATCTTTTATTTTATTTCCGCTTCTTTATTCATTTTTTGTATCATTTCAATAGGAAGTATCTATATGCAAGGAAAAAGGAAATTCTACGAATAACCACAGGAAAATAGTTTATAAATAAAAAGGTGCTTTCACGATTTACATAGAGCTATATGATGAAGTGTCAGTCAGATATTCAAGATTCATTTAAGTGCACGTTCTTGATCTCAGATCAAAGAATTCATTCTTTATAGAATCAGGAAACACTGACTATTTGATTTGCATTTACGTGAACAATTTCTTCTTTCAATTATTGTTTTCTTATTTCTTTTCTATGATTATATTTACCAGTTTCATGCCTTCTGTTGATACAACTGATTGATTCTACTTCGTATCATTTACCTGATTGGGAAGATCCGACAAAAACTTGACAATTAAAAAAAAACATTAAAAATGGAATTTAAAAAATACAAACGCTTATACTGGTGAATATTTTTCCGATACAATTTTTTTTATTTAAATTGTGTTGAAGAAATCATCCTGATGCTATAAGAATTGACAGAAGAGAGACTGCGAATCGATATTGGGAGCAAATTGGAAGATAACCACTGTCTTGTCCAAACTGATAATCAAGACTAACGGTTTGCAGGAACGGGAAATATTATCCATCGGTGCTTGCATTTGTTGTTCTGTTTAAGTGACCAAGTCACAGTCATCTACATTCCGAAGATCTCAATCAAGAGCTTGTAATGTCTTCAATTTAGCAGAGAAGGGTCGGATGCACAATAATTTACCTGTTCTACGATATCGAATATGCGTTTTTTCTTTTTTTTTTCTCTCTGCTGCCATTAATTTTTGATGTTTACATTCAGCCCCACTCCAATTTAAATTGTTTAATTTGTATTTCAATTTGATGCATTCAAATAGAGAGAGAGAGAGAGAGAGAGAGAGAGAGATTGAATGTTGCCATGTACGTGAACACGCCTATCTTTGTTGGTAACTAGAATGACTCGAATTCTTGATAGTGACCAACAGAAACATAACAAAGGTAAAAGGAATCAAAAGTAGAAGGCAAAGTCACTCACTCTTCACCCAGACACCTTTTCACTCATTCCATTCAGGGGTAATTTGGAAATATAATTTCGGCTATAATAACCAAGAAAATTATTTTCAGATTGTCCTTCCTTTCCAGCGCACTATTGATAAGTCCGTCTTGCTTTGACCGTGAACATGTCTTTTTAATTCTTGAAATGAAACATCTGATTCAATGATATTCAAACACGCACACACATACATATGTGTGTGTGTAAAATGAGAATAAATAGAATCCAATTCCGATGTTCGTAACATTCAATTTAAAAAGGCCACGATATAAAGTAGAACAATATTCTTTATTTTAGTATATTACATCAAGAACATGTAAAAAAAAAATGCAGTCGTGTTTCGATGCGTATTAACGCTTCTCATCAGACGTTAGTTATTGAGATTTAAAAACAAGATACACCCTCTTTTTACGAGAAAAGGAAGAAAAAGAAAACGATTAAGGAAAAAAGGAGAGGAGTTAGTTGAAGGGCTTGATTTGTTTTTATTTTGATTAACCAATCCAAATGGGCTGCGCTAAGTTCAAAGTAACGAAAATTAAGAAGCTACTTGAATCCGCCTGCCATCCCAGTAGAGGCCGTAGTCTTAAAGTACACACCAACCCCACCTTAATCCTCGATTCTCCCAGAATGATATTAATCATCCAGTAATCCCCTTTGGCTTGATTCGGGTCTGCAGCCTTATTTGGCAGCGTTACTAGTGTTGCAGTCTTGATAAAATCGCCCATCCTCCTGTTCTGCGAACAGGTTAATAGGAGTAGATAGGCTTACCTATCATCCGGGCCACACTTCTTCCATATCTATTGAACAGTGTTAAAGGAGCATCCCTTGTTCTCTGTTCAGGATATGGTTTACCAGTTCTTTCTTCTTCCATGACCATAATGGTTTATTGGTAAGCAGCCTAATCAGTGGCAGAGACTTTCCATTATGAGGTTACCGGGATGGCAGTTCGCTGACTGCTTCATCCGACTGCTAGTAAGGAGCCTGAACTCTTTGGAAGAGCTTAGAAGGCTGATTTGATCAGCAATCGCATAATATCGCGCTATTTGTAGTGTCATATCACGCATGGGTAGATGTTTCAGTATGTATCTCCGGTGGGAAGCAATGATGCCACATTATGCTCTGCCTCGTTCTGGCTAGTTCGTATTGATATTAACGACAAATAGTAATAATCATATTGTCCTTTTACATTTTCTTTTCTCCTCAATACAAATATCCTCCTGACAAAGACAATGAAAAGAAATACGATAAAACTTACGCACCCCCCCCCCCCCCCGTCAACCTTTCTTTCTCCAACATTCGTAGTGTCCATTCAAACTTCAGCAGTATAGAATCTCTTCGCATGGAATGGTCGCCGGATATCTTTGCACTTTGTGAGACTAATTCAAATTCTTCCATTGCTACCAATGAATTCTCTTTTCCTGGCTATCTTCCTCTTTGCCGAATAGATTCCATCATTCACATGCATGTCCTTGGTGTCTACATCCGGTGTAATCTTCAAATGGCAAGGGAATTAACTCTCAAGCCCCAGACAACTCTTTCATGTCCTTCTAATTTTCGTTATTACACTCTGACAGTATAGAAATAGAACTCTCTCTCTCTCTCTCTCTCCCATCCATTTGCGAACCTTTTTATGTTCAGGGATTTCAATATGCACCACGACCACGTGGTTTGAATATTCTAAAATCACTGATGTTGTCGGTATTTTCCTTTGCTCAATGCCTTACACAAATCGTAGACTTTCCTAGAAAATCAAAGCAAAAAGTTTCTTTAGTTAATTCATTTCTTATCTCTTCTCCAAGTTCTAACCGAGTGCCGTACCACTGTCCTCTTGGCAAATCTGATCAATCTGTGGTATCTGTTGATATTTCGTTTCAATCTATTAGATAGGAACATATTATTCATAAAACCTCTTTCCGTTACCCGCACACTGATTGCGATTCACACCGGGATTTTCTTCGAAACGCTCCTTAGATTAACATTTATAACCTTTATATTAAGAATTGCACCACTTAGGCTTTCTCCTTGGTCAAAGCCACTGGTGATAATTTCATTCCTTGTCGGAAATTTCAGGTGAAACCTCAATCATCTCCATGGTGCACACCAGCATATTCTGTCGTTATAGTCCACACGAACCACTATTTCCGGCTATACCAGCGTGACAGCTCCCGTCACAACATACGCTTATTCTGTGCTGCACGTTTTAAATATGAATGTGCCATCGAAATAACTAATTCTCTGTTTGCTGAAAGAATGAGTCACTGTATTGAATCTAAAAACTTTGGCTCTCATGATTCATGGCCGCTCTGTAATAGTGTATTAAATAAGAGTAAGTTTTCTATTCCTCTTCTCTTCAATATATTTGAGATATTAACATCTTTTACTAATAATACTGAATGTTTCGTTCGTAAATTCTCGTTAAACATTACTCTTGACTTACCTCGAGTATCCTTGCTTAACTTTCCACTTAGAATTGTGTCTCTGTTGAGTAATATACATATAACCCCTTCTATGGTTTCTGATATTATTTCTTATCTGGATCCTCACAAAGCAAGTGGACATGATCCTATCCCTTTAATATTCCTTAAGAAATGTACCCCCGCCTCGAACTAGTTTCTGTTCCCTCTAAATTGTATAATAATGGCCTCGTTGCTTTTTATTTTCCTACCTCTTGGAAATCCCCATCCGTTGTTCCAGTTTTTAAGAACTCAGGTGAACAGTCCGACCCTTTCAACTATCGGTCTATTAGCATATAAGCATTTGACATCGCAAGACCTTTTTTCATACAAGCAATATGGCTTTCATTTCTCGAGGTCAGCTGCTGGTGTACTGATGATAATTGCAGAAAGAGTTTACCAAGTTCTAAATAAAAATGGTGAAACTCGGGCTGTTGCTTTGGACATCTTGAAAGTTTTCAACAGGGTTCTGCATACAGTTCTACTTAAGAAGTTTAAAAGTTAGGGTGTCTCTGTCTAAATATTTGAACTGATTTAGGCTTTCTTATTAAATTGTGAAATGAAAGTTATCGTGAACGGCCACTCTTCTAGATCCTTTTCTAATAATTCAGTTGCCCCATATGCCTTAGTCCTACTTTGTTTTTAATTTTCATTAACGAGCTTCCCGATGGCATTACATTTCAACTTGTTATCTTTACTGATAACACAATCATTTATTCCTGTCTCGATAGTAAGCCTGATTGGTTTGATAAGGTCAAATTGACTTGCTGATGTCAAAAACGATCTTCAGATTGTTGTTAACTGGAAAAAAGGATAACATGGTAATTTCAATGCGTCCAAAACCAATCTGCCTTCTGTTAATCTTCTGAGAGAACTTTTCCTGCCTGCCATCAGTATGGCTGATGCAAACCTCTATGAGAGTGACTCATAGCGCCTTCTCTGGCTAATGTTCTCGGCAGACATGGAGTGGAAAAACTATATTGAATCTAGTGCTAGTTCAGCTGCTAAGAAAATTGTTTCATTCTGTCGTGCGAGACAATGTTTCTCTCAAGGATTTATCTTACATATAATATGTCTATCTTTCATCCATGTTACATTATTGCTGCCAAAGATGGTCCGGTGCTCCTAACACACATCTAGATAAGCTTGATAGAATCCAAAGAAGAATCAGCAATATTATTGGTCCTGATCTCAGTCTCGTTCCCACTACCGTAAAGTTGCCACCCTATGCCTTTTTTTTTTTTATACAAATACATTTATGGTAACTGTTCTGATGAGCTCTTCGCTATCGTACCTATAACTTATGAATTTAATCGCAATACTCGATTGGCGACGAGGGTCTCATAAGTTTACAGTTCGGTTGGATCTTAGATATAACCGTAAGTTATATGCTAACAATTACTTTTCTCGGACTTTCCGCTTGTGGGACACTTTTCCGGCTCCATATTTTCCAGTCAACTTTAATCTTCAAACACTTAAATGCAATGTCAATCGCTCTCTCTCGCTCTCTCTCTCTCTCTCTCTCTCTCTCTCTCTATATATATATATATATATATATATATATATATATATATATATATACTCTCCTCCTGACTACTCTCCTATTGTTCTGTAATGTTTCTGTTTTCTAATTCTTCAACACCCAGTACCCTCTGTGGCTTAGTGACTTGCTTGGGATGAACTTTATATACACACACACACACACACACACACACACATATATATATATATATATATATATATATATATATATATATATATATATATATACCGTGGCTACAGTCCTTGAAAGCATGGAGAAAAACAACAAAAAAGAAAATAAAGTACATTGCACATACCCCAAGGTACCTTGTTTGACAACATTTCGTACCTTGATTGGTTTTAAAATTAAACCACCACTGATATCTCCATGCAATCCTGAAGACGACTGGGTGATATCTACGAAATGAAGAAGACTGCCTAAGCGTCTTCAGATCTTCTATGTAAGTTCTCTTATATGCACGGGGACGTAGATATACTTAGATTGCTGTCCAGGTGCATGGTTACCCCACTAGGATTGATAGACTCCAGCGCAGGAAAGATAACAGCTAACTCTAGACATGAAAAAGTCAAGATTTAGTAAATAAATAGTTTCAGCGTTCAGTCGTAGACATTAGAAGTATAGTGTGGAAGTAGACATTAGAAGTATAGTGTGGAAGTAGACTTTAGGAGGAAAAGCAAACTTAATCCTAAACAGGAAACAAGGGATAAAACTGTACTTCCATTCGAAAGACCTGGAAAGAATGTAAGAGACTAAAGATGAACCTATCTACACCTATCAAAATCAATGAAAATATTTACCTATTAATGAAAAACAGAGGCGAATAAAACATTTTAAGTAAATCTTTGAAGGTTCTACAATTCAGTTACAAACTCAACATTAAAAATAGAATTATTTCCTTTGTAAAAGGGCAGGAGCGGGGTTTAGTGCATCACCTTTTTTATAAACAAATTGAATCATGTATATTTCGTTTTATCGTTGCTATACTCTTGTAAATATAGAAATGCTAAATGATTGCAATAAAGAATGAATTTTAACGGTGTTTTTCTAGAAGTCAATCGAAACAGATTTGCTACAATTGTTCATTTATAATATAAACATAAAATATCAATAAAAAAATCTATTTCAACGAATTGAGATAAAAATTTATTTCATTAAAATTGATCGATTTTTTCGCTTATATTGCTACGGTCAAATTCCTAATTCATTGTCATGATTTGTTCCGTTTTAATTTAATACATAAATGGTAGAGTTAATCTTAGCTTAGTTTAGTAAAAGGCCAGGGGTAGGAGCATCCAGTAAATATCAAATTCACTACAGTCGTAATGGCGTGCACGATTAGTTTTCTGAATATAATTTCGGAGCAAGATATCTAGCTCATTTCGTTTTCCTCACGACTCTTTTCGCTCTACATTGTCATGAGTAAAGAAAAACAAAAAATTGGTCCATCCACAATAGTTCTTGATTTGTGCCTGGTGGAATATGAAAGGTGTCGTCCTTTAAGAAGATATATCGGGAACGTGAAAATATCATCAATGCAGACGTTTTTTTTTTTTTTGTTTGTTTTTTTTTTGTTAGCAGAGTTGACCACGAAAATGCAGCATTACGTCAAAAATGTCCTGCTTTTATGAACAGAATGAAAGTGGCACTCTGCTACAATTCAATGCAACTGCACTATCCTACAAAACTGTTCCTCCACATCCAATAGAGTTTAACGTCTACAGATTTTTTCATTTTGTTGCCAACTAGAAAATGTCATAATTGGCAGTGCGTTCCGAAACAAAAAAGTTGAAAAGGGTTTTTCGAATTTTCTTTCGGTGAAAAGCGAAATTTCTTTAAACATAGAATCAAAAAGTTGCATTTCTGCCGGGGACTGCACTCGTTAAACATTATAAGAGATTAAATTTTGGTTTTATATATATATATGTATATCTAGAAGCAAAACTAGGCCAATGCATTTCGAGTTAAAATTTAGTTTGCACTGAGACAAGTTACATCTCTGGTTTCATCTGTCACCCTTTTTAAAGTTTCAAATTCGCAACATGTTTATAAATATGAAACTTCAATATTCATGTCATTTCATAGAAATTGTTATCTTTTTTATACGTCTTTAATCCTAATAGTACAGATACATATTGCCACAATTCGGCAAGTAGACATGGATATTCAAATAAGTATTTGTTAAAATATCAATAAATAATGAAGTGGGTTATAATGTGATAATTATCTCTCTTTCTCACTCTCCATCTATCACACACATGCACGCACACACGCATATCTATCTCTCTATATATATATGTGTGTGCGCGTGTGTGTGTGTAGACGAGATTTAGTTAATTCAATTCTTACGACCAAAAGAGTATTCTCTTCTTGAAAAGGGATGGAAACATAGATCGTGCGTCAGGGCTTCGGTGTTCATGGCTCTCCACAATTTCCTCTACTTTTCTTGTACTTGTCTAATTCCAGTCTCTTGAAGTCATAGATTGTGCTGTTTCTCTATCAAGGAAGGGAAATTCTTTAAAAATATTTTGAATATAATTTCTACTTTAGATAAGGTTTGAATATCTGACACTTCTTTCAGTATCCATCTTCTTCTTCTTCTTCTTCTTCTTCTTCTTCTTCTTCTTCTTCTATGTGTCATGTGACTTAAAATCGTTGGTTATAATGGCTCTCCACAATTTCTTGTACTTTGTAATATTAGTAAATGTTTTCTTTTTGCTATTACTCCTAATCCCTGTTCCGAAATCTATTTACACAAGCTCGTTAGATTGGCCATACGTTGTTTCCCTTTGTCCTTCTTGACTACAATCTGCCTTGTGATTACCAAATTTTCCAAGCCCTCTTACCTTATTACGTATCGTAGTAATTTCAACTATTTCTTTCTGATGTTAAGTGTCCTTTTTGTTTTCATTTTCTCTAGAAGCATGGTCCCTGGTATTCTCAGTATCCTTCTGTAGAATCAAATTTCTGTTATCTTCTTCAGGAGATATGACTTTGCAAGATTTTTGAGGAGATATGACTTTTACCAATCTGTATCCATAGTAATTATGTAACTACCTAGTTGAAGAATATGATAATCAGATTTTAGGAATTCACAAATGATAGCTATTTTACCGATTATGTAATTAAGCTTAAGATTCGAAAATCTGCAAAAATCAAAATGAATTTAAATATATCAGAGACAACTCAGTTGGACGTCGAAAATAGAAATACAGACATGTGTAAACCTAATTATGATCCTTGGAATTCCTAAGTTAATGTTTCCGATTTTCAGCGGAAAATTCAACAAAAACGACAAATTCGCATTTAAAAATTTCATGACAGTTTAAAAACTGTGTAATAGGTTTCAAGAAAACTTCTTTTCTTATACAGTTATTGAAAGAATATTTGTGTTAGTGTCGCTTAATTTATTCAGCACATAACTATTTGTGACGAAACTTACGCAGGCCATCCAAATTCCCAAGAATGCATTTCTGGATAGCGAATTTATGTCGCGTTCCGTGTCATTGGCTTCAGCCCCTCACCGATCACAACTTCCATAGACTGTATCAAGAAAAGACGACTTTATATTATTCGTCTTATTATAGGAGAGGGACAGACGTAGAAGAATCGATTCTAGGAAGCAGTGGGAACTTCAAGGGATCGCATATCACTCGTGCGGCCTTAAACTGTCTATGGAATCTGGGTGTGGAAAGGAACTGTCCGTGTGAACTGCATTTCTGATAATAAGAATATCACCTGTTTGTGTATAAGAGAAAAGTGGGGTCGATTCTCATTGGCTTAGAATGAGTTAATTAATAATAATTATGATTTTGATATATTTTTTTACTATAATTATTAGGTTGGGGCAAAAATAATATCGTTTTTTGACGTTAAAAAATACGTCAAAAACGATGTTATTTTTGCACCAACCTAATAATTTTTAATTATTTACTTTTTTTATGGACAAGACGCTGGCAGTATAATTATTTCTTTTATTTATGTATTTTTTAACATTTTTAAAAACTTTAAAACACTAGGAAATCAGCCAATCACACTACCCTGTTTTCAACCTTCCGGTATGCTCAAGGTAATATATATATATATATATATATATATATATATATATATATATATATATATATATATATATATATATATATATAAATTGTGCACATAAATGAAAATAAAGTTTTTTTTTATAAATAATATTTTAACAAATTTGATTCAAATTTGTTTTTACATCCTTTCTTGTTAAATGGATTTTTTTCAAATATCTTAATATTATACTATACATAAATATGAATAACATAGTAGCAACTGAGATTGAAATTGGATAAAATAGGAAGTTTCTTTGCAAACCATTCCAGAGATGAAATAAATTTAGAAAATAAATAGAAAACAATTCATCCAACTTCGATATAACGACATTTTTTTTTCTTGAGGCAATGTATACAGGTCAGAAGCCGTGGGCAAGCTGTCCTTTTTGTTAAAAATCATAAAAGTGTAACACAAATCAGCAGCAGTTAGTTAGCAGCAGTATTGTCGTTTTCTACTCCTCAAATATTATCTCGATTGTTAAAATTGTATTTTAACAGACAGAAACACACACACAAAAACACACACACACACACACACACATATATATATATATATATATATATATATATATATATATATATATATATATAGTCTGTAAAATGATTATATGTCTTTATCACGTGTCTTCTATTCATGTTAGCCTCAACGTTCCCTTCGGAATTCCTTTGTATTTTAACATTCTCGTTGGTTTCACTTTCAACGACGCCCAGACATAATAACCCATCGAGCTAAGAGAGCTAGCGGCCCAAATGTTAAGAGTAATATGATTACTAGCTCTTTCACCAGATCATACTTTTCTCCCGGGGAACTGTTGGACATGGTTTGCCTCCTCCTAGTATCTGATGTCTTTGGTCGCCAATTGTTGACAACGTAACATGGACTAGATTAGCAATGATCCTCAATGATTTTCTGGGTTCTCATCCACCATACCCTAAACTTGTTGGACAAACTCAACATTCTTGACAATATTTGACCGTCAGGAATTTTTGTCTTTCTTTTGATCACTGAAGACACTATTGCCTGGTTCTCATTTTTTTGTCTGAAACACGAAGGGCCTGTTGGCATTTATGAATGTTTTAATACCCAAATCTCTTTTTTTTTTTTGCCGGCTAAAGCAACGAGAACGACATGTCGTTTTATGCAGTGGAGTCGAAGCTTCTATGACGGACTCTGAAAAAAAGAGGCCATAATTATTTAGCTAAAGTTGTTACCTTACAGATGTTGAATGATGTGTTCTAAAATATCTGACGCAGTAATTTTCCCCGAATTGATTCCCAAGCAATATCTTTTCACAATCATATACGAAAACGTCAGAAAATATTAGATAACATGTATTATACAAGTTTCAAATGATAAGATGAATTATAGATTATTTTATACTAAATGATAGTGTGTTTTGCTGTATTTGAGGTTGTTGTTTTTTGTTTAAAGGTATATCGACTGATTATGGGTCATTTAATACAGTAATTTAATTTTATTGGGAACTTTGAATTAATAAATATGTTATTCTGCTTTCACAATTGAATACATGGTAGATGGTACTCAGCTTGTGTGCATAGAAAGGTTTGTGTGGACATCACTACTTGAAGCGGATATATGTGAAATTTATTTTGTAGTTTTGTTGAAGTTTATATTTTGTAATATTGTTTGATTTCTTTAAAAAAATGTAATGAAAGAGTTGGTTGTTTGCTTGGTTGATCTTGTTTGGCGGCATATGAACATTTATGGGTTATTTAATGCCGAAATATAAATATTGTGTACGCAATCTTTCAACAACAATGCTTTTAACAACAGCTATTTTGTATATGATTTTATACTTTAAGAGTACGGGTATTTTTTTAGATAATTTCTAATCGGACTATTTTATATCTTTTTTAAGTGAAACGTGTTTAGTATTGTTCTAGTTTACATATTGAACACTTTTTAATCACCTAAAAATTGTTATCTTAGAGGTAATTTTTGCCCTGTAATTGATATGACGGTGGATTATATATATATATATATATATATATATATATATATATATATTAGGTTGGTGCAAAAATAATGACGTAATAATGTCGTTTTTTGACGTATTTTTTAAGTCAAAAAACGACATTATTACGTCATTATTTTGCACCAACCTAATATATATATATATATATATATATATTCATACATGTTTCATTAAATAATATAGACAAGTGTTGTCTATTTATTTTATGTAAATTCTTTCTTTTCATATCGTCTGATACGCTTAATAACATTATCGTTTAATGGAAAAGCGCTATATGTCCAGTTTGGGGCAGTAACTGAAGATGACGTCAAGGTTATTGGGGAAAAAACTGAGGGAAGTAGAAAAAAAATCAAAGCAAATTACACCGTTGGATAAGGCAGGACCTGGATCGAAGCGATTACTTCATCGATCAGCCACGGGTATTTAACGTCTTGGACGAACAGGCTGTGTATAGGGTAACATCTCCATCACATTTTTTGCCTTTTTTCTTCACTTGTTCTCTCCTGCACTTGAAGATGGAATCACGGAAAAAATCGTGTTTCTTTCTTCGCTACATACAATAGACAAACAAGAAAGAGGCAGACAGAAAGAGAGAGAAAGAGTAGGAGGGATAGAGAGGGGAAGATATATATATATATATATATATATATATATATATATAGAGAGAGAGAGAGAGAGAGAGATCTAGCTAGCTATCTTTGCCGTGAGTGAATCCAAACTAAAATATCCCCGTTCTCCCAATATCCTTGTCTTCTTTTGTCCTTTCTTCGTTCTTTTCCATTTGTCGCAGAAGAAAGCTTCGTCTTGAGATTCTTCCATTTCATTTCTCTGCCAATTTTGTCCAATGAGGTCATTGCATTAAAATGACCTTCCTCACAAATATGGCGACTGGAATTCTTCTCAGCAATTCTTAATATTTGACAAAGCAGAGGCAACCGCCCGTGAAATGTCTTACCAATATTTGGTGTGCATTTTACAAATAAATGATTTCATGTAAGTTTGTTATTGCTGTTGACGTTTCAGTCAGATTGGCTTAGGACTTCCTCAGATGAGAATCTTCCATACAACATGGTATGATCGACTGGCTGAATCAGTGCGAGTGGGGTCTGATGAGCCTCGAGCTCCACCCCCGACTGAGTGGGACGCCACCTTGGAGTCCCGGAAGCTTCTCATAATATGTCCCAATTCGGGTTTCAAATCTGTTTTGTCCATTGTATCTGCTTTTCACACTGTTTTATATTTTTTCTGACGACAGCGATAACTTTTCAGACGCACAATCTCGAACGACGGAAACCGAGTAAGGCAATCGCCCAAAATCCAATTACCATAAATTAAATTAATTAAAATGATCAGCTGAATCATTTTAAAATTATCATTAAGAGAAATGTTTGTAAGACGAGGATTTGCCTGAAAATAAATAAATAAGGGAAGATAAAAGTGTTTAACCTCGTAAATAATAGACTATTTTGCTTTTATCTCATGGAAAAAGGAGGAGAGACGCTACTTCGTTTCAGTGAGACAATGAAAGCAAGAAATAAGGAAAGATAAAAGTGCTTAATGTATCCTGTCAATACCCCGCAGCTAATGGACTATCTCATCGAGTTCAAAGTTTCAAGAAAATACATTCATAATGTAGGTTACAAAAACTTTTAGAAATTGCGATCCGCCTGCAGACGTATTTGTCATTGACAAGTAGGAATTTTGAATGTTGATTTTCTCGATAGATACTTAAGATTTAAGAATATTGGTGCTGCACAATCTTTGTTGCTGTTTCTTTTGATTTGGTCTTTGTGAATAACGCCAAAAATTGTAAAGGATATTTTACTTTACAATTTTTGTATAGCATTTATCTCCCTTGCATCTTTACAGAGTACTTTCCATAAAATTAAAGAAATTATCTCCCTTAGTTTCGTTTTCTACTTCTTACTTTAAAGGAACTTTTTTTTTTAATTAACAGATGTTTTCTTTTTTTCATCCAATTATTCCATTCGATTAAAGTTTGTGACTTTTTCCACAAATTGTTAAGTCTCTTGACAGAAGTAAAAGAAACACAAAACTGTTGGTGGCTAAATACGCGATTTATGCAAATGATATGGATGCATTCTGCAAATTTGCATTCATTTATTGACAATGAAATTATTATACACTGATTTAGAACCGTTACTGGATCCCTGGATAATATGGTGATAGGTGAATATATATATCAGTGAAATATTAAATTACTTCCAAGTTTTCTATAGAATTTCAAAACAGTAAGTTTGAAGATATACAGTTAAGTATTAAATGGTATACGAATATTGATGACATGGATGATTTTTATTTTGTTTTTGTTTTTTAATTTATGGACGCACTTCCTTAAAGAAGAAGATCAAAGTCTTGCAACTGATCTCTCAGCTGATCTAGCTTGAGCAGCTCAACGGGGGAAAACTGGTTTTTAACTTCCAATACTTAAAAAAAAACAAGCTGATATTATTTCATCATCATCGATCAGATTCCGAGTTTTCTCCAGTGACGATGAACAATGAGGCTTCACGGTTTGAACGTCAGACCTCAAATGGAACTTATATATACAATTGAATCCAGTTTTGGAAAAACGGTCGATTATCGATCCAGAAAATACCTGTTTCTTGCCATGCTTGATTTTTACAAGAGTCAGGTTAGAGCAAAATGGAGCATCATTCCTTCATTTCGTCTGGGTCCCCTTTTTCCAGCCTTGATAGTGTTCAAAATCTTTTACATGGTCTTGTAGAAGAAAAAACTATTCTCTACCCACCAGCTTCTCTACTCACAGACGCAATGTTGCAAGTTTTTCGCTACTTTTGCGTTGGATGTTGTCTTGAATTTTATTGGTCTGTTGGCAAATACTCATGTTGGAACTCCAACAATGTATCACAGATTTAATGACCAACAAATAGTTTTCTACGTGTTTGTTTTTGCTCTCTTTATTTCAGTGTTAGGACATCGTAGTAGCATCATTTCTCAAAGGAATTGAAAAGATGTCAACATGTCGGCCAGTTACCTATCATCTCCCTGTGCAGTCTTCAACCTCTCTGCTGAAGCCACGGCATAGCAAGGAATCTAAAAAAAAGGAAAGGATTTTCAACACAACGATATATTGACCGTTTTTCAGTCTGATATTAAAACTTAAACACAGACTATTCATTATTGCCAGGTTTCCATAATCACAGAGTTCGAACTACTCCAACTCAGTCAAGGTCGCTAAAGTCCTGACCAGTAAGGTAGAGTTTGTCATTTATTCAAGTCTATACCTTCTGTAATATTATCGCTATTTTCATTGAAATCTTCAGATGAGCGCTCCATTCTTTAGTTCCACTAAACCCAACCTTTACAACTAGGATACTCCATACTACTTCCAAGGAATCGATTCAGCCTCATTTCAAACTAAAAAGAGTAAATAAAAATATACAGTATAATAAATAAATAATAAAAAAAACAAGTAAAATAAATCAATCCAAATAAATGAAATAATAAACAAATTAAAAACTGCTCCTGCCAAAATAATAGTTAGAATAAACTGCAGCAATCAATCCCAAAATTGAATAAATAGCTTTAATTATCTTCCCAACCAAAACAAAACTATTAAACAAGCGATATAAACATATTTTTACTACGTTAATAAAACACCGATTAAAATAAAAATAAATATATAAGATAAGATAAGAAATAAAAATAAAAAATAAAAATAAATAAAAACAAGCAAAATAAATTAACCCAAATAAATAAACAAATAAACGACTTCCGGGAAAATAACCGCCAAAATAGACTACCAACAATGCACCACTGACCCGTATATATAAATAGCCAAGAAAAAAAAACACACGTGGCCTGACGATTGCGTCTAGCATGAAACAGCCTGTCGCCACTAAGCGTTCACTTCAATGTTCACATTCATATATATATATGCCTTTATTTTATCACAGAATCCGGATCAGACATTTTAAAAATTATACGGAGAGAGAGAGAGAGAGAGAGAGAGAGAGAGAGAGAGAGAGAGAGAGAGAGAGAGAGAGTACTAATAAAAATATTTTATACTAGTGTTTTTATTTTATGCTACTAATATTATTTTTCATTTTATACTACTTTTTTTATTTTATGCTACTGACTAATAAGTTTTTTTTTTTTTAGTATTTTTCTAATATTTACTGACAAGAAATAAAAATATGTGTTCGATTTGTTTCTGTCTTCCGTATTTTTACTTGTTGTGGACTCCTTGAAACGGGGGGTGGGGGAAATATGAACTGGAGCGAAATTGGTGGGAGTTAATTTTCGTGGATTAAAATTCATTGGATTTTCCTAAAAGTGTCGGCGTTTTTCATTTTTTTTTTTTTTTTTCGATTTATAAAGTGTAATAATGTCATTCCTTGGGGATTGTATGTATCATCGAATCTAGAGCCAAAAAGAGACTGAGGTACCCCTTCTTATTTCTTTTACCTGCCATCTACCATTCTTCCTCAGACTTTTCTGATGGGGACTACGGCCTTATTTGGTAATGAAGAAGTTGCAGAATATAAGAGATGATGTTCCGACTAACTACGTCCATGCAATTGATAATAATGGCTTTGAAAGTCATCACAACAATGACAATCGGGCAAATCCACCCAACCTCTGCTTAACGTCATAGCAACAAAAATTACGACAAAAGTCCAAACAATGTAAATAAATAGCGTAAATAAAAATCTTCTACTAAAAAAGAAATGTAAAATAATATAAAAAGTAATTAAAGGGTAAATAAAAAATGATACAATAAACCTTTCATTTCAAGGAAGGGTATCAAAATTATATATTAAAAAATAAAAATATAAATTATAAAAAAGTGAATATATAAAAAAAAAATAATAATGTAACAGTAGACTAAGTTTATTTATTGCACTCTCCTTTGAGTGAAGTATTTAAAAAATTATAAAAAACAAAGTTAGATGGTTAATAAGAAAGATGACTCAAATGTGTAAGATTTGCTTTTCAAATTTGTAACAAAAGCTCCGTACTTTGCCTCTTTTGTTATCGAAGGAAAAACCCTCCAATCCGGGTTGGTTGTGATTATTATTCTCGTCCAATGAAACTCCTATGACACTGATTTGAGGTTCACTTTACTTTGCGCGAAACAACACAAAGAAAAAGACCTCATATTTTTGGTCTTCGAAATTTGAAGAAAAATTAATTTCCCTTACGTGAAATCGGAACGAAATCAAATGTAAGTCAGAATTTTCATATCGATTTCCAAATAATTGAATTGTTTTCATCAATACAACGAGAATTCCTGCTTTTATTTTATTTTCTCTTTTTCTTATTAACTTTCTCTTTCTCTTTCTCTCTCTCTCTCTCTCTCTCTCTCTCTCCGTATAATTTTTAAAATGTCTGATCCGGATTCTGTGATAAAATAAAGGCATTTTTAGTTAATATTTATGATAAAGTCTATCTCAGTCTGTCTATCTCTTGACCTTTGCTCGTGGTCAGAAGGTCATCGGAAATTTCTGATGAATCGTAATTTATTTACTTTTACTTTGTGTTTAGTGAAATTCACATTTTTCTGAGTCTCACCAATAAAACTTGTTTCGGTTTGTTTTACTTTCACGAAGTCATTCATGACTTCAATTCAAAAAAAACTTTTAGATTTTTTACGATTCAATCATTATTATGTTAATCTTTTTTCTTTTTTTTTTTTTTTACTTCAGAGTTCAAAAGTTTTTTCATTAATAATAGAAATATGAGTAAAAAAAAACAAGAGTTTATTTTTCGTTTTTATTACCGAATGTTAAAGTCATCTTGAATTAAATCTGAAAAGAATTTCAATTTTAGAATTTTTAACATTAATTACTTGTTAATTTTTTATAAGAATTAATCGGAACTAGACGTGCGAATTATATTTGTATCCGTTTATAAAAAAATATTACTATTAAAATAATTAAAAGTAATAATTCATTAAAAAGTATAAAAAAATAAATGATTTTTACATTTTAACCATTATTTGTGCAAATGAAAATCTATTTTTTATATTTTGCACAAAAAGTTAGTTTAATCAATTATTAGTCTTAAAAATATTTTATACGAGTACTAATAAAAATATTTTATACTAGTGTTTTTATTTTATGCTACTAATATTATTTTTCATTTTATACTACTTTTTTTATTTTATGCTACTGACTAATAAGTTTTTTTTTTTTTAGTATTTTTCTAATATTTACTGACAAGAAATAAAAATATGTGTTCGATTTGTTTCTGTCTTCCGTATTTTTACTTGTTGTGGACTCCTTGAAGCGGGGGGTGGGGGCAATATGAACTGGAGCGAAATTGGTGGGAGTTAATTTTCGTGGATTAAAATTCATTGGATTTTCCTAAAAGTGTCGGCGTTTTTCATTTTTTTTTTTTTTTTCGATTTATAAAGTGTAATAATGTCATTCCTCGGGGATTGTATGTATCATCGAATCTAGAGCCAAAAAGTGACTGAGGTACCCCTTCTTATTTCTTTTACCTGCCATCTACCATTCTTCCTCAGACTTTTCTGATGGGGACTACGGCCTTATTTGGTAATGAAGAAGTTGCAGAATATAAGAGATGATGTTCCGACTAACTACGTCCATGCAATTGATAATGGCTTTGAAAGTCATCACAACAATGACAATCGGGCAAATCCACCCAACCTCTGCTTAACGTCATAGCAACAAAAATTACGACAAAAGTCCAAACAATGTAAATAAATAGCGTAAATAAAAATCTTCTACTAAAAAAGAAATGTAAAATAATATAAAAAGTAATTAAAGGGTAAATAAAAAATGATACAATAAACCTTTCATTTCAAGGAAGGGTATCAAAATTATATATTAAAAAATAAAAATATAAATTATAAAAAAGTGAATATATAAAAAAAAATAATAATGTAACAGTAGACTAAGTTTATTTATTGCACTCTCCTTTGAGTGAAGTATTTAAAAAATTATAAAAAACGAAGTTAGATGGTTAATAAGAAAGATGACTCAAATGTGTAAGATTTGCTTTTCAAATTTGTAACAAAGGCTCAAATTTTATGACAAGAAAACCCACCGGTGGAGAGACGTTGTTTAAAAAACGATACTTTTTGTTTGCTTTTATAAAAGAGAAAAAAAAATCAATGAGGAAAGTAATTTCCGCCTACGCAACTTTCATTCGGGAGATTTTGTATTTTGAACATATTTTAAAATAGAAGGTAGATGAAAAAGCAAATAACCACAAAAAATAATCAGAGCAGAACTACACTGTCGCCATCTCTCCACATAATGATTATTTTCTAAGCATAGCTTAGATTTGGCACAAGGCCGAAAGTATGCGGCACCTAGTGAGGATCGAACTCACTTTTCAGTCGTAACTGATCTAGCGAGACAAGCTTGCTAATCATTACACTATAAAAAAA
This sequence comes from Acanthosepion lycidas, assembly GCA_963932145.1. Taxonomy (NCBI): domain Eukaryota; kingdom Metazoa; phylum Mollusca; class Cephalopoda; order Sepiida; family Sepiidae; genus Acanthosepion; species Acanthosepion lycidas. The sequence goes on along the minus strand of OZ010614.1, from coordinate 599,302 downwards.
AATATATGTTCATTCGCATACAATAAATTTGCATAGAAAACATTACTTTACAAAAAAGGAGAATTTTCATAAGACAAATGTATAATGTTTCTTCTAACACCCGAATCAATACAGTGTAACCCGGATATAAGAGATATTTTCTCTGGTCCCAAATTAGAGCCTGTGTTAATGTATATAAAATAGACCAAACCCGGATATAAGAGACTTCTTCTCCGGTCTCGACAACTCTCTTATATCCGGGTTACACTGTATATATAATGTATAATAAAGATTTTTAAATGAAAATTCAGATTGTTCTAAAAAGATGAAAATTTTTTTAAAATAATTAAAATAAACTTTGATCTTTCCTCTTAATAATAACATAAACATTTAGACGATAAAATTTTGTTTTCATCAAGTTTGGCGTCTTTTTCTTCATGCTATACTCTTTTTTTTTAGCGATCTCGTGGAGGTACCTATATATATATATATATATGTGTGTGTGTGTGTGTGTGTCTTGCTGGTAGCCACTGACAAGATATCAGACTGGTACATTGTTTTACATTAATATTTTTATGCCTATGTGACTATTTATGTTTCTTTGTTCTATTTTATTCTTTTCTTGATAATCAATTGGTAATTAATCATTGAACTTTCGATATCAACGTTTGCGTCACAATGCATATCATCAAGGAATGCCAAAAAATAAATAAACATTGTTATCAATTTCAATTGTTGTAGATTCTTGTTGAGTTCAAAAAAATATTTATTAAAGTTGTGTAATTCGCTATTCACGTTCCCTCCAGCCTTTCCTTGAACTAAAATATCCTGACAAAATAATCAGTAAGGCTCACGTTAATTTCAAGATCTGTTCTGTGATTAAATAGAAGCCCAATTGGGAATAATGGGGAACTTCATAAAAGCATGTTGGATATTCAGGATACTTATTCTCCTATTCAATGGATGGACAAAGTGTCAGCTCTTGAAGAGATACTGTGGACTCTCATCCATCAAGGTACCTAATATTTGCGTATGTAGAATTTACGTCAAGCAATTCCAACCCTATTGACAAAATTATCATTTTTTACTTGACCAGACAAAGTTCCTCAGAAGTATAGGTAATATAGTAAGGTCAAGCCAGCTGAAGAGTGCTCGGGGGAAAATGAAGAACCTTCCATGTAGAGTAGTATTGGTAGATGTTGTAAGTAGGGAACAAAGAGAATGAGAGAGCATTTGGTAGAACTATTTCCCAAAGTTTTAGCTCTATCTTATTTGTTCTTAATGGCAGGTGAATATTTATCTAAATATGTCCCTTGTACCGTTCAACTGTGGGATGATCTGGAGTACATGCTTTTATGGCTATTCTTTTCTGAGTTAGGTAGAACTTTAATTCTTGACTGATAAAGGATGCACCTCTGTCACCTTCACTGAACAGACATGAAGAGGCAAACGGGAATATTCATCTATAGCCGTTAAGATGGTAAGGGCCCGTTAAAATCTATACTTAACCGTTCCATGGAACCCAATGGCCTTATCAATTCTCCATGGCAGAAGGTTTGAAGAACTTTGGCTTCAGTTAGAAGCAAATTTGTCACTAAAAGCAAAACCTTTTCACTTTTTACGTTGCATACAAAATGTAACAACCGAGGGAATCCTGGGTGACAAATTACTATGAAGTTCGGTTAGAGATTAACCTTTATGGCTGAACAATGAGCTTGTGTTAAAGAATCTGGGACAACTTTGTTGGGTTCAGATCTAAATTCAGTCACCTCCCCTCTACAACTTTGAATTTTGCTGTTCTTATATTTGTACGCTTTCTATTGTAGAACATGAATGCAACGGAACGTTGATCACTTAATAGATTAAAGGGGTTGCGCAACTATACGTGTCACCGTTTTCTGATAGTTTTAGGATAGCTGCAGTCTCCTTTTCCACCAAAGGATAGTTTAATTCACTCTTATTTAGGCTGCGTGACGGTCATTTTAATTAAAAGTTGCAAACACAGCAACATCGGGCAAATATTTTCATCAGTAGAGCTCAGCGTTGAAGAAAACAATTCTTCTTTGAGATCATTAAACGTCCCCAAAGCTTCTTTGCATATCGGGAAAGATTTAGTGTGGATCAATAGACGTATCTTAGAAAACGAAGCAATCCTCTAGTCTTAAACGTTGCAGAAAACGGCAATGTATTAGGTTGGTGCAAAAATAATGACGTAATAATTTTTAAACGTATCTTTTAGCGTCAAAAAACGACATTATTACGTCATTATTTTTGCACCAACCTAATATTTTGGCAACTTTAGTTAGGTGTTATTTATTTTTTTTCTTCGACCTGACCAGAGTCTCTCTTCGTTTTGGGTGGGTATCGGGAACAATTTCTCAACACGTTATTAGATTTAAAAATTCTGAAAAATTACCGACATTTTTATTTTTGTTTATAAATACTTCTAACAAAATAATTTCCATATAATTGATTTGATAAAGTTCAGAGGACGAAATACGTTGACGAAAATAAGTTTTCATTTTCTCTTTCTTTATTCATATCATCAAACTTTTTTTTTTTAAAGTTCTTCCTTGTTCTTATTTTTGTGTTATTTTGAATTTCATGAGTCAAATGGCGGAAGGGATTTACTAACCGCAACCTACACGAAAAAATGAAAGAAAAAAATTCAATTAAAGAACAAGAAAAAAAATTCAAACACAGCTAATTGAATTTCTTTTCTTTTGCAAAAGAAAGTGTCATTTATTTTTTTATTTTATTTAATTTGTCTCCAAAAAATTAGGAAAATAATCATCTTTCTCTGAAAGTAAATTTACTTTCGTTTTCCTTTTCTATTTAATGCAAGAGCGAGTCTGTCCGCATTTTTGACGTTAAAATCGATTATTTGAATTTTAATTCTTTTTGCACGCATAAATCTGAAAGCATCAACAGTTTTTCGAAGTAGTTGTTGCATTATCAAATCTAATTTCGCTCGTTTCATTTGACGATCGGTTCGTTGACAAATCCGGAGCTAAACTGAAAATAAACATTTATTTCTAGTCGAACAAACGAAAGAATTAATCGTAATTAAAAGGTGAGAGTAGTTTAGTTTATGGTAATTAGATTAACTAGTAAAGTATACATTTTAATTAACAAACCCTCACAATCTCTAACACAAAAAAGTCAATAGCCAACTTAGAGAAAGATCAAGTTGAAACCAAACGAATTTCATTCACAAAAGTGTGATTTAAGTATTTTTCCATGTGAATGATTTTTGTCCTGAATCACTGGTATAAAAATAATTTTAAAAAAATTACAATTATTTGTAAGTGAAGTTTTAATTTAATTTGATTTATTTTTAATCTGTGGAAAATAATTTCTCCTTTTTTTTTATTATAATAATAATAATAATAATAATAATATTTTTATTTTTTTATTTTTTATTTTTTTTTTTTAGACTTAGCTTTACCTATCAATTGTTTTTACTTTTACTATTCTTTAAATTTATCGTTTGTATTTTCTTTTGAAATAATAGTTTAGTAGCCATAAAGAATGGTTTCTAAAAGGGGACCCCATGAGATTCTATTTTCTATCGTCAAGTTTCATCGGGGCAGTTCTTTTTTGCAATAGAAATCTAACAGTGTGAAAATTTGTAGAGAAGTTTTTCGAAGTAGCTTTGTTCCATTAACAAGTTTAATTTGGTTCATTTCATTTTATGATCGGTTCGTCTCCAAATCCAGAACTCAACTGACGATAAACATTTAGAGTTGAACAAACGAAAGACGCAATTCTAATGATGTGTATTCATGTTCGCCATGGTTACAGACACGGCCGACGCTAGGGTCTCTCCTTCCCCCCGCAAAAAAAACAAAAAAAAAAAACTGATACACGACCTCACGCGCTACTACATTTCGATGTTAGTTTCCCAACCTTTTATACGTTTTATAAAAATTTATATTTTTATTGTAAAAGGGATAATTTTATATCCTTTATTGTAAAAAGGGCATAATTTTTTTGCACAATATACTAAATTTGCATTATATATTTTTTCTATTTGTATATATACATGTTATTGGCCATTATTGGAACACAAAGCAATTAATTTGTGTAATTCTTTTCATTTTGTGCATTCAATAACTGTAAGGTATTTTTCTTTTTCTTTTTTAAACTCATCTCGTTTCATCTATCTTTGTGTGCTTTGGCCTTATATCAACCTTGTTACCTCAAATATTTGTTTGTGCTACGATACACATTTTCATGAGGCTTTTTACCTTATAAAAAATCCTATACTTGTTGAAATCTTTTAAACGTTTTCAATTTTAAGCGATCCTTTTCTTTCGGTTTTCTTTCGAGATATATAAAAATTGGGACTAGAAATTTTATTTTAATTACTAGCCATGAACTTATGGTTAATATTACTATTAGTAAAAAGATAAAATCAGATCTTCTTTTGTGAATGATCTCTGGAATAAATCTTCTTATAGAGAAATATTCTCTTCCTTGATTTAAAAGAACTGTTAAGAAAATTACAATTTAAAGAAAATGGTTTGAAAATTTAATCTTTATTCTAATCCTTTCGCAACAAAACGCTTATAACATTGTTACAATAAAATTTCAATTTTATGAAAATTGATATGTGGTGGGGCCAGTATCATAGACTAACTAGGGGCTTTTTATCATAGATTTTCGTGTTGTGCGGACATTTGCATTGGTCAAGCATGTAAATAATCAAGAAAGGCTCGTATACGACAAAAACAAATAACAATTATTTTCAGGTGAAGCTTTTATTTTAATTTGAATCTGTGGAAAAAAAGTCCCTTTTCTTCATTAAAGAGTTACAACTTTCAGAATATAAAATTTTAAGTACTTCCAAAAATTTGCTAAACCAAATTCTTGCCAAAATCAGATAATTGCCGGATTTTAATGAAACTTTTAGGATTTATTGAAAAATTAAATTATTTTTTAAACCTTTTTTAGAATTTTTTTTCTTTTTTAACAAGTTACTCCCCCCACTGTTTAATTTTAGGACATTTCGAGAAATCCTTTTTTTCTTTTTTTTTGTTTGTGTGTGTGTGTGTGTCTCTTAATGTTTGTAGTAGAAAATTTAAATCATCAATTTTTTTTTAAAGTTAACCAAAGTTAGAGAAAATTTGCTCTGAATTGTAAAATAAAAAAAAATTACAATGCAAATTATGCATTATTTAATGACAAAAGCTTTTAATAGCTACGGACATTATTTTGATTAATGAAGTTTTACATTTTTTTTTCTTTTTTTTTTGTTTTTTAATTGCTCAACTTTTTAATATACCCGAAAAAAAGGTTGTTCTTGGTTAAGACTAGTGAATGCAAACAACTACGATATATTTGCGGTCTACTAAAAAGTCGACCCGGTCTTGATTTTGATTTTCTTTTTCAAAACAAGACTTTGTTTTTTACTTCGTCACGACAATTCTTTATAGAAAATGGAAGGATAAAATCAATGCAAAGCTGTAGCATCAATTTTCTCTCTTGAATTGTAAAGTCAAAAGTTCGCAACTAAGTCTTCGACTGAATTAGATAGATGTAATGTTAAGTTCTATTTTTATAGTTTCTTCTCTCCTATGGAACTCTGCTTTGGAATATCAGATGATGTAAGCTTGGATGTGCAGGTGGTGCAATGGATAATAGCTCGGATAGCCAAGTCCTTTTTATTCGCTTACTCGCAAATACGCTTTTTATTGCAGCCTCCATCACTGCTTGGCCTTTTGCTCGGAGGTTCTAATAATATTAAGGACCTTCTATCTCTAGCAAATGCATCTCATTCGGGTTAGGGCTGGGTTTATTGCTCAACAGTTGAGGTGTTTCCCCCCCAAAAAAAGGGGAAGTGCAGGTGGGGGGTCATTTTTCTATGGTATTGTCGTTAAACCCGCTTTAAACTTCCAGCTTGGGTCACATTCTTTAGTGAGGTGGACGCACTGCAAAATACCCGGCCTTTTGGCTGAGATCAAAGTGTAGTATCTGTTCCCCCCTCTCTCTCCCTACCCCTCTCTCCATCCCACCCCCTCTCTCCCTACCTCTCTCTCTCTCTCTCTGTGATCAAAACGCGGTATAGTCCATTATTCATGAGGTAATAACAGGACGTAACGGTCGTGCGAACTAACGAAGGAAGGGACAGGCTCAATTGTAATATTTTGAAGTTCAAATGATTAACGTTGTGATAGGGGAATTTCTACAGATATTTTATTGTCGTACAGTAAGTAAGTTTATTCAATCATTAACTGAAGAATTAAAATTCATCAGAAAATTCAATTAGGAAAAGCATGAAATTTTCACGTGTCTTTCCAGTAAACAATAACCTAGAACTCTCTTCCAATTTTTTGCTCACCTGCCACTTACAATTCTTAAACATAAATACAACGTCAATTGCAACCTTCTGTCTTCCTACATTAACTCTGTTCATGTATTGTCCTTTCTCCTTACTAAAGCTTTCTTTTCTTCCACTCCCAGTAACCTATTCCGTCTGAGTGGCATTATCGCCTTGCTTGGGGTGATTTAAAATATATAGTTTGGGACTGATTACGTATTTTCTATCAATTTTGATAATTGATCTTACTCATCCAATGTTTGGTAAAAAATTTCATTTTATACTTTACTGATTACACAACATTTTCGCTTCTGAGAAAAATCTCTAAAATTCGAGTTAGTATTTTATTTCGTGCCTAGATTTAAAAATGTAAATAACCACAGATTAGTCATCTCCAGGCAATTGTTTACGTTGGCTGTATTACTACTGCTGCTGACATTGTCAACACCTACACATCAACTTTTTAAAAAAGTCTCATACATACACATATAAGAGAAACTCATTTTGATTTTTTTGTAACGATACAAGTAGAGCAAGTTTTGTGCTTATCCTTTCCTTTATTAGTTAGTACAACTTTTATACCCTGTCAATACCTCATAAATAATGGACTATTCCGTTTTGATTGCATGGAAATCCATTACTTGGTTTCAATTAGAAAATGTAAGAAGGAAGAGAGATAGTAAAGAATCAGATTTAAATCTATAAGATACATTTTGATCTCAGCCAAAAAAAAAAGCCAAGAATTTGTAGGGTTTTTGACGGCCTAAATCAACCCATACATTTTTTTTTAGAAATGTGTAAGCAAACGAAAAGCAAATAAGATTAACACTAGAAATTGTTTTTACAACAATCTTCATTTTAAATGTAGCGTAATGACATACAATTGTGATTAATCAATAGATTTTTTTTAAGAAGGAAATATTTTTATCTGAGCTCACAGAAAAAAGAATTTTGTCTGTGAATAAAAAAAATTACTTTTAACGAATGTTCTTTGTCAAATAGTTACAAAGTTGAAAGTTTGTGTGAGAAAAATTCGGGAAAGCCGATAATGTTTGATAAAAACTTGTAACTTCAGAAGGTTTTTGAAGTAATATTTCTCGCAGGTAAATATTGACAAGAGTTATGTTTGTTGCTGATGAAAATCTCACTAGTTGAGCCCATTTTTGGTATTTACTTCACTTGCTGGGAGAACGGCACGAGTGAGAGAATTTTGACAATGTTCTTGAAAATTGTTGAATGTAAGTGAGTGAATTCGTATATGTGAATCTTCCGTACGTACGTGTCTGTGTGCGTGTGTGATGGTGTTTCATAATGTTTGCCCGTAGAGAAAGAAATGGGTTCTTTACTTACTACATCTTGTATATCAGAAGCCAAGAGAGGCAAAAGAGAAAGTATAACCAATATGGTGGGCACCTCGAGGTGGTGTAATGGTTAGCAAGCTTGTATCGCTAGAACAATTGCAACTGAGTAGTGAGTTCGATCCTCACTGGGTGCCCCATACTTTCAGCCTTGTGCCACATCTAAGCTACGCTTGGAAAATCACTTTATAATCAATGTGGTCACGTGATAGGTTCGAGAGGAATAGACAGATTTTTGGCGGAATTGTATTTTCGTTCAGGCCAGAAACTAGGTCGAGTATTATTCGGACGTAGTTGAGAACATGATTTTAATATTAACTGACCAATGAGAAGTGAGAAAAATATGAAGGCTCTGTGATCCACTTTTTATATTTAATTTGCACAAAAATTGATATTGAAAGAAAGTGGTAGCAGAATGCTAAAAGTTGATTGCGATAAACGCGTCATTTTTCAGGTGCACAGTATCGTATGACGGAAACTGACTAAGGTTATCGCCCCAAACCAGTTACCATAAATAAAATAACGTTTGAATTACTTTAGATTATTATTAGTGAAATATATATCACAGAAGTTTTTTTTAAATTTTGGCGCAACTGTACGTTCGATCAAGTCAAATTAAGATTAGACGTGCGGGCATCGTCGATGATATGCATGTGATATTTTTTTAACCAATCAAATTACGTTAGTTGTGTAATCTAATTTGGAGCCCATGTTTTCTTTAATTTTTGATGTTTTGAGCACAATATAAGCTCTGGATCCTATAGAAGTGAAGATAAGTGCTTAACATCTGTTTCAGTGAAGTGGAAAACGTTGTCAATTTCAAATCTTTTCATTTGTACCCACTTCTTAAAATATGGACAAACATTCATATTTGATTGTTATTGCAATATTTACTTAAAGTTAAGCTCAAATATTTAACGGCGTGATATGGAAATTTCTATGGATCTTTGTCGTAGAATTCACCATGAGCTTATTCAATCATTAACTGAAGAATTAAGATTTATCAGAAAATTCACATAAGAAAACCGTAACATTTCACGGGTCTTTCTGGGTATTAATATTATTGCATGACTAGTATTAATATTTCTATTATTGTTGCATATTAAAAATTCACATATATACACATAAAGAAATTTATTTGGGTTTTTGTAACATCACTGGTAGATCAGGTTAGCTTGGCTGCTACTGGTCATCATTATTATTATTACTATTATTGCTGCTACATTATCAGATTTGCAAAACATTCTGGAAAGACTTTTCTATAAAGTTTTTTTTCTCATACATTATATCATTTAAATAAGCGAATAGAAATGAAAAGATTTAAAATTTGATAAGTTTCATATTGACTGAAGCAGACGTTAAAACGCATGAGAGCATAACTGCCGCCGCCTTCTTTCAACATTAAAAAATGCAGGTCAGTATTTCCAACTTTATTTTGCTGCACTTTATTGAATTAGAATGAATGTTTCACGAAGATCATTTTTATTTTGTGTCTTTCTTTATTATCGTTGGTGGCAATGTTATCTGAAACCATCCTCGGCCATTTGCATGTGAAAGCGTGTTTATTCTTATAGTCGTTAGACTAATTTGAGTTATACGCTTTTGCCTTTCTTTATTCATGACAAATACTATCCCTTATTTACAATAATTTATATTTACAAGAATAAAAAAATATGTGAACCAAATGATAATGAAAGATTTTACCATTTAACAAAAATAAATATGAAAATAAATTTTTATATTCAATATTGACAACTTTTCCATTACACTGAAACAGGCGTTAAACTCTTCCATCTTCTTTCTTTCATCCATTCATGTCTTGTTTTTCAACGCAATCAAAACAGAACACTCCATTATTTACGAGATATTGGCAGACGTTAAGCATTTCTTTCTTTCTTTTGTCTTTCTTTCTTTTTCTTTTTTCTCTTTTCTTTTTTCTCTTTTCTTTTTTCTCTTTTCTTTTTTCTCTTTTCTTTTTCTTTTTTCTCTTTTCTTTTTCTTTTTTCTCTTTTCTTTTTTCTTTTTCTCTTTTTCTTTATTTTACTTTTTCTTTTTCTCTTTTTCTTTATTTTTCTTTTTTCTTTTTCTCTTTTTTCTCTTTTTCTTTTTTCTTTTTTGCTTTCTTTTTTCCTTCCTTCCATTCTTCCAAATCCCTGTCTTTCGAAAATTTCCATTCAATAATAATCTAAATCTTTTATATTCATAAATCCCTAAAAAATATGTGAGCAATAAATAAGCACATAATGAATAAAAAAAAATTGCATTTTCCCGGCTTTTTTTTTTTTTTTTTCATTTGCTCTCATCACATAAATTCATTAAAATATATTGAGAGCATATCACATATTTTGTTTTTAATAAAGATTTCTTTTCAAATTTGTTTCTTTATAAAGTAAAATTATATCAAATTATACTTGTTTTATATACTTTTATAATCTTGTAAATAAACATTGCTGAATGAGAAAAAAAAGGCGGTGTATCAAAGGAATAACCATCCTTTTGACCCCATATTTTGTGGACAGAAAGTCTAACATTACCCCATATTTTTTTCCTTTCAGAAAACATGGAGACTATAATCGTCCACATAATTTTGGTAAGTTTGTTTCCTATTTTTAGTAAAATCTTCCTAGAAAAGTTCACCCACGACAGACTATAAAACATTGATTTTTTTTATTATTATTTTTCATTCTCTTCACATTAAAAACCACATATTCAATTTTCCTTTTTGAAATCTACTTTAAACCAGTTTCCCATCCTGGGTAATATCAAAAACAAATATTCAAAGGAGAAATGCAAAGAACCTGTGTGGGTGTGTGTACATACAGTTGTGGACAGAATTATTCACCCACTTCCATAATTACAAATAAAGTTGCAATACCTCAAATTTTCATGGAAACTTCATGTCCATTTTCTCACAAATGATGAAATAATGGATTTGAAAGAATGTGTAGTGATGCCCACAACAAAATTTTTATTGTGATGTCGAACAATAATACAAAAGAAAAACACCAAAATGTTACAGTTTTTTGTGTATATATATATATATATATATATATATGACTAGGGTATTTATTCGGTACTATGTACTGAATTGTGGCACAAGGCCGAAAAGGGGAGGGGTAAAGGCTGGTCAACACTAACTATCTTATACCTAGCTAATCAGATTCACGACCCATTCATACATTACAATTTACACATTCACCACAAGGACTCATCCATCACCGTTCAATCCTCCATCCTCCATCCACCATAATACCACATCCTCTCCAGGGAAGCCTGCAAAAAACGCGCCCCACGCCATAAAAATTTGAAGAAGATAGACAATATACATAGAGTTCTAATAATGATAAAATGAGAGCGAAGGGAGATGAACCCAATAACAAAGTAAATATTAACACAAAATGTAAACTAAACATAATTGATATTAGTAGGACCCGTCCAACCCTCAAAATAGAGAGGCCGCTGTATTCTGCCCATGGGACAGAATCAAGAGGCAACTCTCGCCAAGGGAGTGGGAAAAGGCTAAAATATTATACGGGAATGGGAAAATATAAAGCTGACCCAGTCGAGATAAAAGGAGGCCAAAACAAACTGGGGAGGTTGGGAATCTCGACTTGGATCATAACCAAAGAGTGGCCGGGATACAGGCCAGGAACAACACTTACTCACATTAACTAGGTACACTGAAGCTTGTCTAACCTAACCAAGGGGGGGATCCACAGGAAACCACCCCGATGTGCAATAGGTTGACCTAGAAGAGAAAATCAAGGCTAGCCCCGGTCACACGAACCAAGCTCGCCTCTTTTACCCACCTTTCGCTAAAGACTGTCGAATGCAATCGTTTTCTATCAGATCTAATCTTCATCTTGAGCTGATGCTCAAAGAATTGGATTAGATGCTAATGAGAAAGACGGTTGCCTCGCAAGACTTCCTCCTTTCGCGTCGTCCAAATCACCATTCGAGCCGTGGCCAGCAGCGTCAGAAACACCATCCGTTTCACCCCGGAATACGGAGGCGACACATTGTCACACGTGTATGCGCGATCCATGGACACAAGCTGTTCGGGAGCGAGACGAGCCATCAGCTCGCCGACATGGTCCCATAAGGGGCGGACCCGGGGGAAATTGAAGAAGGCGTGCGAAGCCGTTTCTTCCTAGCCAAGACCACACCGTTCACAGTCTGGCAAATCCGCCAAACCCCATATGAAAGCCTTGTCATTGAAAGGCAGCCGATTCCGAGCCAATCGCCAGGTAAGCGAAAACTCAGGGTTACTGAGGTAATCCGCCGCTGGCGCCCAAGACCAGTAGGAACGATACTCCTCCTCCGACAAGCCGAGCGTATCTCGTAGGGAATCCTTCACGGGCCTCTCCACTAATCAAAGATAGAAGACCTTCCTAGGCCGTGAAAGGTCACTGGACCGGAGAATGGCCTTTAAGGCCAACCGACACTCGCGAAGGAAATCCGATTCATCCCGGGGTTTACAACGGCGCTCAACCCTCGAGATGGGGTGGGGGGACTGATGGTAAGGCTAGGGAAGGCGTCCCTAACAATCCCCTCCAGAATCGGATGTCCTCCAGTCAATGCGCGGCGTAGGAAAGCCAATCTAGAGGCACGGATGTGACTCAACAGGTGCAGCATTCCCAGCCCCCCATGACACGGACTTTTAGTGCAGACTCGTCTGTCGACCCTGTTCACGCGTCCCATCCATAAAATGGAGGATAGCGATTGCTCGAGCGCCTTCCAATGGGTCTCACAGAGAGGAAGTACGGACAATCGATAAAGAATCAGGGGGAAAACGTATGTAGCACACACCTCCGCCCTGCCGTTCGAGGAACAACCGCCGTCGATTCCAAGTCTGACCGGCAGAATCGACCTTTGCTTGTACTTCAGACCAATTCTTCTCCAGCTGGAGGTCAGGCCCAAACCACACTCCAAGAATGCGGACAGGACCGCCCGTCCAACCGAAGCGGCCCAGAAGAGCGACCCCCTTCCAGGCACCTAACCGCAAGCCGGACGACTTGTCGCGGTTTATCTTGGCCCCTGTCACCTTCTCGTACCGATCAAGTGCCTTCTGTACCGCCTCAATGTCGCTGCGTGACGACCCGAATGACCAGTGCCAACTTATCAGGCGAAGATGACAGAAGGAAGAACTACGCTCTGCTACTTTGCTGCGATATCCACTGCTAATCTGAACTACGCTTTCCTACTGTCTCCGAAATATTCACTGCTAACCTCTGGATTCTATACTCGAAGACGACGATCATAAAATGTCTAACACAAAAAACATTTATCATATGACAAAATGATTGGGCCTGTTGCCTCGATAATCAATTTTGTGATCTTTATTCTTAATTATTGCAGTTTTGCTATTTCCTTACATCGTCACTACACACACTAAGAGCTCTTTTGCTACATGATTCCAATTCCTCCAAATTTGAAGGAAATCTTTCTCTTACTTTTTGTCTTCAAATATGCCTCTAAATTTTCAATGGGGTTTTATGCCAGGACTTTTTTTGCCGGGTACACCAATACCTTAATTTTGCTTTCATCTACAAATTTTGTAACAATTTGTACAGTGTGCTACAGATTATTTTAATATTGGAACGTCCATTGACGTCCCAAAGCCAGCTTTTGCGCATTTTGTTTATATTATTTAAAAAAAAAATAGCCAAATACTGCTCTTTATCCCTGTACTTTCACTGGTTCTGCTGGACCAGAAGCATGATCACCAAAGTCCTGAGGGGACACGGTAGAATGAGATTGAGTAAATGGGTGGCAGATTTGAAGGTTTAGTTGAGATAACCAAAGACAATTTATTAAGAGCTACAAAGGAAAGGAAATTGTGGAGAGCCATGATCGCCAACGTCCTGAAGGGGCACGGTAGAATGAGATTGAGTAAATGGGTGGCAGATTTGAAGGTTTAGGTGAGATAACAAAGACAATTTATTAAGAGCTACAAAGGAAAGGAAATTGTGGAGAGCCATGATCGCCAACGTCCTGAAGGGACACGGTAGAATGAGATTTGAAGGTTTAGGTGAGATAACAAAAAGACAATTTATTAAGAGCTACAAAGGAAAGGAAATTGTGGAGAGCCATGATCGACAACGTCCTGAAGGGACACGGTAGAATGAGATTGAGTAAATGGGTGGCAGATTTGAAGGTTTAGGTGAGATAACAAAAAGACAATTTATTAAGAGCTACAAAGGACAGGAAATCGTGGAGAGCCATGATCGACAACGTCCTGAAGGGACACGGCACATAGGATAAATAATTTTTATTGTATGTTGGTTGTGTTAATAATACATTGATTTATCTAACCCTTCTTTTTACTTTTGATTTCTTTCTTTGCAGCTGAGTTGCTTCGTCTTTGTAAATGGTAAGTTGGAAGATTTTATCTCTAAACCTATGAATAGTTGTTCATACATAGATGATTACTTTTATTACATGGAACATTTAAATGTTTATTAAACAATAACTTTTATACATAATTTGATGACCAAAATCCATAAGAAAGTTGGTTCTGGTGTTGTACTAGACAATTTTTCTCTCTGGAATCTATTTTGCATATCTGTCTACCATTCGTCCATTCCCCAAATATTATTGTGAGATATAATTTGATGTTCCTGCTTTATATTTAGACATTCTTGATAAAATTCAAAGATGACTGACATCTTGGCTTCAGCTATTTTCCCACCACTATAAAGTTGCTTTGCTGTGACTTTTTCTATAAATATTTTCATCGTAATTGTTTGCATTAGCTCTTCGCTACGGTACCTCTTTGAGGAGAGTTCTTTTTCCAGACGACGTACGACCGGTACGAACGGCCAGACGTATTTGTAATCTCTTACGAACTGTTTTGATTTCAACTTTTGTTTCACGTTAAGTTACTTTTAATTTTCAATTTTCTTTCGTTTAATTTACTGACGTTTTTTGCCAAAGATAAGTCCCTGAGAAGTGTGCATTCGTGCGAGGAGGAGGCCCGCCGTTTACCCCGAGGCGAATGCTCCTTCTATCGTGAATGTCGTATTGCTCTGAAGCGCCTCTTACGGGCGTCGGATGGCCTCTCCAACGTCCAGGCGTTGTCCCGTAAGGCATTATATCAAGTTTTAGTCAGTGGGGCCGTGCATGATGATCTGATTGACGAGCTCGGTCTGACGAAGCAGAAGGCTCGCTCAATATGGCCTTGGGCGCCCGGGTTAAAATGTCTCAATAACGGTGAGTCATCATTCACCTGGCTGGTGATTCGTAGGGCCCTCTGGGTCGCCAAGAGACTCTGCTCAGCTGACTTGGAGAATTCTCCAAACTGCCGACGTTGTAGTGGGGAGGTCGAGACCTTGGGTCACGCCTTCTTTCATTGCAGCCAGGTAGTGCCGTTGGTCAAGTTTGTTGAAGGCCTCATGGTCCGCATGCTGCAGGGAAAGTCCTTTGTCCTTCAGTCAGTTTCCGTTTGTAGCAATGTGGCACCGCTGCTGACGAAGGCCTAACAGTATGTGTTCCACTGCTTGCTAGGCGTTATGAGAGTCGTGATTTGGACGACACGTCAGAAGGGATTCTATGGAGGCGAGAAGTTCACCTCTTCCCAACTGATCTTGTACTTTAAGCATCAGCTTAAAGTCAAGATTAGGACGGAAAGGCGGCGGCTCACTTCATCAGAATTCAGCAAAATCTTGCGCGTTTGTGTCGTGTGAAAGGGACTGACCTTGAGTGGCACATTGATGCCGGTTAGGCCTCAGGATATTGCTCTTCCTGGGTTGAATTTGTGCAACACATCCCGAAATTAGGCTAGCTTAGGTTTCATTTTTGATGCTTTAGTTTCCTTTTTCAGTTAACTTAGCTAGGGTATGTATGCTCATTGGCCCCTTTTATCTCTGTCCCTAATTTTCTTTATTTCTCCATCCCCTCCCTCGTTAGGTGGTCAGTGAGGTCAGTTCGCTGGTGGATGCTGGGCGCCTTTCGTTTCGCGTGAGTGGCTTTTTGTTTCGTATTTGTTGTCGTGTCTGAATGAGTGCATGTCAGTGTGAGTGCTTGGGATGAATGAATGTTTTATACTATTATAGTCCCGCATTGATTTTGGCCAGTGAAGTGATGTTTCTGCCACATTTAGTCATTGTGGGGGGCTTTTATTACTAATCTGATTTTTCTTTAGTTTCTTGTAAATAGTTTTTGTATTAATATTGTAAATACTCATTGGGGCTAGTTTTTAGAATTGTTGTTTTATTCCCCTCCCCCCGCAGACAACGAATTGTAAATATGGGGACTAGTTAGTATTTTCATAGAGACAAAAAGGTATTATGGTGGTTGTAGTAAGAAAGGTACGTATAAATGTGTTGTTTTGGTGTAAGGAATATTGTTTTGTACGATTGGGTCAGTGTTTGCGGCTAGCTAAGTTATAGTTAAGACAGAAGAAGACCGTCCTTTCCCCAATCCCCTTTTCGGCCTTGTGCCACATTTCTGTGTATTAAACAGAATAAATATCGCTCTTCACTATGGTACCTAGACTTTATGAATTTAAGTGCAGTACTAGATTTGCAACAAGGTTCCGCCTGTTTACCACTGAATTGGCAGATGTAACATAAATTCTATGCTAAGTTTCTTTGGAAAATTTGATATTAACAGGAAACATTGTAGGCAGGAGGGATGAAGGAAAAACTACGCATAACCCCTGCCTAGAAAGTTTGATTAAATGGATGGCAGAGCATGGTTATGGAGAGATAACAAAATAAGATTTATTAAGAGCTACAAAAGAGAGGAAATTGTGGAGAGTCATGATCGCTAACGTTCTGAGGGGACACAGCACATACAAAAAGAATTGTTATGATGAGGTTTACAAATTTAAGCATAGCAATAGATTAGCGGCAAGGTCTCATCATTTTACAGTTGAAATGGTTAGATGTAACCGTAAGTTCTATGTTAACAGTTTCTTCTATCGCACTTCTCGTGTGTGGAACTCTTCTGACGTGTTGCTTTCCAGTTAAGTTTGATCTTCAACAATTTAAATGCAATGTCAATCGTTATGTACTCTCTTCCTGATTACTCCTCTATTGTTCTCGATCCTCAATAATACTTCTGTTTTGTAATTCTCTCAAATTCATTAATCTTAGTCTTAGTGGTTTTACTACCTTACATGGGGTGACTTAGATTTTAAAAACGTCTTTCAATAAATCACAATATTAAATATTTTCATTTAGAAATTAATGATATAAAACATAAGATACTTTTCATTATTTATTTTAGTAAGTATACCAAACTAAAATTCTTAGAAGCTAAAAGCTCTTAATAAAGACATAAAGACCTTCACAAAGCATGAAAATGGTACTAAATTTATCTTGGTATCTCAATTCACAACCAAGTTATGACGAATCAAAATGTTTGTTTCCTGTGCTGCTAGGTCAGAAGGCCAATATTTTAACAGTGGAAAACAAAAGATGCAAATAAATGAAAGATTATAAGAAATATAATGTCTTATTGGTAGTCCACAGTAAAATTGTAATGTAATACGAGTAGAGGTAGTAATTAGATCAAACCCGCTTAAATATTGGGGAAAATTGTTTTTTCACAAAAATGAGTTGATAGGTTTGCCTGTTGTTTGGTTGACACACCTCCCCTGTCTTTTGAACAGGAGTAGAATTTTATCCCTTGTTTCCTGTTTAGGATTGGATTTCTGGTTTCCTCTAAAGTTTTTTACTTCTTTTTCACTTCTGGCAACACCTTTCATCTTGGTGACATTGTAGCCCTGAGTCAATCCTTGTTAATGGCAAACAATAATGTAACCCTGTGCCTCATGTTGGGTCTCAAGTTCCTTTAGACCACTGTAGTTACCATCTGTCTAACCCCTCACTCATTAACCCATTGCTGGTGTGTCTCTGTTATTGTATTGATAAATGTGTCTCTAGACGATCTGACTGGTGTGGTTTGCCTCATGATCCTTCACCCCCTCTACCACGCTGTGCTTTTGATCGCAGAGAGAAAAATCGTTGATGAAGCAAAGTGGAGTGAAGAACTGGTTGAGAGCAAAGAGTTACATAAAAAAGAATTCTTTGGAATAAAGACTTAAATAACGTTGTAACCCTCCCCCTTTAGAGTCTGAAGCTTGTGTTAGTAGTAATTTAAATTTCTAACGTCTGGTCTTCAGGGATGGTACAAGGTCTTGGTCAGGAGTTCTTGGCGAATGATGTGGATTCAGGAATGGGGTTGACCAAGGTCTGGGTTCGGTTATCTTCCACTCTTAGCATCAACCATTATTTTTTACTCTGTAACTGCGAGCGACTCTTCGGTCTTAGGGTGAACTATTGATTCATAGCCCAACAGAAATGAAGCTAAACTTACACCATGTAAAAACAGCCAGAAGCACACCTTAACAGGAGGGCAAAAACAGGTCAAAAGTTTACCAGCCTGAACCTTTACGAATTTTTTATGAAGAATTCAACATATTCCTGGAACTCTCCATATACTTTCATCGCTTTTTTAATTATTTTACTCCAAGCAAGGCAATAAAGCTACTAAGATGCAAGGAATTACTGAATGAGAATACTTGAAAATATACTATTAAGGAGAGAAGACGATAAAAGAACAACAGTTAATACAGAAGATAACAACTGACATTGCATTTAAATTTATGATAGTCAAATTTTTCAGAGAAGCAAGAAGCCGGAAGAGAGTTCCTCTGTTGAGAAGTGGGAGAGAAGAAACTGTCAGCATAGAACTTACAGTCATATCTTCATAAAGTCAAGGTACAATAAAGGAAAGTTCATGAACAATTAACTTGAAACTACAGAAAAGTCACAGGGAATCTACATTACGAGTGTGAGAAAGTAATGTTATATCAAAGTGAAATAGTTTTATATAATACCAGCTTAAAAGCTAACCTATCGGGCGGCATTTAAGCTAGATCCTGTGGAGGAATCTTGGTTCGCCCATCATCACAATAGCTAGAGAGGAGTAAATGCGATAGGAATCAATTTACTACAGAAGAACTCAAAATTAATCGCTGTATAAAAGTTTAAGCTTAATTTTTAAAAGTTTAACAATAATTCTTCTGTTGCCACTTAATTTACAAACAGTTTGATGTATGTAGATTATGTTCCGTAGAACAAATATTTTTACATGGGTGACAAAACAGGGGAAAATTTATAAGATAAAATTAATAGTGTAAAGCTGAAGACAGCATAACAGAAATATAATAAGTTCTCTAGGGGATTACTAGCAGTTTATCTGTTGATAAAACACTTCAAGTTCACATTTTGATTGTGAATTCTACGGTATATACAGTTAACAAACTACTTATGCACAATATTCAATAGATCTACACCATACGAAATTTGACACTCAGACTTTATTTCCCAGTATATTTCTGATATATATTCTATATCAGGTAAAGATAATATTATAGGTAATACACTGTAATGAATGACAATTGCAGTATTTACCTCAGATACACTGTCACACAAAGTAATAGCTGAGGAACAATAGAAAGATCACATTGCTGCAGTTACAGGAAATACGCCCTTAAGACGAGTTAAATTTCCCATCCCTTTTGGAAATTGAACCTATTACTATGACACTACCAAGAGCAATCCACATCCTTGAGTATCGCTAAGAACAATGATTTTCCATCATTTCCATGACTTATCATACCATGGGAGATGAGCTACAACCAAATTTGTCTGCAAATGTTTCATATGGCCTAATATGGCGGTAGATATAAAGAATTAGACATATTGTTGCCTAGTATCAAGAACACGATTCATAGACACACCAAATCATCACCTGAACAATTGAACCAAATGTGGCCAATGACAAACGCCAGTATACAAATTTATTAAAAAAGATTTAATTACAACTAGGCAATACATGATGTATGTGTTATTTTATGAGGGTAAAAGTTGAAACAAAACTTAGCTTCAGTTTTTCTTCTGAAAAAATATAAGGTTTTGCCTTTTCCTTTTTTTCTCTTATGATTCTCTTTGTCCCTTTTAATTTACATATTGTTAGAAAGTTGGGTCGCTAAGAATAAGATTTTGAGTAGATCTGGGCGGTGAGTTGTGAAAAGCTGTATTACTGAAAATTGGTGAGACCTCATCGCCATTCTAGTACTTCGCTTAAATTCAGAGTTTAGGCACCATAGCAAAGAGGTCATCCAAACAATTACTATGAAAGTATTTATAGAAAAGACAAAGAGTGGCAACCTTACGGCAGTGGGAAATTGACTAAAGTTGATACACCCGTTCGGAGCCAATAATATTGCTGAGCAGCCTTTGGATTTTTATCAAGGAGCTCTAGATAAATAGCAGGAACACATTTTCCCAAACGGATCAAGACTCTAAAATTTTGGTCAATTTGTGCCTATCTCTACAGATATAAGCAGAGAAGAATTAGCATTTAGTCAGACAGCAGTATAATGACAGTGGAGAGAGCAACCACATTAAGAGACCAGGAATGGTAGACATGTATGTGTGATTTATGACTGACACTTCCCTTTCACACAACAAACTAATTGATCTGGCAGAGACTCAGCCTTTTGTTTTTCTCCAGTGCCAGTATTCTGCCTAATAATAATTGTTATATAATTGTACCTGTCCCTTCTTTTCGATAGTTTACACGATCCTTACTTCCTGCCAATATCTCCTAAATAATGGACTATTCCATTTAAATTAAACAGAAAGCAGGAAAAAGATACTACTTGTTCATTGAGAAAATGAATGAAAGATCTTAGGCTGAGAAGTGATAAAAACGCCATTTTTATAAACACTGTATTGAACGGTAAAAACCAAGTATGGTAATTGCTCCCCCCCCCACCAAAAAAAACAGTATAAAGAAAATAACATCGTCTGTTGAATTATTAAAGTTTTTAAGAGAAATGTTCGTAAAACGGGGATTTGGCTAGCAGGAAAGAAAGCGAAGATGCAAGTGTTTAACGTCTCCTGCCAATACCTCATAAATAATGGACTATTCCATTTTGATTGCATAGAAAAACAAGACATGCTACTTGCTTTTAGTGAGAAAATGAATGAAACAAAGAAGGGAAGATAAAAGTGTTTAATATCTGTTTCATTGAAATGGAAAAAGTTGTTAATTTCAGCTTTTTTCTTTTCTTTTCATTTCCAACCAATTCTTAAAATAATGATCAGCATCCATAATTATGATTGTTATTGCAATATTTTCTTAAAGTTCTTCTGAACAAACATTTAACAACGTGATAGAATTTCTACAGATATTTCATTTGTCATAGAACTCGCCATGAGTTTATTCAATCATTAACTGAAGAATTAAGATTCCTCAGAAAATTCAAATAGGAAAACCGTGAAATTTTCATTGGTACTTCTAGTTGTTTGTTCTATAAATCCATGTTTCTGTTTATTCATGTCCCTGTAGTTAGAGGCGTTGCTACAAAGCGAAGATACAAGTGTTTAACGTCTCCTGCCAATACCTCATAAATAATGGACTATTCCATTCCTGTAGTTAGAGGCGTTGCTACAAAGCGAAGATACAAGTGTTTAACGTCTCCTGCCAATGCCTCATAAATAATGGACTATTCCATTCCTGTAGTTAGAGGCGTTGCTACAAAGCGAAGATACAAGTGTTTAACGTCTCCTGCCAATGCCTCATAAATAATGGACTATTCCATTCCTGTAGTTAGAGGCGTTGCTACAAAGCGAAGATACAAGTGTTTAACGTCTCCTGCCAATACCTCATAAATAATGGACTATTCCATTCCTGTAGTTAGAGGCGTTGCTACCTTAGGATTGACAAAACAAATTGAAGCTATCGTCCCCTTTACAAATTGAAGGGAATTTCACTATTTTGACATATATTTGCAGTGTAAACTAAAGCAGGTTGGGGTACCCGATTTTAGCGTTAAAATGACTGGATTTTAAAAGGTTTTAAAATTCTTTCATCTACCTTCTCTTCTATACTTTTGTTTTTTGTATATGTGAGGTGCTGAAAAGTTTTTAGCCCAGTCCATTTATTAAAATCTGACCAAATGACCAAAGATGAGAATTTATTTTGAAATCCTACTTGGTCAGATTGAAAACTTTTCAGCACTTTTTCTAATTACTGTACAATGATTACCATACATATAAAATTGGATTGCATTTAATATTCGTTGTATTTTCCTTTGTCAGGTTCAACAAAAAAACATTGGCGTAATATCCATTATCAAAAAGTATCAAGTAAGTAATTTATTTTCTAAATAGTTGTTATGCCAAAGGACAATATTGTCAAAGGACAATAAAAGAAGAGAATCCAAGAAGACAAGGTGCTGATTGGCGTTGCATTTAGATTTTTGCAGATTGTAGGTGGCAGGAAGCAAGAAAGCGGAAAATAGTGACACAGTCAAGAGGTGCAAGGGAAAAGGAAGAAGAGATAACTGAAAGAGTTTAATAGTAGAAATCAGAAGCACTTAGAAAAATTTACAAACTCAAGACACTTTTTCCACTGAAAGATGAACATGGACACCTGGGCCACACATGTGAACGCTGGGGTCCTTTTGAAAAATTGAAAGACAAATGACTAAAGTCCATATCATTTCAGAATCTGGATAAATTTATGGCTGGATGACATTTTGGGTCACCTAGGATAATTAAATTACTGCCCCGCCCCCCACACACACACCTCAGATAGAACCACTAACTCACCCATATCTGTCTTGAGTATATTTTACGCAGGATTTATTTTAGCAACATTTCCATTTTCTTTAAATAAACGAGGATAGCTCTTTTGTTTCTTAAAGATATTCTTTAAGAAATACTACTATTACGTTGGTGCAAAAATAATGACGTAATAATGTCGTTTTTGGACTTTAAAACATACGTCAAAAAACGACATTACGTCATTATTTTTGCACCAACCTAATATTTCGCTATCCCAATTAGCCCATATTTCAACACAGTAAAAAAGAAAGATTTTTTTTTATAACCAGCATTATAACCATGGTTGAGTGTCCCTACACAGCAATCTTTAAAAGCCGACAGGATAATCCAGCCCTAGTCCCAGCAATTTCTGAAGTAGCTGCCTCAACAGTAATTGAACATTGGTGAACTCTGACAAGACTGGGTTGGTATTTCCTATCAGAAGAACATGGCTGCTTATGTTAAGATATTATAGAGAAGAATATGCAAATGAGGGCGTGATGTTTCGTACCCGGATGTGGTACCTATGCAGCGCGTCGGCCGGTGCTGTGAAAGATGAAAGACTGTCTTTGGGTGTGACATTGTACGAATAGACCGCCTCTGGTATTGAACATTGCTTTCTGGCTGTGATGGTCTTGATACTTCTATGACTGCCTTCGACAATCCCATTCCCAACCGGTACATGGGCGCATCGGAATCTCAAGTGCAACCCCAGCCATTTAAAATGTCTTCAAGTTTTTATAAGTAAACGCAGGGTCGTCATCAGTCAGTATTTAAGCTGGCGGGACCCGCTCGTAGAAAATTGATTCCAGCTGACGAATGACACTAACGGAGTCTTCTCGATGCAGCGGCCGCCATATTGAAAACCGAAAAGAACCGCAATCAATAAGAATTAGAGAATGACCGCCTGCGTAGTGGGGTAATGTCCGTCGCTAATCTACTCCAAGTTAATTTTACACTTAGTGTCCTCTTCTTCCAACGCACCCGTGCTGGATCAATTGACCGGCAGTCTTCGCAGGCTTTAACAGATTCGACAAGCTTTCTAGACACTAAATGTTCAACAGACCTGGCAAAGTATAAGGTCTTCTTCACACCCAGGTGGCCATTTTCGTGGTATATACTAGTTATCTGGTTTTCGTTCAGTCTACTCTTCCCAATGGCGCAGCCTTTTCAGCGGTGGCTCTTCATCTTGCCTATGTAAATCCAACCACCTCTGTGGCACTCGGGCCAGGCATTCTGCGAGGTTTAGACAGGATTTCACCAACGTCGCACCAATCGTCGCTTGCCTCTTTATAAATGCAGTCACCACTCTGAGCCAGCCACACACAGGGAAATGACCCACAAATTTCAAGCATAGGGAGAAGATGCCCCGACGGTTGACGATCTATGGAATGTCTGGGACTTCACTTACCCGTTTCCATCGAAGTACGCCGTCCTCGCCCCAGACCTGCAGGCCCAGGACTTTGGTTCAGTTTTCCAATCGCTCTGGATCTTTACAGCATCGGATAGATGCTGCCCTACGTGTGCTGTAGAAACCAGTTTTTCATTTATGAAAATGGCGTCGATATATGCTGACATGGCTTTCTTAATCACCTATTCTTGATTCACTACTGCGTCGATGACAGTTCCTATGATGAGCGACGCCACATTTAACCCGAAACCGAAACGTATAAGGTAAAAAGCGATACATCGGCTGCTTGTGGCTGCCATTCTCTAAGCTTCTTCGCGCACACGTCCGAATCAGCAATGAATGCCGCCACAAATTCATGCAATACGCGATATTCAAGCACCGTCCGGACCATCAAACACTTGGGTGTGCCGAGCTCCTTTTCTGGACACGGAAACAGCCATCCATTTTGTTGACACAATAAGACTTTTTTCTCGTACGCATCCGGAGCATTGGGCACTGTATATTCTTGCACCTTATTTTTTTAATTCACCGTCAGGCTCGTCGATAGAAATAGCAGCACACAGGCTTAGGCCTTCATCCGGAAAGAGCACTTCACCCAATCTGGTTAGGTGCACGCCCCCGAGCTCCCTGATTGCGTTGATCCCGAGAATAAGAGCATATCCCAACAATCGTCTTTCAACGATCAGGTCCTCAATAGTCACAAGTCGAGCCTGTCCAATGACCAACTTGATTTTGTCGTACCCACGGCATTTCAAGGTCATCCTATCAGTTGTTAATACTTTCACTCCTGTCTCCAAAGACGGCATACAGCTCTGCTTACCAGCGTCTGTGAACACCCACAGTCCACCAGAGCGGCACATTTCTGTCCCCTAATAAATACCTCTACAGCAGGCAGTTCCCGTTTCTTTAATGGTTTAGGAAGAAAACTGGCGCTGATGTCTTCTTCCCTCAGGCGTTTACCTGATATGTGCCCTCCGATGATATGTGCCCGATCTTGTCGCATTTAAAACACCGGATCTCACGACGGGTCCATCGCGCTCGATTATCCGTCCTCTCTGAACGGCCCTGCATACATTCTCTGGCCATATGATTAGGACCAGAGCACCTATAGCACATGACAGCTCCTCTGTGTGAGCTAGTGGGAACAACTTGAGCAGACGTGGTGAAGGATTCCTCGTGTTCCTTGTCATCAGTCACGATAGCCCGAGCCCGTGTTAGCAACTTCTCCACGGTCATAGTATCCATCCTAGACGACGAATGGATACAGATTCGCACGCCATCCAACGTTCGGGCATCAACCCTCCTACTAGCTTAGCCGGGCGATGCAACTCTGACAAAAATTCATTCACTGTTTCATCCTGCCGAAGTCATCGCGCCACGAATTGGTTCTGCACCTGCCTTCTGCTCCTTAATCAGTTGCCGATACACGGCCTTAGTCTACGAGCTCTGTGCCATGGATAAACTCAATGTTTTCGACCCATTCTACCATCGGGAGGTCAGTCGCGGCACTGCTGAACTCCGGAATCAGCCGGATGTCAAAGGCCTTGTCCGACAATAAATGCCGAGACTTTTCTACCCTTTGCTAGCTTGTGTAAAAATTGCTTGGATGCACACATGGGAAAAGAAAGGAAAAAAGTTGGTGCAAGTCCAATAAGTTAATTCGGCAAAACAAATCCACACTACTCTCTGCGGCTCAATCTCCAATACACCACTCCCCTTCAAAAGCAAAAAAAAAAAAAAAAAAAACTACTCTTAAATGAGCGTACCATGCTTTTATGCACCTAACCCAACCAATGAGCGCCCAGAACCAGCCAATAAAAATGGCTATAAGCGACACCCCCACTTATGTCAGCACGATGTGCTGCCTGATTCAGCGTCTCTACACTCCCTTGCAAAACACACGCGACTCTGGCTCTTTTGGGTCGCCGAGGTAAGTCCCCCCTACAAAAATACTCTAAAATTTGAAGACAAAAAGCTCAAATTTTTATAAAGATCCAATAAAATCAATGATCATGGTCAAATATCTTTATAATTCTGTAAAAGAATAACATATAATATTTAGTCAAACTGAATACATAAGTCATTTCCTACCAATATTTTCATAAGTAAATATTTTTTTCTTTACATACTAAAGTGTAGATACTTATTAAGTGTATATTTGGATGATTTTTTTCAGTTTTTATTGAAATGATGAAAGCTAATCTTTTTTTTTTTTTTTTTTCAGATAATCAAGAAATTAAATATAGAAAACCCCTAAATTTGAATGGTTTTTATGATGTGAAGCTGGTGATGTTTTTCGAGGATCCATCTGAAAAAAGTGAAGTTATACTTTCTGTTGGAAAAGGTGACACGTTGAGGAAAAACTACACTGCTTCTGTTGAAACAATTGTGGATTTGACAGAGTTGTTAATTCATAAGACAATTATGATCGGCCGTAGTGAAGATGTAAAAATCTTCTACAAAGGCAATAACATCTTATCGATAAAAAGGGTACCACAAAGTTACATAGTGTTAACCAATATCTGAATGTGATTTATTGACTGATGCAATGAAACTGTATAAGTTTCCTTTTTGTTTCCATTTTCTCTAAAACTTTGTCGTTACTTTGGTCCACGGTATCCTCAGCAACCTTCTGTAGAACCAGATTTCTGTTGCTTCGAATCTTTTCATCTTTGAGATTGTCTATCATTCCCATATAGGAAGACTGATATCACACAACAGTTAAATACTCTTTTCTTTGTTTCTAATTAAATTTTTCTGTTTCTTAATACTCTGCTTAGCTTTTGGAAAGCATCTTTGGCCATTCCAATGCACCTTTTGATTTCAGTGTCACATTTTTTGTCCCCTGTTAAAACATTTCTCAGATATTTAAATTCTTGTAATTGTTTGATTTTGGTATCTCCAATTAGTAATTTGCATTTTGGTCTTATCCTTTTTGCTAACGATCATACATTCTCTCTTCTTGATTTCCTTCAATACCTTCTGTAGGAGCTTTTGTAACTTTCTTTCCATGTTTGCTATCAACACTGTGTCATCTGCATATTTTATGTTAAACCTGTGACCGCCAATAGTAAATCCTAGTAGAATTTCTAATTCTCTCAGAATCGCCTCACTGTATATGAATAAGTCTGGCTCTCTTTCCTCATTTTATGCCCTCCCAATTTCAACTCTCTCTTCCTGATGTTAAGTATAAGTTTCCTTTTTCTCTAAAACTTTGTTCTTGCTCACATGTTCGGTCCACGGTATCTTAAATAGCCTTCTGTAGAACCACATGTATAGGTTGAATAAGTCCGGTGAGAAGACACACCCTTGTCTTATACTCCTTTTTATTTTTGTATGTCTGTCTCATTTTCTATTGGTATACAGGCAGTTTGCTGCCAGCATAACTTCTTGATTGTTCTAAAATCCTTCCCAAATATGTCAACGTTACTAAGCAATTCCAACAGTTCCTTGTGACAAACGCATTTGCATAATCTGTAAATCGAGGTAGACGTACTTCTGCATTTTTATTGCTCTTTCTGGTGTCGTTCCAAGCATAAATATTATATTCCTTGTTTCAGTGTCTTTAACAACCTTGCATTGTTCTCGTCCTGGACAAATTGTATATCAAAGAAAAACGAAATGGTCGCTTGTTATCTACGAGATGCCAGCAGCCCTCAGAAATAATCGAAAAATTTCTGACTTGATATTATTTGAGTGTTGTTAAAGTTATAACCCTGTTGTTGCTATATGTATTTGTAGAGTAGGAGGGATCCTTTTTCTCTTTTTCATATTGAAAACGAAATGAATTAAAACGTACAACAATAATATAAACAATAAAACTTGAGACACGTGTTGACGTTGTAGCAAGAATTTTTATTTGCTTTTTGTGCTGTGAATTACAGAATATTGTTATGATGTGTGTAAAAATGTTCTGTGTGTCTTTGTTTAAAAATCGGTGCTTACTTGGTTTGGTTCCAAGAATTTCGTTTGTGAGGATAGCGTTTGACATTGTCTGTTTTCGATCTTCACGGAGTGCTGGCAAAGACGTGAGTTTCTGTACTATTACTACTTGTCTACTACTGTGGTTATCCTAGTCTACACTAATCTACTCTATTTTACTCTCTTCTTTTTCTATCGTCACAAGTTTATTTTTAGAATGATGAAATATCATCATTCTAGACCATGGCAGGACATTAAAATGCATGGATGTTAGTATCCACTCGGTACATCGTTCCCACTAGCATTATCACCACCTATCACCGTCCCCACCATCAACTTTGAACACGTCGCCATCGATATCTGCCCGAGTAAACCCCTAAAAATCTTCCGAGTCTGAATCCAAGAAACCTGGATAAACATGGCCAACTCACAATACACTTTTTTTTCAAATTAAAAAAAAAATGTCTTTGAGAAGGAGAAATGAAAATTGTTGGGAAAAAGAAAAAAATATTTAAGAAAAAAGAAAACAATCCCACAAAGCGAAAAAACCCATATGCTTTATCGACATGAATTCCAGGGAGGAATAATCGTCTTTGGCAATTTTTTTGTTTTCGAAATTTTCCTTTCGTGGTCGGCTTGAGAGTGTTCTTTTTGGTCGACGTAGTTTTTAAAAATGCCGAGACTTTTCTACCCTTTGATATACTGGTAACTTTTTCACAAGGAAGCATTTTCTCTTCCACATCCGACTTTGTTCACTCGTGATGTTTAATCTCTTCTATGTGATGTATCACTTCCTTATGCTGCTGCAAGGAGGTTTCTTTCCTTCAGCCGTCTAACCAACATCTAGTTTAATCATTTTCTGACACTCGTCCGCTGACCCGTCTTAAATACTCTTGGAGGGTGTATCAAACGGACTTCGATTTCAAATTTATCATGCCGAAAGCCACCCTTTTCATTGGACAATTAATACTATGGTATGATTTTTTTTTAATTTAAAAATGAATCCACAACAGTTAACCATAACAGTTATTTCTCACTGTCCTTTTTACAGTCAATTCTAACAAAAAAAAAAAAACTATACTATCTGGCTTTCCTCTAATAAACTTCTCCCAAAAGGTAAGTATCTAAGTGTTATATACCGTACCTATGGGTATGCCCAAATGCGCATAAATACGTTAGACACTATTGTAAGTGCGGGTAATATGCATTCTAATTAGTTCACCACTAGCAGTGGTTTACCTACTAAACGCCGCTGGCGAGTATTATATTTTGTTGATGTTATAAAGATTACAATTTCATTTTCAACCTCCGTTTTAGATATTCCTTATTCAGTAACCTTTTTTAGGTTACAACAATAAGACAAATTAATACTATTTAACATTTATTTACTAACAGTTTTTAATTAATTATTATTTTAATTATTTTATACGACTAATAAGAAATTATACTGTTCGAAAAGTAGGTTCAGGCAATTTTTCTCTCAAGAATTGATCTTGCACATTTATAACACTACCATACAGCCGTCATCGGATATTGTAACCACATCGGTGTGCTATTTGTCTAGAGATTCTTAACAAAATCCAAAGGAGAATTGGCGGCAAGCTTGGAACTTGGTGCCCGCCAACAAAAACAGTGTGTCAAAAGGACAGTTTTTTCATTGACATGGTTATTTTAACTATCTTCCATTTTCGGCAATATTTGTTGTTTTAAAAAGCGATGATTAGAATTGAGATAAAATATAAACATATGATGAAAGTGAATTAATACATTTTTTTTTTTTTTTTTTTGTTCTTGAGAATTTAAAACAAAAATATTGAAAACTTCTCAACCAACTCAACACTCGACTCGTCTGGAGTACCTATACCTGATATCCCTCCCCCGTCCTAGAACTGATGCTCTACTATGCATAACACTGTCGCTGGTCTCAGACATGATTTCTAAATTAAATCCCCATAAGGCAAGTGGAAGTGATAGAATACCAGCCATTGTCCTAAATAAATGAGCTTGTGAGCTGGCCGCAGTTCCAAACAATTGCCTCGATGCTTCCTCCTTTCCGGCTTGTTAAAAGTCCTTGTCTGTAGTCCCTGTTTTTAAGAACTCTTGTGAATCTTCTGACCCAACTAATTACTGCCCTATCAGTCTTCGAGACTTTAATCAATGCTGAAGTGGTTAAGCATCTTAACTCTCAAAACCTACTCTCTAACAAACAATATAAAATCCGCTCGTTCTACTGCTGATGTGCTAACTGCCATAACTGAATAAATATATCATGCTCTTGATAAGAACGGCGAAGCTCTTGTTGCGACTCTAGATATCTTGAAGGCGTTCGACAGAGTTTGGCATGATGGTCATCTGCGCAAGCTTTGGGGCTACGGTATTACACGACGAGTATTGGATTTGCTCTAATCATTCCTTTCAAATCGTGAAATGAAGATCGTTCTGAACAGATATGTTTCCAGATCCTTCCTTATGAATGTGGGGTCCTTCATGGCTTTATCCTGTGTCCAAATACTGTTTCTGATCTTCATCAATGATCTTCCTGATGTCATCAGCTCCTAAGTAGACATCTTTGCAGATGACGCTACCATTTACTCCAGTCTCAACCGTAAACCCAGCAGCACTGACAAAGTCAATTTGGTCGCTGCTCTCGAAAAGGACCTTCAATCAGTGGTTAACTGGGGTAGGAAATGGCTTGTAAATTTTAATACCGCCAAAACGAAACTGCTCTCACTTAGCCACCACAGAGATAATTCCCTGTCCGTTATTAGCATGATTGATGCTAAACTCCAGGAGAGTATTTTTCTGTGCCCTCTTGGCCTGACGCTTTCGAATGATTAAAGTGGAGCAACCACATTGAATCACAAAATCCAAAGAAGGATCTGCAATGGAATCGATCCTGACTTGGCCTCTCGACTCCAGTCACTTTCTCACATACGTGATGTTACTTCCCTCTGTCTTTTCTACAAATATTTCCATGGCTACTGTTCTATCGAACTTTTTCCTTGGTGTCCCGACTACATAAATTTAAGTATGCTACTAGATTGGTATCTAGGTCCTACCTTTTTACTGTTAAAATAGTTAACAGTTACTTCTACTCCATCAGTTTCTTTTCTCACACATCACGCCTGTGGAATTTCCTTCCGTTTAATTGCTTCCCTGATAACTACAATCTTCAAAAAATTAACTGCAACGTCAATCGTCATCTTCTGATGTCTTGAATCACGTTCATCTTTTATCCTTTCCCCATCACCCCTATACACAGTTTTTTCTCTCATCTTCATGCTATGTAACCCCCTATGAACCAGACGTCGGGCGAGAGACGACCGCTTCACCTGATCTTACGTGACTTCCTGTCTGAAGAAAACCTCCGACAAAAGCTTTGTGCCAAAAGCCTTGTTCAAACAGAACTAAACCAACCGAATTGTCGTCGTGCTGAACTGGGTTAAAATAGAATTTAATACAGATCAAATATGGATCTGCATCCGGCAGAATGGTAAGATAAAGAACAAATAGGAAATGTTTGTCAATCTAGCATGTTTCATTTTTTCATCAGAGAATGAGATATGGAGAAAAAGAAGAAAGAAATTTTGGTATTTTTATTTTTGCATTGTTTGATTTTCATTGGTCATTCGGGTTTCACGCGCACTTCATTTGTTAAACAAACGTTAGTATAATTTATGGCGTTCCGAATTCAAAGAAAGACGACGCATCCTTTCGAAGTTCCAAGAAAAAAATGGATTTCAAGCCTGAAATCGTAAATATATCTGTATGTATGTAGCTGCATAATAATTCTGGTTTGTTTATCTGGGATTCAGATGTATGTTCGTAAGAGTTTGGGTCTAGGTAAATTTAGTAGACATTGCTTGATACTTTTCCCCATGTTGAATTTGGAATGTTTTTACGTACACACTGTTTGTTTTAGATAAACATATGTTAGATTCTTTAAAAGTAGATTTAATAAAGGTTGGTGATATAATGTTTTTGACGTGTGTTTATAGTTGGTAGAATATTTATAAGTAATCCCTCGAAGTATTTCCTCCGTAAAGAATTATGTTAAAAATCAAAATTATGGTCAGTTTTGTTCTTGTGTATTACGAGCGAGTTTAAATGGCTGTCCAAACGTAAATCATTTTTTTGTTCATAGATATGGGTTTTTACATTTCAAGATGTTTCACCGATATAAGAGTTTTTACATTGTTAGGGATTTATTTTCTTATACCGGCATCTGAATTGATGTTGGGTTTATTTTTCTAGGAAGAATGTTAGAGGATAGGATTATGAATTTTGTGTTGTTGCTGGGAGATTTATGGATTTTGTAAGCTACTTTTCTAGCGTCGAGGATGAAATGATGTGGGTAATAAAGAAGTCTAAATGTTTTTAATGTTTTTTCGCCTAGGTATTCTGGGATACATATTTTAAGGGCATCGCGGTAGAATCCTATGATTATTTCTGATTTTATTTTGGTGGAATAAAAATTAATCATTTTTGTTAGTGAGTTGATGATAAACTTTAAGATCTAATTTGTTATTGCTACATATTAATACGAAAAAATGCATGTCAAAAGGACGGTTATTCCCTTGACACCGCTATTACTGTATACACTTTTAATTCCCACGACAAAAAAAAATGGTGATTGGTATTTTAATAGAATCCAGACATATGAAAGTGGATTTATACATTTTCTTTATTCTTGAGGTCGACAACAAAGATATTAAACACTATTAATTTATTAGATTGCTTATTTACAAGTATAATTTTATAATAGAAAATAAGAATATGTGAAGCAACTATAATAAAAATATCAATTATTTACCATTTTATAAAGAAATAAATATGAAAGTAAATTTAGCAAACCTGAATTTTCTTATGTGCAATCAATATTTGTTTTTAAAAGTGTTTATTAGAATTGTAATAAAACCTAAATATTATATGATGGTGAATTTATATATTTTCTTTGTTCTTGAGAATGAAAACAAACATAATAAACACTATTTATTTATTAGACTATTTATAGTTACACTATATTGGAATGGTTGGCAAAACAATGACTAATTGCCAATTGATTGGAACTTCATAAAATGGTAAAATAGAAGGATTTCATTATAGTTTCATTAAGGACCTTCTCGAAGACATCAACTTGGTATATATGCGGCTTACACAACCATTCATTTACTCCTGTTTCAACAGCAAGTCCGATCAGTACAATAAGTGTAAAATAGCAGCCGATATCCAAAACAAACTCCAGTCCGTTGTTAACTTAGACAAAAGATGTCTTGCTAATTTCAACGCCTCCAAAGCTAAACTTTTCTCCATTAATTATCTGAGAGACCCTTCTCTGTCTTTCATCAGCCTGATTGATACTAACCTCCGGAAAAGTGACTTGAGGCATCTTCTCAGTTGTCATGAAGTAGAAAAACCATATTGAATCCATTACTAGGCCAGCTGCTAAGAATGTTGCTTCACTCAGACGTACGAGACAATTATTCTCTCCAGAATCTATCATAAATAATTTTAAATCTACAATTTACTTAAGCTTAAAATATTGTTGCCACATATAGTCCGGCACTTCTGCTATTTACCTTGAGCTCCATGATAAAAACTATAGAAGAATCAGCAATATTATCGGTCCTGATAAGTTTGCCTCCCAATAATAAAAATAAATAATTTCACCTAGGTACCTAGACTTTATGAATCTAAGCGCAGTACTTGACTGACGTTGAGATCGCAGCAATTATGAGCTGAACAGGATGGATGGATTTGTAAGTTCTATGCTGTTTCTTTTGCCTCACTTCTTACTCCATGCTTTCCAGCTAAACTTGGAATATTTAAATGCAATCTGCTAGAAAAGTTAATTGGCCTACCCACTTTAAAACAAATGTTAAACATTGAAAATATTTTCAACATTTATCAATCTAGAGTGTATTTTAGGAATTAAATCCTATATATATTTTTCAACCAATAAAATCCCATCAGAAAGTTTTGTTTGGTAAACAATTATTACAAGGAGAAATACTGCCAGAATATTTGCGAATGTCGTTGTAGAATTATCATGTGTTATTTTGGGACCATTCAGAAAATAATAACTTCCTTCACCACTCCCGCAAATTCAAGGCTAGATTTTCACGGGCAAGTGTGAAATTATTTTCTAACCAATGAAAACCTTGTATCCAAAAAGTTCACACACACAATGGAAGAGAGACAGCCAGCCGCCGTCGCCGCCTAAGGCGTTGTCCACACACAGCAACCGCCTACTAATCCTTTGTCAACGAACTCACAAACATATTAGGCTGGCCACCATAAAATAAGTCTTTTGACACATCTAACACAGTTAATTACTTTATAAAACAAACATCCATGCAAGGAAAATTTAACATTTTATTGTTATTGTATATTTCTGGAAAGAATCTAGAAATGTTATTTCAACTGATGTTCTGCTTCTACTTTTCCTTCAGAAAATAAACTTTTTAAGTCTCATTTAAAAAATGTATTGTTGTTGTTAAATGTTTGGAATCCCAACATTCAGATAGCGACAAAAACCTGGGTAGATGGATCCCAACTGTTCTAAGTGTATTAGTTATTAGAATGTTGTAAACATTAAATTATTCTTGTAAATAAACAACTTAATAAATAAATAGTGTTTAATATTTTTTTTGTAAATTCTCAAATTTACAACAGAAACCAAATATTGCTGAATTCAAATAAAAGCAGTCTCCTGGGAGAATTTGATCTTTTGACATACCGATTTTTTTCGACGATCAAAGTTCACGTTTGCTATAAATATTTTTTTTTCATAAATTCGTAAAAACTTTTATGAACAAGAAAATTTAAATAAACACATCATGACGAGTAAAAAGTGTAATTATAAATTTTGAAAAATGCATTTTCTGTGCATTTCTTTCATTCACTTTTGCCACATTCACTAAAATAGATTGAAAGCATCTCCTCTTGTTACATATTTTGTTAATTTTGTGATTTTTATAAATTTAAAAAAAGTATTTTCAAATTCTTTTTTTTATAAGATGTTAAATAATAGATCTTCATAAAAAAAGTAGATTCTGAAGTATCGCATTGCACTTGGGTCACATATTTTTTATAATTTTGCAAATAAACATTGCTGAGGGAGTCAAAAGTGCATACAGTAATAGTGGTGCCAAGGCAATAACTATCCTTGTGATATATCATTTTGTTTCGGGTAGGAAGGTTAAACATTGCCAACTGTTATTTTATTGTCCTTTCTCCTCAATAACTTTTTCTGTTTCCTTCACTCTACTGTCTTATTCTTATTAACTTGTTGCGTCTTAGTGGCTTTGTGTTACATGGGGTGAAATGATTAAATAATCCAAGGAATTAACATCAACTCTGAAATGTTGATACAGTTTCGTGTTAGCAGGCCGTTGACTCTCAAATTTGTCTGCTTTTTGATTGGTTTTCTTTTTTCTTTATCGAGTATTAATCATCTAAGATTTTTATGCAAAAAAAAAAAAATCCAAACATTCGCATGTCAAACAATAATAAAAATAAAGAAAATATTTGCATAAATTGAAAAGGAGTTAAAAAGTATTAAAAATAGTCTTTCGTTGAGTTAAAGTCTTTGGGTAACTGGTTCACTGAAAAGGCTATCGTTTAGATAAAATTTTAAATAGTTGATTTCAGAGTATAAAAAAGCAGTAGTT
Source organism: Acanthosepion lycidas (assembly GCA_963932145.1). Taxonomy (NCBI): domain Eukaryota; kingdom Metazoa; phylum Mollusca; class Cephalopoda; order Sepiida; family Sepiidae; genus Acanthosepion; species Acanthosepion lycidas. The sequence goes on along the minus strand of OZ010614.1, from coordinate 564,011 downwards.
GAGAAAAGGACGTTGATTGTTAGCGAAGATTCACTGTCTGTTTTTTTTTTTTTTTTTTGTGTGTTGGCTGTGGCTCATTCGAAGTCGCCGACTGGACAGTCATGCTGTCGATGTTGTAGCTGATTCATTTGAAGTCACTGACATATTTTTTTAATACACACTGGGGAGACAGGAGGGTTTGGGTTGAGAAAATCTATTTACCGTACATACTAACGTGTCATGCAACTTTTGAAGACCTAATGTTGAAGCTAATTTTAAGGATATAAAATTAGCGTATGGACTGCTGGCCCTGGCTACGTTATTGACCAAACTATATAGCCATTTACTGTAGTCAAAAAGTATGACTGGATTTAAAATAAACATGATTTTGATCAAATTAACGTTTTAATTAACTGTATCCAATAATAATGCATGTAATATTCAAATATTAATATCGTATTATAAAATAGAAATAGCGAATATGAATCTTTTCCGTTGTTTACATTTATAAGATGTTTGGCTGTTTGTCATTCAGTTGTTTATGGCTGTACGCGTTTACGCAACGAGTATAGCGTTACTAACGATACTTTTATCATTCTCTTTTACTTATTTAACTGAATGGGATAAAGAGATAGAGGAAAAGAGGTTAGTCTATTGTAATTTGCTCTCTCAAAAAAGTAACGCCAATGATACACGAGATACATGATAAAATCATTTACCATAAGTGAAAATTTGGTGGTCACACGATACACAAGTATATACGGTAACCACATCTTTGTTTTTGAACGGTCTGAAGGTAGCTACATTTCTGATCCTTGAAAGTTGAAATCTGTTGAGTTTTATAACAAATGTTTCACAAAAGCAAGCCGCAGAAAAATTGAGCTTTTAATTTTCTTTGATTGATCAATTATTTCACATGGTGAAGTTAATTTCTAACAAACAATGATTTTAAACAGATTTTTAGCATGTTTGTAATATTGTTGGTTATTGTGCAGGAAATAAAGCCTGGATGTGTTGTAATATGCGGGTATGTATGCGGGTATGTAATTGTGTTAGAAATAGATTTTTATTATTTCCTATAATTGTTGTTGCAGTAATCAACACTTTTGATATGAGGTATGAACGTGTTTTAATAAATGATTAATGGATTTGATGCATTTGTCCTGCAAACAATATTGGCAGACTCATGTGAGACCGGGCAAAAATAAAACATAACTCGTTGAATTTAAAGAACTAATGTATTAATATTACAAAAGGAAAAATGAGAAATGAAATTAAAGTGAAGAGTTCAAATCAACCTTCAGTATCTGTCTCTGAGGCACATACACGTCGACAGAGTGTGAAGAGGTCTTTTTACTATCAAAGTCACCAAAGAAAGGGGAAGATTCTTTCAAAACTCACGCTGACTTTAATTATCATCAGGGGACGGTAATCCAACATTTTATACTATATTTTTTTTTAATTCAGTGACGGACTTGAAAATATTTTTGCAAAATTTAAATTAAAAAAATTATTATTTATTACCGAATTATTTCCTAAAAGTTCAATAAAATTGTTTCTGATTTTCTAAGCTTTTAACAAATTTAAATTTTCTTGACTCCAAATTTTATTTTGTTGTTCACTCCAAGTGATTGTGAATGTATTATTCCAATGAACTATTTCAAACTCTGTCAAATTGTGTGTGTGTGTGTGCGTGCGTGTGTGTGTTAAATGGCACAAACACTTGTAAATCACTCACTTTACTGTAACTGCACCAAAAAAGTAGCTGCGATACCTGCTTCCAATATATTAAATGATTATTCCGCTGACAGCACTCCCTGGTCCCTTTGCAAGGACTACCTAAAGCTTTCAAGTTCAGGTACCTCAGAAACAGGTTCACATTACCACTGACTTAATACAAAAGACGTACAGTCCGAGTGCCAAAGGCGACGAAAGCGTGTCAAGACAAAACACCCAAACTCAGTATCTGAGTAAGAAACACAAGATAATGTTGAGCCATCCTGAGGATCCCAAAAGACCCACAAGATGCCCGGTCATTTGAAGGATTTTCTTCCATATGAAAATAAATAAATACTGGGGGGCGGGCAGAATGTGGTAATAAAATAAGGCCATCCCATCTTCCCTCTCGTTTGTAACTATCCATTACAATAAACAGATGTTTTCAGCGCTAAAGCTGAAGTAGTCGAATGTAGCATGATAAGCTTCAGCTTGATGTTGTGACTATATTACATAGCCATTTAAATAAAATCAAAACAAAATAAAATTAGGAAAATAATATAAGAAAACTTCTCTTTAAGTGAACATTGACCAGGTCTATTGAGTGTTTGGCCAAAAGGAATCTGAGACAGTATCTCAGAGATACTTTGCCCAAATTTCCCTCCCCTAACCTTTTCATTTTTCTCCTTATTCCTCTATCATTTGTTTCCCATAAACGGCTAAGTAAGCAAATCCATTTTTAGTGTGTAAATATAACAAAATATCAGAACATATGTCCAAAATATGCATCATATGCCCATTTAAAAATAAATACTCTTACATGCAATTAATTGCTATGAACTGATTTTAATTAATTTTCAAAGGGCGATCTACAGAAAACAAAACAAATGAGTTATGTTTCTTCTGTGACACACCCTTTCTCCACCTATCAAGTAGTTGCCAAACATCTGAGACATTTGTTTTTAAAAAGTTCTAATTTAGTTTAGTGAATTGTATTAATATATATTGTGTTATGCATAATTAACTTTATTTAATAATGTTCTTACAATGTATTATACATATTCATTATTTTTCACACACTTAGATGAGTTGGAATATAATGTGTTTGTTTATAATATTCTGATTGATATTAGGTTAGTGCAAAAATAATGTCGTTTTCTCACATAGTAAAATATGTGAAAAAACGACATTATTTTTGCTACAACCTAATACAAGAATGTGTACTGAAAACAGATACAACATTTCCTATTAAAAATGCAATAAAAATGTCCAAGCTCAAAAACCCCTTGTTTCCCACTGGCCTTGGCAGGGGTTCAGGGTATATGCTCCTGAATTGGTTGAGGTACTATGCATCGTCTAAGCTGTATCTCATGAACAAAGCTACATATATACAAGATTAGGGTGTTAGTATTATTTATATTTAAGATAAACTGAAAGGCATCCGCCATACTTAAAAATGGAAACCTAGCTTAGACCTATCAAGATGAATTTTTGTCTCTGTCATCAACAAGTAATGCGAATATCACCTTACAAAACGCCCATGTTCTAAAAATAATATTTTTAAAATAAAATTTATGAATAGTTTTAAAAGTTAAATCAAGTAAAGATTAACGTACCAATTAACCATAAATTTTTCTTCTTGTTACAATTATTTTTGTTTCTAAGAAGTGTTTTATTTGTTTACAATATCGAGTTTGTTTTTTGTTTTTTTTTGTTTTTTTGTCAGTCAGATAGCGGACATTGATATTTTTTGACTGAAGATATGGATTTTCCTTGGTTGTGATCAAGTGTGGGTAATATCTTTCTTTTTTTAATCAATTCCTCCCAAGCAAGACGATAATGGCACTGAGGTGCAAGGGGCTACTGGAAGTGAAGATGAATGTGTTATAATCATATTTTGCAAAGTAAATGACAGGGAGGAGATACCGGAGAGCAAGCTGCAAAAAGTCAGAGATTTGTTGTCACATGTTTCCCTCCCAAATTTATAAGCCCACCAGACAGTTTTAGCCAGACCAGACTTATTGCCAGACAAGGTCAAACCACAGATAACTTCGGACGATTGATTGTCCAATCAAACTCCAGTACGGTTGCTGCTATGCCAAGATTTTCCCACGCAAAAAAATGGGCGTATAAAATCATGGACGCGCAAAAATCAAACGGAAGAAAACAGAGAAATTTGGTAGAAGGTTAAGAAAAAGATACAGGAAGTTTGAGACGAAGTAAAGTTATGTTGAAAAACAATATTGCGGACTTGGAATGAATCGGAGGTAAAAGAAAGGCGCTAAAATAGGCCAAGCGAATAAATTCAGCAAAAGATACTATGTCTTTGACAGACATCCAAAAGAACAGAACAAGGAAGATAAATCCAATTCCGGCAACACGAAAAACCAATCAATTCCAGGGCAAATCCCCTGTTTTTGGACATTACTAATTTATTGTTTATATGTATATTTATATGTATATATCATATCTGTGTTTTGCTGGTGGCCATTGACAAGATCTCAGATTGGTACATTTGATTTGCATTAATATTTTTATGCCTATATAACCATTTATTGCTCTTTGTTCTATTGAATTCTTTCCTTTGATAGCAATTGGTAATTAAATACTGATCAATGGATAGATCAGTGTTTGCGTTACAACACATAACATTATCAAGGAATCCAAGAAAAAGAAAGGAAAAAAGAAGCAAACATTTTATCAATTCCAAATGTTGTAGATTCTTGTTGAATCCAAGAAATTAATTTCTATAAAATTGTGTAATCTGCTATTCATTTCTCCCTCCACCTCGAGCCTCCTAAAAAATTCCTAACTAAATAATCATTATGGCTCATGTTAATTTAAAGGTCAATTCTTAACATGCGAATAGACAGAAGCCGAATTGTGAATAGCAGAAAACGTAACAAATGAAAAAAGACTGTAAAAGGAACTGATTGAGATTAAAACAGATCAGGTATCAGCTTTAAAATTAAGTCCCATGGCTTTTTTTTGCATGATTACAGCATCGAGAGCGAAGCATCATGATTTTTTATGGTTTATTAACCATTTGTGGGTTATTAAAACCAAAATATATTTTAGATTGTAATTTTTTAAGTAAATATTGCATTAAATATTGTTTGAGAGTAATTATTTTTCCAGAGACAAATTCTACTATTTAACCCTTAGCTGGAGTCATGCCTTTCCCAAGGATATTTGTATATAAAATCATTGCGGGAAGAAAGACATTAAAGAATCTAATTGTGCTAACATACGAAAGTGACATCCAAGAGTTCATCGTGAGCGCTAAAACCTTAAATGGGGCAATTAGGGGCCATGTCAGAGATTAAATGTCGTTTATTTCCCCTGACGCCTTTTGTAATGAATTCAAAGAAAATCTATGATATTGTCTAGAAAAGTGATAAATAGCAGGATGCTAGGAATTCCCAACCAGGCAGTGAACTTGATAAGTGTTAGTGTACACAATGTAGACCAGTAGGCAGTAAGCCAAATAAAAACATGACAGCTTACACAGGAACAGCATGGAACCATAGTGTGGCTTTGCATTGTTAAAGAAAGATTTTGATTAGAAATTCAACCCCGTTACAGAAACAGAGTTTTAGGAAGGTTCCTAGCTTGACAGGGTCGTGGATTATGGTATAAACCAAAAAAAATGGAACTGATTTAAGTTGATACAAGTTATGCACAAGCTTTGTAAAAACCTGTTAGAAAAGAACATCAACAGTGGCTGGATATAGTAGAAAATACTGACAAATGGTTTTGGGGAGACATTCCCTGCAACACATAAAAATACTTTAATGATATATATATATAATTATGAAAGCGGAGACTTTAAAAACCCATGGTAATATTTTATTTCGCAAAACCGATATTTCGGCTTTGTATCATCGAACCAAAAAACTGATCTTGGCCTGATGAGATAAAACCGAAATATCGGTTTTGCGAAATAAAATATTACCATGGGTTTTTAAAGTCTCCGCTTTTATAATTATCATTTGCTCTATTCTTACATTGAGCTCTCTCTTGATCTATATCCTCTTTGGGATTATCTATACTGATTACCAAATATTATCATATATATATATATATATATATATATATATATATATATATATATATATATATATATATTATAATATTTTTATTATAATAAATTACAATAGAAAACACTTTACATCGCTACACAAAACTTTCATTTTTCGGAACTATAATGGTTCCATTTCAGGCGATGGTAGATAACATGATAAAAATGATTTATTTAGAAAATGTGAAAACAAGTCATAACCTCTTTTAAAAGTTAAAAATGAGTGGGCAGGCCTAAGGTGAGAATTAAAAAATATACTTGTTGACATGTCTGGGTTAACCAATTAAAAGTTAGATCTAAGCTAAAATATAAAAATGAAAAATAAGATCAGAGGGTGGAGGAAGGTGGGTTATTAATTCATGTCATGATAAATTAACACTCTAGACATGTCAGCTGCAAACATCAGATTTGTTAAAGAAGACAAAGATTATTTATATTCGGGAAACTTCTTAAAGGGGCTGATAGGTAAAGTTTTAAAAAATTGGAACAATTAATATACGATGCTAATTATATTGAATGGGCGGTAAAACATGGCAATAATAAAGTTGAAAAATCAAATAAACATTGGGTGGGGCCATTATGTACTAATAAGATAATGTCTATGTAATTGTAATGCGTAAATTACTTATGAAAATTTTTGTTAATTATATTTTAGGGTAAAAGTTATACAATGCCAACATAACACTGTTAGTTTATTTCTTTGTTGATGAGAAACTTTATAATATGCAACTTTTCTTGTAAACACAGGTGATATGGGCCATATAAGTATTTACAGATTCTCGTTTTTTTAATATTTTCCATTTTACCGTAGGTGTTTTATTAATTTCATTTAAATGCCAAAAACATTTAGAAAAGAATGTTCTATTATGGTACGCATTGTTGTTGAAAGAAGATATGAGCTGATACCACCTCATCTTAAAAGATTTTTTTAGTACTGCCAATATAAAATTTAAACAAGAAAATCAGTAAAACATAATGTAATAAACATTCGTTAGGTTTTCTACAATTACATAATTTAGTATCATTATTGTTTTCTTTGGTATCCGTGTTGATTTAAAAATTTATTACTGTGTTTTTTATATTTTTTCCAGATTATCTGTACAACTGTAACTTAATTTAAGTGTATTTTGGTTAAAAATCTTGCTTAAAGGATTATTACTGGGGAAATCTTTCTCAATTAAATCGAGGAACTTCTGCCCTAAAGTAATTCTCACCATTTGGTTAAATGGGTGTGTGTACTAAATGATGTTTCTGTTTCCATTTTTTTCCTGCTATCTCTGTTATATTTTCTGTATTTAATTTCAGGGTATTTATAGCCACTATTTTTAAGGCATTGTTGTAAAAATTGCTATGTTTATAAAAGACATCTTCACTGGAACAGTTATTACTAATTTTATATTCTATGGAGGAGGGTATGTGTTTGATTATAGATGGAGTGTAATTAGACTTTGGCTGGATATATAATGGATTTGCATTAGTTTTCATATAGGGTTGGTATGTATTATTGACTAAGTCTAGCGTTACATCAATGAAGTTTACTTTTTTTTTAATTTGTATTGATTTTAACTTTCAGGTTTAGACTTTTAAACCCTCTAAGGATTAATTTTCTGATTTTGTCAGTTTTGAATTTTGTAGAATTTTTCACCGCCATCTCTATATACGCCTATATCCTCTAATTTGATGTCACGGTGGGCAGTAAGGTTATATAAACTAACAAGGTCGTAAAACTCAGAAGAGTCTAACGATCCAATTGCAATATTAAATTGGTCACCTGAATTATTTTTTATTCATTGTTCTTTGTTGTGGATAAGGACAGATTTTCTAGCATTCATAATATCCAGTTCCTCCTTTAATAGTTCACAGTACTTGGTGGCGAATTCCAAAGCTAATGTAAAGAGATCCCTTGAAATGGATGGGTATATTATGGAATATCAACTGGATCAAACATGAATTAGTATTATCCTTTATATTCTTAAACCAAATGATGACATCAGTGGTGTTAATCCATTGTAATAATCCAAAGTTCTCCTTAATCAGTTTGTTGACCCTTTCGAGGGTAATCTTGCTAATTTTAACAATTTCAGGCCTAGTAGGGTTAATGATGCTGGTGGGAAGATTAGTTTCACAATCAGATTTATATAAGGTTTATATAAAATCCTTTTGTACAGAGTTTGCTAACTCTGTCACTAATTTTCAGTTTGTCCGTAATATTTTTGCTAGTTTCCTTAATTTTGTCAATCAAATTAACTATGTTATTTTCTACTTTTCTATAATTTTTAATTAATTTTTTCTAATTAAAATAATATAATCCTTAGTAGTGATTTTATAGAAATTGGCTGTTTTGTCGGGCAATATTTTACAAATGACCACAGTTGTCTGGGCTTTTTTCTCAGAAGCTTCATTTTGGCCATTGTCTTCCAGTTTTAGTCAAGTGAATATAACTGCATGGCGGCGGGTCTTTTATTTGGAAACCGTTAATTCCTTTATCAAAGATTTTTACATTTTCTCCAAGGTCAATCGTTATAGACTGATCAATCAACACAAATCAAGTGTTTCAACAGAGGCAGGGTAGGTTTTCTTCGAGGTGTGACCTTTTCCAAGAGAATGTATAACTTTAAATTCTTGAGATGGATTGCTTGAGATCACCAGCATCATAACATGATTCCCATTTAAATGTGTGGGTTTTCTCCAGTTTATTTCTTGATTACCCGAAAAAAAGAAGAAAAAAGAAATTATCTTTCATCATTTCAACAAAAACTGAAATAACAAAAAATTAAAAAATACATTCAAATATATTTTTGAATAAGTGTTTCCCTCAAGTCCCTCCCTGGTCGTCCAATACCCGTGGCTGATAAATAAGATGATCGCTTCGATCCCGGCCTTGCCTTATCCGACGTTTTGATTTGTTTTGATCATAAGATCGGCTAGGATCAAATCGTCGTCAAGTATCTTCGTATTGGGCTGGTCTAAAGTGGAATGAAGACGCAAGAAAGAATATAAACACTTGAATAAAAAAAATAAATATCACTTTTATATATGGTCCTTCGTACAGCAGTTGGTTAGTTTGTTGTCAAAAATTTAGCAGCTCGCACGCAGGTGTTTATCGAAGCGGCCCGCTTCGTAAGCTAGATGTGATACTTTGCTGACTTGGTGAAGTTTCGCATAAGGCTGATGTCGGAGGTTCCTTTCAGCAGGTGGGGTATCTCTTGTTCAGTGGCTGGAATGATCTCTCTCTTCCATAGTGTCTCAGCGTTCTGTTTTTATGGACCCATGCGCAAGGGATGGGTGGGGCGTGATGGGCATACCAGCGCTCCCTAAACAACCAATCATGTCTCTCCCTGAAAATGTCTAAATATGGGGGTCCTTCCTCCCTTCTTAGAATTCTACCTGGGCCTTCTCTTGGGCACCTGATCAAACCCGTCTCCTTTCTGCTTTGTGTGAGTCCCTGTCATCATTACTGCCCGAGAGGCGTGGAAAGTCCTCTGCCTTCCCTGAAATTCCAGCTGGACCCTCTCCTCCTTGGTCACTAACCAAACTTGTCCCCTAAGGTCTAGGCGTGGTCTAGCCCAACCCAACGGCGAAATTTTAATTATCGTTCAAAATTCTTTCTTATGTTGCGGGGCCGATAAGGATGTCGCCCCCGCAAGCTTTATGAGGAAACGTGTGAACAGCCAAGACAATGAAGGGACAAAGGCGAAGGTTTATGAAGCAATAATGTCGATTTTATTAATGCCAATTGTACAAGAGTGTACTCTGAAGAATGTGTTCAAGTCGGTGTCGGGTCCGGTGTGACTGGTTTCGATTAGGGGTAACTGCCTTCGGTCGTATTGGTAATGACGAATGTAGAGATGATCGGCAAAACAGATGTAGCTGGTCGACTGCCGGATGGGAGAAAAGACGGGAACAGCAACAGGTTGATCGGTGTCCCTAAACAGGGCCAAGTCAGAATAATGAATGACTTCACAGGGCGGACCGACAACAGTGATAGACTTCACAGGGCGGATCGACCGCGGAAACGGGATCGCGCCAAAGCGTATCACTTGGCGAAGGCGGAGTCCCTAAACAGGGCCAAGGCAGAATGTGATAGACTTCACAGGGCGGATCGACCGCGGAAACGGGATCGCGCCAAAGCGTATCACTTGGCGAAGGCGGAGTCCCTAAACAGGGCCAAGGCAGAATGTGATAGACTTCACAGGGCGGATCGACCGCGGAAACGGGATCGCGCCAAAGTGTATCACTTGGCGAAGGCGGAGTCCCTAAACAGGGCCGAGGCAGAATGTGATAGACTTCACAGGGCGGATCGACCGCGGAAACGGGATCGCGCCAAAGTGTATCACTTGGCGAAGGCGGAGTCCCTAAACAGGGCCGAGGCAGAATGTGATAGACTTCACAGGGCGGATCGACCGCGGAAACGGGATCGCGCCAAAGTATATCACTTGGCGAAGCAGTCAGAGAGGTGATACGTCTTCCAGGGCGGATCGACCGCGGAAACGGGATCGCGCCGAAGAGTAACACTCTCGACAAAGCACCGGAAGCTCACAAAGGCAGCGTACTACACTTTGATCCAGGGTATTTATTGTAAAAATTTACAATTGTGGCACGTGGCCGATGAAGGGGAGGGGTAAAGGCTGGTCCAAACTAACTATCCTATACCTAGCTAATCAGATTCACGACCCATTCATACATTACAATTTACCCATTCACCACAAGAACTCATCCATCACCAATCGTTCTCTCATGCACCATAATACCACATTCTTACCAGGGGGTCCTACAAAAAACGCGCCCCACACCATAAAAATTTGATGATGAAATACATGCTATACATTAAAATTCTAATAATGATAGAATGAGAGGGGAGGGGAGATGAACCCAATAATCAAATAAATATAAACACAAAATATCAACTAAACATAACAGATGTTAGTAGGGGACCGTCCAACCCTCAAAATAGAGAGGCCGCTGTATTCTGCCCAGGGGACAGAATCAAGAAGCTCTCTCGCTAAGGGAGTGGGGAAAAGGGATAAAATATTATGCGGGAATGGGGAAATATACAGCTGACCCAGTCGACATGAAAAGGAGGGTTAAAAACAAACTGGGGAGGTTGGGAATCTCGACTTGGATCATAACCAAAGAGTAGCCGGGTTACAGGCCAGGAACAACACTTACTCACATTAACTAGGTACACTGAAGCTTGTCTAATCCTAACCAAGGGGAGGGTTCCACAGGAAGCCACCCCGATGTGCAATAGGTTGACCTAGAAGAGAAAATCAAGGCTAGCCCCGGTCACACGAACCAAGCTCGCCTCTTTTACCCACCTTTCGCTAAAGACTGTCGAATGCAATCGTTTTCTATCAGATCTAATCTTCATCTTGAGCTGATGCTCAAAGAATAGGATTAGATGCTGATGAGAAAGATGGTTGCCCCGCAAGACTTCCTCCTTTCGCGTCGTCCAAATCACCATTCGAGCCGTGGCCAGCAGCGTCAGAAACACCATTCGTTTCACCCCGGAATACGGGGGCGACACATTGTCACACGCGTATGCGCGATCAATGGACACAAGCTGTTCGGGAGCGAGACGAGCCGTCAGCTCGCCGACATGGTCCCATAAGGGGCGGACCCGGGGGCAATGGTAGAAGGCGTGCGGAGCCGTTTCTTCTAAGCCAAGACCACACCGTTCACAGTCTGGCAAATCCGCCAAACCCCATATGAAAGCCTTGTCGTTGAGAGGCAGCCGATTCCGAGCCAATCGCCAGGTAAGCGAAAACTCAGGGTTACTGAGGTAATCCGCCGCTGGCGCCCAAGACCAGTAGGAGCGATACTCCTCCTCCGACAAGCCGAGCGTATCACGTAGGGAATCCTTCGCGGGCCCCTCCACTAATCCACGATAGAAGACCTTCCTAGGCCGTGAAAGGTCACTGGACCGGGGAATGGCCCTCAAGGCCGACCGACACTCGCGGATGAAATCCGACTCGTCCCGGGGTTTACGACGGCGCTCAACCCCCGAGATGGGGGGTCTGATGGTAAGGCTAGGGAAGGCGTCCCTAACAATCCCCTCCAGGATCGGATCTCTCCCAGTCAATGCGCGGCGTAGGAAAGCCAACCTAGAGGCACGGACGTGACTCAAGAGGTGCGGCATTCCCAGCCCCCCATGACACGGACGTTTAGTGCAGACTCGTCTGTCGACCCTGTTCACGCGTCCCCTCCATAAAATGGAGGATAGCGATCGCTCGAGCGCCTTCCAATGGGTCTCACAGAGAGGAAGTACAGACAATCGATAAAGAATCAGGGGGAAAATGTATATAGCACACACCTCCGCCCTGCCCTTCACGGACAACCGCCGTCGATTCCAAGTCTTGCCGGCAGAATCGACCTTTGCAAGTACTTCAGACCAATTCTTCTCCAGCTGGAGGTCCGGTCCAAACCACACTCCAAGAATGCGGACAGGTCCATCCGTCCAACCGAAGCGGCCCGGAAGAGCGACCCCCTTCCAGGCACCTAACCGCAAGCCGGAAGACTTGTCGCGGTTTATCTTGGCCCCTGTCACCTTCTCGTACCGGTCAAGCGCCTTCTGTACCGCCTCGATATCGTCCCGGGACGAAACGAAAGCAGATACGTCATCGGCGTACGCGGAAACCCTGGCTCGAGCCCCTCCAGGAACGGCGTTTCCGCGTAGGGCCGGACTGCCGGTCTCGTCCTTCAGCCGGCGAAGGAGAGGCTCCAACGCCAAAGCATAAAGGAGAGGCGACAGCGGACAACCCTGACGAACCGACCTAGACAGCACGAACGCGTCCGACAACCTTCCGTTCACCTGTACCACAGCACTGGGGGAGCGATACAGGAGGCTAATCCAGCGGCAGAAGTTTGGTGCGAATCCAGCGGCCTGCAGGACCGTAGCAAGGTAGCGATGGTCGACCCTATCAAATGCCTTGGACTGATCCAAATTGATCAGCGCGGCTTGCTCGTCGTCTTTTACACCCTCTATGATCGTGCGGATCAGATGCAGGTTGCTCTGAATTGTTCGGCCCCTCACAGAACAAGTCTGCTCAGGTCCCAACAGAGACTCGGCAACTGACTGCAAACGCTCCTGCAGGATCTTGGCCATAATCTTTAACTCTGTGTTTAGCAGAGTTATGGGCCTGTAGTCATCTAGTTTCCCCCCACCACCTTTGCCCTTTTTCAACAGAGTGATCACGCCCCTGGTGATCCGATTGGGGATGGACCCCGACCGAAACCAGTTGTTGAACACTGCAGTCAAAATCGGAACAAAGATGTGCGACAGCCTCAAGTACAATTCATAGGGCAAACCATCCAGACCGGGCGACTTGCCTCTGCCGACCTTCTTCAAAACCGCGTAGACTTCGCCCTCCGTGATCTCTCCCTCGCAGCTAGCCGCTTCAGTCGGCGAAAGCCGAGGAAAGTCAGCCAAATAGCTACGAAACTCCTCCTCACGGAGACCAGGCTCCTTGGTAAACCGGCTCTCGAAATGGCGCCGAAACGCCTCGCACATGTCGTCAGTGGCCCGAAGAGTACGCCCCTCCGGGGATTCGACTTCACGAATGTAACGATCGCCACCTCGACGGACCTCTTCCCTGCGCAGATCTGCGCCCAAGTTCACCGCTTCGGAAGACATCTTGCTTAACTTATGTCTAATTACCTGGCCCATGTACCGCTCGCTATTCGAACGATCCAGGGCCTCCTTAGCTAAGGCTATCTCTAGGGGATCCCCCCCAGCCACCGCCCGGGAATAACTAGACTTGAGTGTCTTCACCTTATCAGCTCTATCTAGAGCGAGCCGTTTGCCGAAATCAGTGGTGAAGGACCTAATCCTACACTTAAGGCGTTCCCACCACTTATTCCCGATAACCGCCCCCACTAGCTCCCGCTGCACTAGTCTAATTAGCTGTTCCCGAAAGTCCTCCCTGTCCAGTAAGGACAGATTGAACTTCCAGTAGCCAGCCATTCTAGGCCTACCGTCTAACGCCACCCGGGCACAAACGAGTTTGTGGTCCGAATAGCCTACCCAGTGGAACGTAGGGCAATCTAACAGATCTATGTCGGCTCTTCTAACTAACATTCTGTCAAGGTAGCTGACTACCTTGTCACAAGGCCAATTAAGAGCCCACGTCCACATTTTCCCCCCGGGATGATCGACCCGGTATCTATCGACGAGACCATAATCGACGATCAGATCAACCAGGCTACGATCGCCCCTTCTCCCGCTAGCTCCCCGCCCCCTGTCTAACTTGGGGTCCAGGATGGCATTCCAGTCCCCCATTAAAACTAGGCGCGTTGAATCCACCAGGAACGGCCCCAACCGCCGAAAAAACGAGACCCGCTCCTCCCGGTCGTTGGGCGCATAAACCGCAACGACCCGGAACGAACCACTTTTCACGGCAATATCGGCCACGATCAACCGGCCCTCGGCATCGGTATGCACAAGGTCCACCTTCGCATCAAGAGTACGCCTGACAAGCAAAGAAACTCCTCTGGCAGAACGGTCCCCATATGCTGAATAGACGACAAAGTCATCCTCCAGCACACACGCATCGGAACTGCAAACAAAGTGGGTCTCCTCGATCGCGGCAACATCCACATCCAGGGACAGAAGGTCCCGGAGCAGGCGGGCAGCCTTACCCCGATCCCTTAAGCCCCTCACATTTAAAGTTGCTATCTTAATAGACATCTTCTAAGCCTGCAAAGAAAGAAAAGCAGAAGTGCAATGAACCTATTCACATACAGGACGGAAATCTGCGGGTGAAAGGACCCCGACGGATTGTCCCAGGCTCCCCACGCCTAACTCCGACGTCATCCGTCCTTCTGTGACAATCCCGCCGACGTCCGTGGGGTAGGTTAATTTGATGGCTCTATATAAGGAGGGGTGGAGTAAAACTGGGACCCTCCCAGAGCAAAATTGTCTTAGATTTTTTAAGTTGTGGTTCTCCAGTTCGAACATCCTTATATTCGGGAACGCCGCCCTCGCTTCGTATAGGTGATTCCATACTTCGAGCTGGTTCCCGGTTTCTCTTATGCAAGTTATTACACCTGGAGCTCGGGGGAAATTTTGAGGGTCTTCGATGTTTTTCCCCTCTATAGTCTCCATTTTGTAGAGTCCACCTAGAAGGGCTTTCCTCTGTTTGGGGAGGCCCTTTTTGTATTCCTCTTTATCTATTTTGCAGATCCATTCCGGACCAGCAAAGGTCTTTCTCTTTCTTTTCTTCTTTTCCCTTGATGGATGAGGAGGGGAGGAAGTGGGTGAGAGGGGAAAGGTGGAAACTGAATTACGGGGAGGAGTGGAGGGAGAAGGGTGGGTAGTACTGGAAGGGGAAGAAGAATGACGTCTGGTTCTTGTTGGATCTTGGGTATTTTTGAACGAAGCAGGGACGGAGATTGCCCTGGACTGCTCCATGACCTTCTCCGCCCTACCACGGTCATGATGCCTTTGTGGAGGTTCTTCATCATCTTCCTCCCTTGACCTCTTGAGGGATGTAGCTCTAGGTGGAGGTGTTTGTTCTACCTCCATTTGATCTTGTTCCGGTTGCTGCTGCTCCGACTGTAGGGGTTGTTGCTCTTCTGGCTGCCGGAGCTGTTGCTGTTTGTGTTGATGCAGCTGCTGTTGTTGCTGCTTTTTATCTCCTTTCTGTCTTGGAGCTTCCACCTGTTGCCTCTCTTTCTCGCCTTTTTGTTCCGGGAGGGGCACCTTCTTTGCCCTCTGTTGTGGTGGCGTTTGCTGCTTCCTTGGGGTGTCTTCCTTTTTGGGTGGGGTAGACACATTCTTGGGTTTTTTGCCACCTCCTACCACTTTCCAAGTTCCTTCAGCATCCTTTGGGGTTGCTTCAGTTGTCGGGGATGTTGCCACTACTGCTGCTGCTGTTGTTGTCGTTTTCGATGATGTGGGCTGCTTTGTAGGTGGAGGGCGTTTAGCGGGGCACTCTTTAGCCATGTGGCCAGATATCCCACAGGACCAACAAGAAGGCCTTCTGCCCTCCACCACCACCAACATTCTTCTTTCTCTACACAGAAGAACATTGGGAATCTCCATAAAACTTGATCTGGTTATTGTGACCTGTAGTTCAATATCGCCTGTTGCAATCCCCGATTTCCCGGTTATTGCCTTCACCTCCTCGACACTGCCAAACTTTGAAAAGTATGCACCCATTCTATCGGTGGATACATCCACGGGCACACCATGTACGGTAATCCGTGTCCTCCGTGTGTCCATGTATTCCGTTTGCAGTCGCAGGTTTTTCGTTGTCAATATGTTTCCGGCTATTTGTTTGGCATCCTGCTCTGTAGGAAGAAGAATATCCCACATGGCATTTGATCTTCTTGCCAGCACTTTGGGGGAAATTTGTAAGACCTTTAGGACTTCCTCCATTGTTTCCCTGCTGACTCCGATTAATTTCCGGCTTTTTATGTCGGAAGTCAGCAGGGATACTGTTTTCTTTTTGACTGCCATAAATGCCTCCTCAATTGTAAGGAATTCATTTTCCTTAAACGTATCCTTCAGTTGAACTCTTAACTCCTCATAATATTCGGCGTTTTTTCCCCTGGGTCTATCTTCAGCCCAGACACTTTTTGCCGAGGACACCGGCGGTGTTATGTTGTCATCGCTCATGGTGGCCGAAACGACCACCACGACCGATTGGATGTCTTTTAATTATTATTTTTTAAATGGAATATCATTCCAACACGGAAGCAATGTCCAGTATAAACCAAATAAAATCAGAAAGGAAAAACGGGACAAAAAAAGACAACCAAAAAATAATTCAATAATAAAAGTAATACAAACAAAAACGGTGGGGAGGGTAAAAAGTAAGAAAGGAAATCAACAAAAAAGAAACAAAAAACACAAGTATATCTTAAGAAAACAAACTGAAAAGACAGACAAAGTTTTTAGGAAAACAAAGTAAAATCAAATAAACAACTTATCAGTTAACGTATGCTATCAACCAGTTTGATGTACACAAACTCGTCCAAGGATCAACAAGACTGCAAACAGGAACTGGTGAAATGCTGCTCTCCCCTGAAATTTCGAATGCTGTCCGTACTACACTTTGATCCAGGCCCCCGGGCCGAGTAGCTTAGTATTTATTAATCCAACCACGAGGATTAAATGTGGCACAAGGCCGGTTTAATGTGGGTAGCCCGCGAGCCCGTAGGCTCGGCCAAAAATATGACCTTTGAACCCGCCTGGACGGGTTCAGGTCCTGTCTACCTCCCCGAAGGAAACTTTGCCCTTCGGCAAAGCTTCCTCCGAGTTCCTCCCTGCATTAGGGAGTTCGACAGAAGCCAGCCCGCATGATCACAAAGCACAGATACTACACTTTGATCCTAAAACGGGCTTGGATTTGGACGAAAAAAGGAGCTTATTATATTTGGAGCGATTCATTCAAGAACTCCCCGGCTAGGGGGAGTAGAAAACCGTATATATTAAATTAATACAATTGTTGTTCGGTGTTTGAGGAAGCGCTGCATAATCCGATGCTCACGAGGTACGGTTTGGCATCAATGATATTGAACTAGTCGTCTGGTTTCTCGCATGTTGCTTGACTTAAGTCTGCAAGATCGGGAGTTGTGAAGGTCAAGGCCGTCTTTCTAAGGAGCGGCTAATGGCGACCGCGACACTTATCATGCTTTTGTGTGTGGTCGTTTTCACATCTGGAATCTATAATTTTTATCTCATTGCCAACCCTTTTAGTCAACAAGTGGCAATAAGGAAAAAATCCCTTGATTTTGGGAAGTTTTATCGCGTTTCGGCACACGGAAAAATTGTCATTATTTTATCTATTTTCTGCTGGAAACCCGTCTGCTTCTAAATGTTAATACTTATCAATTGACCGAACTCCCAGCCAGGAGTCTGTTCTTCTTCGCTCACAATGGTCGTAAAAATATTATCTAATTTTTCTGAGAAGTCCTTGGACCTCCAGGATAGCCCATCACCTAATCTCAATTCTTAATTGAAACCAGATGATATCTTTGTTTTCTTCTGCGGACGAGAAATTTAATTACCTTCTAGTTTCTTTTTTCAATAAATAAATATCCCTTTCATTTTTCTTCGTCTGATCATCGGTATATCTTTCAGTCTATCAGAATTTAGTGTTTTTCAGTCTTCTATTTTTTCTCAATTAAAAACAAATATCCCTTTCATTTTCCTTCGTCTGTTCATTGGTATATATTTCCGTCAATCGGAATTTAGTATTTTTCAATTTATTAGCGCCTTCTCATCATTTACCAGCGCTAATTAGTGTTACATAAGTGCCTACACTTTATTAAATAAAAAAATCAGTTACTTCTGGAAATCTTGATAAATGATTTATGCATTCATTTTGACTAAATGATATATTTTATTCTTTAACAGAAAGAACTCCATTGGACAATCTGCCTAATGAATCATAATAAAACTTATCTGAATTCTGATGATTAAATCACGCAACACAATCAGACCAGGACGAGAACAATGCAAGGTTGTTAAAGACACTGAAACAAGGAATATAATATTTATGCTTGGAACGACACCAGAAAGAGCAATAAAAATGCAGAAGTACGTCTACCTCGATTTACAGATTATGCAAATGCGTTTGTCACAAGGAACTGTTGGAATTGCTTAGTAACGTTGACATATTTGGAAAGGATTTTAGAACACTCAAGTAGCTATGCTGGCAGCAAACTGCCTGTATACCAATAGAAAATGAGACAGACATACAAAAATAAAAAGGAGTATAAGACAAGGGTGTGTCTTCTCACCGGACTTATTCAACCTATATATGTGCAGAAGTGAAATGAAACAATTGCCCACAGCAAAAAATGCTTATCTGTAAGGGGGATAACCCTTGAAATGCAAGACCTTTTAATGATTATGTCACTTATGAAATACCATATGTAAAAAAAAAAAACATTTTGTGACAGTATTTTTAAGTGTCACTGGCAGTTGTCGAAAGGAATGTGACATAGGATTGAAAAGGTTTCATGTGAAAACCTTGGATAAAATTGGTGCATTGAAAGGGTTGCATGTTGAAGTCATTCAGATGAAAAGGTTATGATATGAGGTCAGGAAAATAATTATGAAGCATGATTTTCTTGACACCAAAATATAAAACAATGAGATTTTGAATCTTTTAAAATTCTGTGTTGAATTATATTGGTTGAGTGATGTGGTAAAAACTTATTTTTAGGCATTTTAAAAAAAGCAGTAGTGATTTTTCCCCTCTTTTGTCACTTGTATGAAGGGGTAATGATCATTGAAGTACTTGATTATATTATGAGGGTTAGATATCGACTGTACCTTTACTGTTCATTAATTGTTGGATAGATTCAAACTCAATGTCACTGGTAAAATTGATACTAGTCATGGACCATCCAGTTGCTGGGTAAAAATTTGGTGTCGACAGGTAGTTTGGGACAGCAGAGTTGATTGTTGCTCATTGTGTCAAGATGATGTAATGTTAGACTGTAAAGTTGCCATGATATGAGGTGTTTTAAGACACAAGAAAGGAAATGCAGGTGAATGGCTATTAGGAGATCCATCCAGTGGGATGTGGACATATTGGTTTTGAAGAATTAGTAATCACGGAAGATTATGGGACTATATCATATGAGATATATTTTAGTAATTCTGGCTTATTACTAATGAAGTAGATTGTTTGGTTCTGGTGAATGAGCCATGAATTTTAAAGTGACAGAGGGTCATGGAGATGATTTACAGTGCACATTGAAGGGAAGATTATGTATTATTGATAAATGCAATTAAAAGTTTATCAAGTTATATAATTAGATAGTTTTTTGTTTTACAATTTGGGTCAGATTTTAGAGAATTTGGTAAATGCTTGAAAAAAATGATAATTTATTCTTCAAGGAGTCCTGCTTTTAACTAATAAAAAACATTTCTAAATTCTAGAAAATTTCATGAAATTAAGTGGAGGTGTTAACAGATGTAAAAAAAATATTTAACCAAGATTTTCTAAAAATAATTTCAAACATAAATTCATTCATTTGTGTTTAAGTCCTGAAAGTTTCATTAAAATCTGACTATTATTTGAATTTTGCAAGACTTTCCAAATTAATGTTCTTTTACCAGAAAACAGGTGTGAAAATGTCCGTTACCAGCACTATTACATTGTTCAATAAAAAAAAAAGAAAAAAAAAAACTTTTTAACCCAAATTTCAAACATGTTAAAATAATATTTTTTTAAAATAATTAAAAAATACTTTGGTCTTTCTTCCTAATAATAACAAATATTTTCATGTTAAACTTTCTTTATATTAAGTTTGGGGACCTTTTTTCATCACGCTATTTTTTAGCAAAAAAGTGGAGGTACCTATCTAATGTTGAAGTAACTGAAAATTAATCTGTTTATAGTGAATGAAAATATAGCATTTCAAAACTGCTATTTTAGAAATAAACTCAAAGTACTGTGAGAATCCTTCAAAGTACATTCATGGTAGAAGCAAAGGAATTGTATGACTGCATATGTCAGATATTCTTCTGCTAAACAATTAGTACCTGTTAATTTTTTCAACAAGAAAAGCTTCATTAGTTTTAAGAATGAACTGCCTACAGAAGAAATAATACTGACCACTGAAGCATATTCCATGATTGACAAAGAAAAGTTTGAAACTGAACTAAAAGTAGTCTATTGCAGATCTGATATGCATGAATATTGCAAAATAATTGAGATGCTTAAATTTATCTTGGAAAATAATCTAGATGGTGTTCTTAGTGAAATTATGAAACTGATAAAAATTCTCTTGACAATTCCCATGACTAGATCAGAGCCAGAACACTGCTTTTCAACACTGAAAAAAATAAAAACTTTTTTAAAGAGTGCTATGAATTCTGAAAGACATAAATTCACTTGCAGTTCTTCCAATGGAGAAGAATTTAACCAAAAGTCATCCAGGGATCAAGAAGAAAATTATTTACCTTTTCACACAAAGCAGAACAAGAATAGGTTTCATTTTTTTTATAAGTAAAAAATTATTTTTTTTAGGGTTTTATTATGTAATTAAAAACACATAAAAATAAAATGAATTTTATTTTTATGTTTTTTTCATTTTACAAAATATTAAAACAATGGCTAAAATTTTTTGAAGCAGCACCCCAACTAATTTTAGTCACAACCTACTACTGCTCTATGATCAATCATAATTGACTGGTAAGTCATCAACTCTGGTAAATCATTAAGTGTTTCAAAAGAAACTGGGTAGGTTTTCATTGAAATGTCACCTTTTCCAACAGAAAGTAAAACTTCACCTTCTTTAGATGATTTACTTAATGTTATACTCACCTGTAATTAGATTTTTTTCTGATTCACTCTACATGCCAGCCATATGTGAATGCTTAGAAATCAAAATAAAATAGTTTTCTGTGCGGGATGTCTGAGCATCACATAAAGTCCACAAAACACATCCCCACAATAAAAAAACAATAGCCAATCATAAACGTTCCTGCCAGAAAAAGATGACAACAGGGACCACCAGATTATATTAAAAGAAAGCCCCTCATAAACGACTGACAGAGTTGTGGGCAGAGAGTCCACCTGTTGGCACGCAGGCATGCTCCACCTCCCTTGTCGTTACTACTGTGACCCAGTCTCATCAATACCACATTCAATCAGAAATCAACAAAGACATTCCACTTGATCAACCTTTACTATCCACCCCGGGCAAACCCACATCATCACCATCATTACCAGTTTTGTTGAATACCATCCTACTAAAATATAATAGGTACATCCGCTCGATCAGAACCCAACAGAGACCTTCCATTCGACCAATAATCATTGATTTTATAGGATGCTTCTAAAATCTGAGAATATTTTTGTCTTCAAATTTTGGAGTATTTTCTAAGTCAAATTATTTTTCATTTTCAGGTGAAACAAGTTTTCATATCTTCACAAATATTTCCAGTTCTACAGAGTTCACACTAAAAATTTGAATATCAAATTTATCTCCAACATTGTTTTTTATTTATGACAAAAATGTATTAATGATAAAATTTACTTTAATACAAATTTGAATTATTTACTATCAGGAATTGATGTCTGACTATTTTATTTTTATTTTAATACATATCCTATAAAACATCAAGTCTCAAGATGGGAACATCAAAATCGCTTCTACATCAAGGAAACGTCTTTGGCTGGTGTGATTGTTCTAGTTTTTGCTGTTATCATGAATTTTGTGTTGAAAATTCTACCAATTCTTTGGAAACCATTCAGAGAAGTATTTTCACCTTTCTTCATTTTATTTTTATGTTGTTACCTTTCTGAAGACCTTATACAACATTCTAATTTGTATTGTATAAAGGTATATTTCATTTACATTGATTCTTTTTACATACATGTTATTGGCCATCATTTGGCACACAATGCACTTAATTTGTGCAATTCATTCCTTTTTGTATTTTAATAAATTTATCATCTGTTTTTACACTTGGTTAGTGTTGTCTGTTGTGTGCCCTTATAAATTCAATATTACCTCAAACATTTGTTTGAACTTTTCTTTTTTTGTAGTTTTTTTTTTAACCACAAATTTTTTTGTAATTAAATGTCAACCAATTCGGTAGAAAATAAACAAAACTTATTTTTGGTTTTGTTTACATTTTTATTATACATCAAATAGATTTTTATATGAAAAGTGACATAATGAAAATAATTATTTAAAAAGTGTCATGAATTAATGTTAAGATAGCATAAAATAATATGAAAATATGCAATAAATGATGAATAAAAATAAGGTTGTTTATTATTTACTGAATTGGTCAACATTTAAACACAACTAACATAAATTCTGTTGATTTTATGATCATAGTTCTTATTTGAATATTAATCAGCATTCAAAGAGCTTTCTAAAGGTATACAACTTGACCATATTGGGAGATCTAAAAATGTTAGCAAAATCTGCCATTCAGAATTTGGCTCAAGTCAGCAAGACCCTTGTAACTCAGGCCACAGTTAGAATCTCACCATAATATTTTGTACATATCTTGCCATAAAGCAGACAAATTTATCAAATTTAAAAATACACTTTTTGAGAAATTAAAGGTCAAATGTTAAGGTCAAATTTTGAGGTTACGGTCAATTTATTTTATTTAAACTTTAAGCAAGAAAAAATAAGTAGATCATCTTTTAGATACATCCAGATACTTTAAAATTGTATATAATTTAACTTTGTGGTTGAAAAGAAAACTGAGATAGTGATATTTAAACTTTGTGACTATTTTCCAAAGTTCACCTTTTTGGCAAGGGTCATATCTCTGGAACACTTTGACCTAGAGATGTAAAATAGGGTACCATTCAATTTCTATCATGAAGGTTTACAAGTAAGCCAAATTTTTAAAAAAATCAGTGTCGGTGATGGCCAGACCCTTGCTGATTTGACAAGGAATGCTTTTTTTGAAATGCAAAGAACCAATTGCCACACAGCTGCTGATTTTGATTCCATCTAAGCTGTAGCCTGGCTGAGCTTGAACATGTTCAAAGCTGATTGATAGTGAAGTGTGAGGTATTTGACACACAAAAAAATACATTAAATACTTTTCTTTTTAAAAAAATGTTCTTGTATTCCATCAATAAAAGATTTTTCTATTAAATGAAGATGTGTTTTAAGAAATGAAGTATAGTTTAATATAGGTACCGCTAAAAAGGAGCATACCATGATGACAAAAGGCCCCAAACTCAATAAGCTTTTCTAATTAAATAATGTCAGTTTTATTGCATTTTTTATTTTACGATTCAAAACAAACTTTCAGTAAATGGTATTTCTCTTTGTCAAAAACTAATTAACAATTTAAATTCTTCAAGGAGTTTTGTGTTAACTAATATAAATATGAAGAGGGTGGAATTTTAATTTCTTGAAATTTTATAAAATTAAGTAACAGATTAAAAAAAGATTTTACCAAGATTTTCTAAAAAATATTTTTAAAAATATTTTGTTTATTTGAGAATAAGTCCTGGCAATTTCATTAAAATCTGACAATTTTTTGATTTTTGCAAGATTTTTTTTTTTAAATGTGCTTTTTACTGCAAAAAAGATGCTATATTTTCTATCTTTGGCTCACTGCTGAAAAAAATTTTAACTAAAATTTCTAATCTGCTAGGAAAAGGATTAAAAAATTTAATAAAATAATCAAAAAATACTTTGGTCTTTTCTCTTAAACATTTTGTCAATAAAATTTTATTTATCAAGTTTGGGACCTTATTCATCACGCCATGCTCTTTTTTAGAAAATGTTTGGAGGTACCTAAGATTAATTATACTTTAAATTAGGGACCACACAAACAAACATGATATCTAAAGTTTAAATTGAATTTTTAAAAATGAAAAATCTTTCTTGAAGCTTTTATTTTAGTTTTAATTTCATGCTAATAGATTTAATTTAACATTTCCAATAAGTAAAATACTTTCCTGTATTTCTAATTTAAATTGACTGGAGTTTTGGGGGTTTTTTGCTAAAATAGTGGATTTGTGCTTTTTTTTTTAGTCATCTATCATCACAATATAATTTGGGTAATTTGAAGTTTAATCCCTGCACACGAAGTGTAATTAAAATCTTCATTAAACTGCAAATTACCCTATAATTCTTCATAAAAAAATTGGGAGTTAACTAGCTATTTTAATAATAAAAAAAAACTCCTACCAGTCAATTTAAATTAGTTTTAAGCTATTAGCTTGAAATCTCTCTATATAAAACAGAGGATGTGTATCTGTCTGTCTGTCTGTGTTATACCTTTTCACTCGAGATCCATCCAACCGATGTTGACCAAACTTGGCTCATGCATTGTACAATGTAAGAGATAGGTTCTTATCGTAAAAAATCGATAATTTTTAAAAATCAATAATCGATAAATCGAATCAAATATCGATAACTTCAACTCTTTTCTTCGGATTTCGTTCAAACTCTGTATGTAGGTTACTTACATCATGACGAGCTCAACGATACTTCCTTTTTATTTCTGTGCCACTGAGTTTGGCGAAAAACGAAAAATCGATTTCAACACAAATCGATTTCAACAGATTTTAAACTAAAAGCTCCCTCAATTTTCAAGCAATATAATACAAACTTTACTAAATTATAGCCAAAAATAAGTTGATTGTTTAATAGTCTTTTAACTTAATAATTGGGTCCACCCATATAGTAAAAACCCGCGTAAATGGCCAAAAATGTGATTTTTACTGGTTTCTTATTTTTCGTTGATCTTTCAACCAATTCAAACTTAACAATTGCCTTATAAATGTATCCTCATTTTCATCTCTGGTAGCACACTGACAAATTTAATTTAAAAACACCAATGTGGGTCTGAAGTGGGTCTTCATGTTGCCTGTTTTACCCCTTCATGTCCTCGGCTAACTTCAATTGAATAAATACAGACTACTTCTGTTATATCAGTAACTGCATTAATTCAAAATGTTTTTAAAATGAAAGTACTTTAAAGTAATTGAAGAAGATAGACTCACTTCTCAGGGATGGAAAGTTCTTACGGGCGTCTTCCTTCCCGATGGCGCCCTCCTCGTCCGATTCGCGACACATTCGGTCAAAGAATGCGATGCGAAGCATATATTGACGAATCTCAATGCTAGGCACTGATTTCTTCATCAACCTCGGCTCTGCACGACACAAGATTTCTTCATCAACCTCGGCTCTGCACGACACAATAACCGAAACGTCATCAACATAAGCAGAATACCTGGTCGAGGTGATAGCACCAGGTAGGGAAATTCCGCGTAGGACTGGATTCGTCTTTAACTTGCGAAGGAAAGCTTCCAACGCAAGAACGTAAAGCAAAGGCGAAAGCGGACAACTTTGACGAATGGAGCGTTCGTACCCCATTCACCTCCACCAGCGCACCGGGAGTCGGATCCAGATGCGTAAGTACGACTCGAAACCGGGCGCCAAAAGGACAGCCTCCAGGAATCGATGGTCAACCGTATCGCAGGCCTTGAACTAGGAACACCAGTCCTCACAACAGTTACAATCCTCTTCGCATTCGAAAAGTTATTAGGATTTTCAACATCTAGAGAGTCGCCCTTGGAGCTGCTAGAGGGAGTGGGAGCTGTTTGTGCCTTTGCCTGTTTTAGTTGTTGTGGAAGGAGGTCCCACTGCCTGGAGATTCCCTTTTGCCCTACCAACGACCTGCCATTTCCCCGTCTCCCTTCTCCACAACCGCAACTATCTCCTCAAAGATGAAAAGGAAACTTGAAGCGACAGTGATTTGGCTCTACAGAAAGATGCTGAGGTTACCATGGGCCAAACATGTGAGCAACAATGAGGTTTTGTAGGAAATGGAAAAAGAGGAAACTAATACTTAGCGCCAGAAAAAGACAGTTAAGGGGGTGGGGCCACATGTTGAAAGTGGACTCGAAAAATTTGATCCTCACAGAACAGATAAATGGTAAGAGGAGCAACAGCGCATAACAGACTTTGGGGAAGAAGAAGGGGAGATGATTTATTGGGGGGGGGGCTGTGAAAAGGAAGTATTAGGTTGGTGCAAAAATAATGTCGTTTTTTGACGATTTTTTTGATTATCGTTCACCCATTTATCCAACTTTTTTGACTTCCCTATTTGCTTTAAATGGCGAACGACTGTTGAGTGGTCGACCTCAAGTTCAACAGCAACTTCTCGTGTGGTTTTGCGAGGATTGGCTTCAATTAAGGCTTTCAAATGTTCGTTATCAACCGCAGTCGGCCGGCCGCGACCGTCTTCATCTTCGAGGCTCTCGTCACCATTGCGAAATTTCTTGAACCACCGTTGTGCCACACGTTTGTTAGTGGTTCCTGGGCCAAACGCATCATTGATATCACGAGCTGTCTCGGCAACTTTTCGGCCTAGTTTGAACTGGAACAAGAAAATCGTGCGGATTTGAATTTTGTCCATGCTGTCGAAAAGCCTGCAAAAAAATGAATGAAGAGATTGTGAACGGTAACGAATAACACGATTCGATAGAGCGAAAAGCGCGCTTCAAAATGATATATAACATGGCTATATATATCAATGAATTAATTCAGAAATCATATATAAAAGTAACATATGTGAGAAAACGACATTATTTTTGCACCAACCTAATATTTTATTTCATCGTTTCTCAATTGTTTAATGATGATGATAATGATGATGCGACCACGATGACATTTTTTTTCTCTCTTCATTTTTAATCAGATGATGACGTTACGAGTTCATTTTTCTTTTCTCTTTCTTGCCTTATTCCTCACCTCCCTCCGGACCAGACGGTAATTCCAAGTAGGTTTTGTTTTTATGGCCACTCCCCAGATATTGCAAAAAGAGATGGAGGCTGTGAACATAGAATTTTTTTAAAGTTATACTTTTATTTACTATAGATTTGAAAATAAATCCAAGAGAAAAGAAATTTTAAAAATATATACTTGTATAGCGTTAAGCAGAATAAAAAAATAAAAACAAACGGTAATCCGATTTGAGAATAAAATTTATGATCATTCGTTTTTACTTTTTAATTCTGAGAATTTCGAATGTATTCTAATACATTTCATTTTAAAATATCTTCGTAAACACAAATCATCCAATGATATTTTTTTTTTTACAAAAAACTGGCTTCAGTGATAATGAGTCTGGATAGAAATTTATTTTGTCCCGAATCACTATAGTTTTTTTAGTTTTAGCCGGACACACACACACACACAACTGTCCTTTATGTATAGATGACAGTTCGATGAGTGATTCAAATCGTGCTAATGTTTTAAAAATGCTTAAAATGATTATTTATATACGGAAATTAATTTTAATTTTGATTCGGATTAGAATTAAGTTATTATCTTTCAAATTGAATAAAAAGTTTAAGTTCAAAGAAGCCATTTAAATTATTTCAAATGCGTTTTTTCGATTTTTTTAGAAAGTTCATGGCAGTAACTAATTCTATAAGAAGCAAACAAATAATTAAAATATTAATTAGTAAAGATTTATTAAGTCTTAATTTTTGGAAGTTGAGTACATTTAATCGGAATAAAAATCCGTTGTAACATTAAATTATATTTCAAATGAAAGCTAAAAATATTCAAGAGTAATTTCATAATTGCAGAACAGAAAAAATGAAACTCGTTTTTGTCAGTGAAATCCAGAGAACAAAGAAAATTGAAACTCATGTAGCGGGGGTTATATCTTTGAGTAAATAATTAATAACATTTATATATACAAAAATACACGTAAATTGGAGAAAGCGCAAGACGTAGAAACAACAAAACGAATATTATTTATTATTTGCTTGTTATGTGGTGTTGAAGACACGAGAGATAATAATACTGAGTAAAATTATGAGTTTGGTGTTAAAAGTAGATCAAATATAGATCGGAATCCAACAGAATGATAAGAAAGAATAAGTAAAAGATTCTATACATTCTTTCCCGTGTGTTTTTTTTTTATATAGTTGTGTGTAGTGTGTCCAGATAATTTTGTTGGAAAAATACAAGATGTATCTGAGGTTTTCTTACCTCGAATTGCTAAAAATGTTACTATCATGTCCTGCAAAGGAAAAGGAGACGAAATTTTCGTTGACGCACGTGTTAACGATCAATTCATGTGAAATACTTGTCGGATAATATCAAGTGTTTGTGTATATAGAGGAGAAAATTGGGGTCGATTCTCATTGGTTTAGAATGAGTGAATTAATGATAATTATAATTGTTTTAATTATTTTATTATAATTATTTTTGACACTATAATTAATTTTATTTATTTTTTATGGACATGACCAAGGATTTATATGAAAATAACAACACCAGCTGAATTCTATACATTTAATTCATTATTTAAACACTTATTTGATAATGTTATAAAAATATTAGGTGCGTCCAAGGAAGAAAAAAAGCGATATCTAAAAAGGTTGAAATTAATTTTAAAAAAGGAAAATTCTTTCTTGAAGTTTTATTTTAGTTTTAATTCCAAACTAATAGATTAAATTTGATATTTGCGATAAGTAAAATATTTTGCTGCATTTCAAACTGAATTTAAATTGATTGAAATCATTTTTTCTGATTGTTAGTAAAAATCGATAAATTATTTTTTAATAATGAGTAGGTGTTTTTGTGAAGAATTTACAGATCTATCAACAACATGACTTTTGGGGAATTTAAGTAAGGAGTGCATGACGGTAAAAAATTACTTGATGAATACAATGTGAAGGCTTTTTTTGCTTAATTAATTTTTCAACTACTCAGTATTATTAAAAATTTAAGAAAATATTCTAAACTATCAAATATTTTGTTGGATTTTAGGAATTTGGGCTTTATGGCCTTACTTATGAAAATGCTTGCAAAAGAAATTTTAGAAAATTACCAATAAATTTTAAATTTACTAAATTTACCACTCATTGATTTTAGATCAATATTTTAAAGACCAATCCACACACACACACACACACACACATATATATATATATATATAATTTACTATAAATCATTTTCTGTTTTATTTAATTTATTTTGTTTTACTCAAGTTCACTCAGTAAAAGCTTTAAGAGCGACTCAATTCAGAGGAATACTGAATGAGGTTTGTGGTATGAATTTAAGATGATGAAGTTGGGATGAAGAAGAGACATAAACATTTTCAGTATTACGAGGAATTATACTTTACTGAAAGCATTTATAATATAATCGTGTCAATAGAGGCTGAATTAATATTATTAAATTCGAAATGTTTTCTTGTTTCAATATCGAACAAAAGAAGGAAATTTAAACCGACCCATGTTTATATAGAAGAGCATTCATTTTTTATTGATTTCATCATAGCAAAAATGCCTGGGAATTATTGGGTCGTAACGACCGGTCGCTTTCAATTTCTACCCTCTTCCCCCACTTGATTAACAATTGCATGCAATCTATATTTGCTTGAGAGTCTGAACTGAAATTAGGACAGAGTGAGAAAGATCAGAAAGAGACAACATTTTTTTTTTTAAAAGAAAGTAAACAATACGCTTGACTTCCCCACATTAACTCTAACACTGTGTCGCATCTGGTGTACATTGTGGAATTATGTGAGTTATTTTTTCACATCTCAGTGCACAATATCTACCGGAAGATACCCCAGCAGCAAGGTGCACAAAATGTCTGAATGATTATTTTATTAGAAATTTGGACAAGTTCCACTGTAGATTTTACTGTTCTGTAAAATATATACCCAATACTTATATCAAATATATTACTTAAATGACTCTATAAAATGCTGGAAGGTGGAATAAACATTCGGGAAATGAATGACACATATGAATGAACTGAAAGTTGGTGCATCTACGCTAATAAAAATAACAGTGAACAATACACATTTCGATTTGTTGGCAAAGACGACACAAAATGGCCTCCAACAAATTATGAGATTTTTTTACTCCCCCAACTCACAAACACCACGTTTATTGTCTGTTAGAACTTTAATAGATTAGCTATTCAAAACAATATATCTGTCCACCAAATGAATGTAAAACCACATACTTAAATGCCCCCATTGACTGTGAGGTGTATTTATAAATATAATTGACTATAACAATGTTATTTTATTTTTGTAAACTAATTATTATTCTGTATATATTTATTTGCTTTTAATCAAGATTTTTATTTTTAAAATGGAACAATCATTACATTTAAAAAGTTAATTGTGGAAAACATTGTTACGTGAAATGTTGATTATAACGCATTAATTCAAATATATTTACTATTTTTGGTATCAAGTAAAGAATTTTGGAGAGGGAATGTTTTTATTATGATTTTTAAAGAAAAATATATACCTCTCAAAATTTGTCTATATTTCTGAGATTAGGTATTATGTACACTATTTACATTATTCGGACTATTGTCCCCAACTTTGTCGCCATGTTTATTACAACGTTTCGGCCGTTGTACGCTCTGGCCTTCTTCAAGGACACACGGCAGAGTGAATAAAGGCGTTAGTTAAATACAGTGACAGGAGCCAAAGAGTGTGAGTTCAATACTCAGTTAATGCAGTGGTGAACTTGGAGAGGGGAATTAACAGGAGATAACTGATAACTGACATCCATTAAACATGGCACGTAGAACTAGAACAGTCTAACCCAGTGAACGGAATAAAGGGTTCAGTTCGATATTACAACCACCTGAAGAAGACCGGAGCGTACAACAGCCGAAACGTTGTAATAAATATGGTGACAAAGGTGAGGACAATAGTCCGAATAGTGTAAATAGTCTCCCAAAATTTGCTGACATACATGCTGAAAAAAATGCCCAAACCATAACAACTGAATTATTTAAATGTCAAAAAGGAAAACATAAAAATTAAGTAATTATGAAACGTGTGTGTGTGTATGTGCGTATGAAATAAATGTGTGTGCTTGTGTGTATGTGCGATAGTTTGATCACTTAGGGGAAAGGTATCCCCACAGGTGTCAATGAGTACAGTGCTACTGTTACTTCTACTGCATGCTATACATAAAGAAGAGAAATATGAAAAAGTCAGGAAATGTCCTGCTTTTATAGTGATTTAATAGCGTCATCTAAACAACGTTTTGGCAAACGTGGCATGCAAAACTCTGTCAGGATTCAACCTTAACTCCTGACTAGAATTTAGCCAAAACAGAGATCACTTCAACTTGCTGATACGAAAAAAATCATTCCAACTTTACTTAAAGACATAAACATTATCAAATTCCTGACATTTATTATAAAATCTTAAAACTATATTTTTAAAACATTCATTTCTCGCTCCAGTATGTTGACAGACATTGACACAAATTCATGCTAACAGCTCAAGATTGAATTGATATTTTTTAATAAAACAATCATTACTTTGAAAAAGTTATTTCCTGAACGCGTGTCTCATGAAATTTTGATTATAAAGAATGTAAGAAACTCTCGAATATATTTAATATTTTCTGGTTTGAAGTACTAATTTTTTTAAATTTATGATTTTTGAAGAAATAAAATTTTCACTATGAAATTGTGGTCAAATTTTGGCAGAGATTTGGCCAATGTGACTTTTCAGCACTACAGGATCCAGGGATTGAACTGGCTGAGCTGTTATCCTAGCCGTGTGTCTTTTACATTTATAACAAACAATATACCAGCATGTCTGGCCAAATAACAAAGTGTATAATATAAAAAAATTTACCTAAAAAGTGTGACATTAATTCATTCGTTTTATTCATCACCCCAATAAAGTTGAAAAGAATGGCTTTAATTAACAGGAAAACAGAATGCAAATATAAATTTTCGGAAAAATAAAAAAAACAAAGAAAAAATATTCAAATTGCTATACAATATTGATTTGTTATATTGTCTGTACCGAAATTATTTTTAAGCAAGAGACAAATTTTCTTCTTTTACATCAGTTATTGTCATTTTTTCTTATTTTGAATGATTGACTTTGGAAACTATGTTATATTTTCACGATCTTTAAATTTAATTTACAATTTATTTGAAAATTAATTGTTTTATTGATTAAATTAAGAAAATATTCTCGAGTGTGAGAAAGAAATATAAAATCCAGCAATAACAAATTTAAATAAAAAACCTGCTATAATGAAGTCAGGTGGTTCGTTAAAGATTGGCTTCAATATGATTTCTATGTAAAACTGTTTTATATACGTAGCTCAAATTCATGTTGCAAAATAATAAATACAAAAATGAAGCCAGACAGATTATAAAATAAGATACAGATATAAAAATTGGTTTTCAATACATAAGAAAAGAGGCCCAAATATGATGGTTTGAAAACCCGCCATAATAAAGTTTTGATCAGGTGTGGTTTAACACTTTCTGATTTTTTTAACCAACAGGGAGAGTAAGTTACAAGCCCATAGTATCAAATTTCAAAGCTGATTTGCAACTATTTATGAAGGCTTGATTGACAGATAAATAGAAGAACATTAACATTCACAAGTGAGATGTCAACTGGTTCTGTGAACTGGACTAAGAAAAAAATGAGTTGATATAAATGAAGAGAAGAAAAAGACAAATTTGGAAAGGATTAAATTCTACAGATTTAGAGAGATTATATAATTATTCTTCTATACATGTTTATGAAGGTTCGTCACACAATTTAACATAATAACTGATTTGACACTTTTTCACAAAGTATGAAATTTATTATGATCTGAACTATTGTCTAAACAAACGAGAAAGCCAAAGAAACTTGTCAATTTCAACTGCATTTGACAGTCGAAGTAAGCAAACATTTTGTTGATAATAATTCTAATTCTTTTTATGAGTCTGTTGCGGTAGGTGCATGTTGAAATCATGTCCGCAGTTACTGTTCCAAGTTAGGTTAAAAACAGTGGCAACAATATTTTGCACACGTATATGATATATGCAAGGAAACGGAATATATATATATATATATATATATATATATATATATATATATATATATATATATATATATATATATATAATTGAGTATGAAGTGATAGAAATTATGTGAGCGATATACATATGTTTGCGTACGTTCATTAAGGGGAAAGATATCCCTATGCTTGGGAAGAAGGTCTCATGGATGTCATTGCTACTGCATGCTGGGAAGAAAGAGAGAGAAGAGAACTGAGACAGGAAATGAAATACCAAAATAAAATACATTATTTTCTTTCAGATTTCAGAGAAAAAAATCACTGAACAGTGAATATTTATTTAAAGAACATTATTTTAAGTTTTTCAGTGCAATTTTGAAATTCATCCTGTTGCCGTTCATAACAAAAGTCATTTTTATTAAAGGTATATTTGAATATTCAAAAAATGTAATGTTTAATGTCATTTTCAAATGTGTACTTTTTTGTAAAATAATTTTTTATTTTCCCTATATGCTAACATTTTCATATCTCCCAATACGGTCAAGTTGTATATCTTTAGAAAGTTCTTTAAATGCGGATTAATATTCACATAAGAACTATGATCATAAAACCTGGTAGATTTGCATTTGTCCTCTACTGACAATTATCTTTTGAGCTACAACTACGGGAGGGTTAGATAACAGGTTTGTTATTTGTTAGTTCCTTACAATTTGGTTATTGTGTGAGTTAATAATTTTATAAATGTTGTTGGTACAAGAGTAGCTAATCTTAATTGTTTTCCTATCGAAAATCTTGCTTTGAGGGTTATTTTTTTGAAAATGCTTATTTATTAACTTTAGAAAATATTGTCCGATGTTAATATTTGACAGTTTGCAAAAGTGGGGGTTGAACCATGTCTTTCTTTTTCTGTATCCACGTTTCATTTCAAATATCTCGGTGTTACTTATGCAGGTTAGATAAGATAATTTATTTTTAAAAGCACTTTTTGGAGAGCATTTCATACAATTTTTTATTTTCATTAAAGACTTTTAAGTTAGATGATAATCGACTAATCCTAGTGCTAACGGTGGTAAAGATCTGTTTCACAATGATCTTGGGGTTGTTAGAATTAACACTAATATAGGTGCTGGTTTCATTGTGTTTATGGTAGAGGTTAAACGTTTTACTATTGAGGAATATCTAGATAATCAACTATTTTAAGGTTAGAGGAAATCTCAATCCTAAATCCTAGTAATTTAAAAGCCCTAATTGATGATTTACTCCTTCCACAGACACCCAGTCTCATCTAAACCGCCATCTTGTCAAAGGAAACTACAACAACAACCAACAAAGAGAAGATCACTCCAAACAGACTTCCTTTTATCTATAGACAAGAGGAGACAACTCAATAGTCTTAACTCAGATTAACATTGCTGGTGTCTTGTGAAAACTAGAGTTCCTAAAAAAACAAAAAACAAAACAAAAACAACAAAAGCAATACAAATCTTCCTTGCAACAAGTCTCTCAGAATTTCAGAAGAGGCTCCCATCTTCGTCAGACAATCTGCAACCTGTTATCGGCCCCTGATCCATTCAGTTTGAATTTCCTTCTTCACCATCATTTCTTTCAATCTGGCCACATCAACTCTCAGATGCCGGTCACTCACAAGATTTGATGAATTTAAAGTCTCTACCAGAACTACAAAGAACTTAGGCAATCTAGGTAGTCTGAATATCTCCTGAAGCATGGCAGCTATCAATATACCAGCATCAACTGATTCACCAAGCGCAAGAGTTTCGGAGGCTAATGGACTTTTTGTTATACGGTCAAGTTCTTTTAATGACCAGCATATAGGAGCCATTCTGTTCATCTTGCCACAAACAAAGATGATAAAATCACCTTGTGAAGATACATCCTCCAAACTAGCATAGGTGGCATCTGAATAACAAACAATATTCAGATCCGAAGGTTTCCCCAGCTAGGGAAAAGATATGGAACCTGTCCTTGATTTTAACTTTATTAGTGACTTGTTTGCCTCGAAGAGCAACCCCACCTTTGGAGATTTTCCAATATTACTCATTCTACACACATCAAACGATACATCTGGTCGAGTTTGGGTGGATACCCACATCATTTGGCCTGCCAATCTCTTTAGCTCTGTCTTCTCATCTTGACTCAATTCATCATTTTTCCTTAATGATCTTCCTTTCTTTATGTCTATTGGGGATATAGCTGAAGCATATAGATTTTATCTATTATAATCCCATTTTTTGTTTGCCTAACATGCAATCCCAAAAATTTAAATGTTCCACTTTCATGCTTTCCAATTTTAAATATCTTTTTCAATTCTCCGATCACATTTTTCTGAAATAGATCATTTCAACAGAATATGAAATCATCTACATGTATTGCCAGAATGCCTATCAAGTCACCAGTGGCATTGTGCCAAAGAAACAGTGCATTGTCGTATGCACTCACCATTCCCTTCAAACGAGTTAACTCATGATTAATTCGATTGTACCATGAACGAGGTGCATCATTTAAACCATAAATGCACCTTTTCAGCTTCCACACCTGTGATTCTGGACACACATCAGATGGTGGTCTAAGGAATACTTCTTTCCAACATATTAACTTACGGAAATGCTGAGGTAAAATCAAGAGTCTCCACCTGCCACATCATAATGGAGGCCGTTAACAATACGAGATGCATGGCCTCACGGCTGCATGTTGGAGAATCTGTTTTTAAGTTATGAGAATCTTCTTCATAACCACGTGCAACAAGACGAGCTTTCATTATCTTTTTGTCATTCATAAATTTTTCTGTTATCACCCATCTTGTTGATATAAATTTTTGCCCCATGTCAGGCACACATTCATATACTTCATGAACTTTCATATTTTCCAATTCCTTTTTCTTTGCATCAATCACATCTTGTCCTCGTTCTTGTTCAGAAGTAAGCAAAACTGCATGTTCCTGATTACTTATTCCCTCTGTTACATGAGAAAGTTTTCTCCATTGATCAACATGATCCCAATTGACACAAAGAGGATCTTCATTCTCTGCTTCTGGTTTTATATTTAGCCAATGGCTATATTTTCCCATTGACTTTGGTTGTGTGCTCATAACCATTCTTTTCTTTCACTCATCACTCCCTCTCAATTTATATTCTACAACTTTGTTTCTACTTGGTTTTATACTGTTATCTTTCACTTCCTTTCTATTGCTATTAGAATTGTTATTATATTGTCCTTCATCTTCCTCCTCCAACACTTCATTCATCTCATTTGAAGAATTTGTATTTTCTTCATTCCTTGGACTTTGCAATTCCTTGTCTACATTCATCAAGTGAGATGGATGCATCCTGAAAAATGCTCCTCCGTGTCTGATCAATACACATTGACCTTCTTTCCCCAGAACTTTAGCAGGACCACACCATCCATTGTAGTTTTGTCTTCTATAGTAGACACGGTCACCTGTCACAAATCCTTCATCTGCATAAGTCCTTACATTATATCTCAAGGCTCTCCGAATTATTTCACTTGATTCGGCTTCCATGAAGCTTTTCCTCGCTGTATGTGGGGCATTTAGATTTATTCTAACCATATCACTGGTTGTTGCAGTTTCCAATGCAGGTAACCGATCATTCAAAACTGATGGGGTGTTAATATTTGACCCAAATACAAGCTCATTTGGACTATATCCAGAATGATTTTGAAGTGCATTTTTGGCACTAACAGCCCAAGCCAAAGCTAGTTCTGGCTCACATTTTTCATCATCTAATATTTTTTTCCATTGCTTCAGCAATTATTAGATTATGACGTTCCACAGTACCATTGCTAAATGGACTTTCTGCAGCTGCCGTGCAGATTTCAATATTCAATTTTTTTGTTCATCTGTTGGTATCCCTCATTATTAAACTCTCCTCCATTATCACTTAAAAACCGTTTGGGAGCTCCAAAATAAGATATCCACATTAAAAATATGTTGCGAATAATTTCTTCGCTTTTCTTGGTCTTAATTAATCTGACAGCAGAGTATCTAGTGGATGTATCAATTAGGTGTAGAATCCAGCATTGGTTATGCTGATATTCCTTTAAATCCAAACATACAGTGTCATTAAACCTGTTACCAAGAGCCAATCCTACAAGTGGTCGAGGAGGGGGTCTTCTAAACCTTTGGCAAACTGAACAAGAATCACAAACATCTTTTATCTGATTCAGAAATTCCTTGTCATGAAATGCCTTAATACCTTTAACCAAAGCTATTAATTTTTCTTTAGATGCATGAGCAAACTGTCTATGTAATTTCTCAGCCTTCCTCCTTTTTTCCACTCAAGAACATCCTTTTAAAGTCTCACAATGTAAGACTATGCTTGGTGCATTTTTAACCTCCAAAAGCATATTAGTTAGTGGCAGACTATAATGTCCGGAAGTTGTTGTTTGCAATTTAATATGTCTGCCAAAAATGCGACAGCTGTCGTTTTTAAAATTTAGTAGTATTCCTGCAGTTTTCATTGATTTATGACTTAATAGCAGGGGTATATCATTTTTGATGATGTCAGCCTCAATATAACCTCTGATACCTCTTATACCTCCTATTGTTACAGGAAACTTAACTGTTTTAATAGCTCTTACCTCCACTCCATCTCCAAAACAAAATATTCTGTTAGATCTAACAGTTTCCACCAACCGCTTATCTCGGTCATTTAATGTATCAAAGAATACATTAAACCAAATTTCTCCAGCAACAGTTCGTGAGCAAGCAGAGTCCAACACTGCCATACTCAATGTCTCTTTCACAAGTTTGGACATTTTTACATTGGAATAAGAGTCATTTATCAATGTTCGATAACATGAATCAACATTAAACAAAGTAAAGTTCATCTGGTCTGTATCCACCACAGTGTTGATATTATTTCTAGAATTGAAACTCGTACAATCTCGGGCAAAATGCTTAGTTGAATTACATTTAAAACAACGCATTATCCTACCTTGTCTATTCTTAGAATTTACTTTATATATCCTGTCATGCCTTTGTTCCTTAATACTTCTGTATCTATTGATATTTACTGTTTCAACTTCTTCTTTGATAGCAGGGATAGTTTTACATTCTGTTGATAAAATATCAGAAAATACTTTCTTCAGTGTATCTTTCATTGATGCATATGTTAAGCTGGAACATGTGGTTCTTGCTAATTTTTCATTTTCCTCTGATACATTTGCTGCATTCAGAACAAAAAAGGCCTGGACTCCTTCTGGTAGAGTAATTCCAAATTTCTGTAATTTTTTATACAGAAATTCATATCGTACCAAAAATTAATTTACATTAACTCCGGCTGCCCTTTTGTAGGAATAAAATTCCTTAAATGACATGTATGCCATCGTATTTTCGTCCAGCAAGTAAATTTTGTCCAATGTGTCAATAATTATATTTAATCCATTTGCTCCACCGATATCCGTTATTGCCAAGTGTCGAACACATTCTCTTATATTTTGTGATAATGACAAAAACACAGCAGTGCCTTGTTTCTCCTTAGGTAAGTCCATGAATATAGACCATATGCCTATATCTTGCTTCCATTCAGCATATACCTCTTCATTTACCAAAACAGGTGGGCGTTTTGTGAAGGAAGCCATTCTTCTTTTAAATGTGTTTCAGCGTTTGCTGAACAAGACAGCTTCTTATCACACAAAAGAAGTTACGCTCTGCTACCATTGATGATCTACTCCTTCCACAGACACCCAGTCTCAGCTAAACCGCCATCTTGTCAAAGGAAACTACAACAACAACCAACAAAGAGGAGATCACTCCAATCAGACTTCCTTTTATCTATAGACAAGAGGAGACAACTCAACAGTCTTAACTCAGATTAACACTAATGACTTTCTTTGGATCTTATAGTGGACTATTACTATTGTGGATAAAAATGAGTCCATCATCTCTGTATAGGCCTATTTGTTTGGGATCTAAAATTCTACTGAGAGTATGTAAAATGTAAAGACATACTAAATCAGCAACCTGGGCTGAATCATATACACCTATAGGGAAATCAAAGTTGTCATAAGTACAGGATGTAACTAGTAATTTATCGGTTATTTTTTTTATTGTATCTTTTGAAAATAGAGCTCGTTCTGATTTTTGTAAATTTATAAATCTAGACTGTAGGTTTTTTAGCATAGTTAAGTTTATGATTCTTAAATAAAAAGTATACATCTTTATTATGGATCTTCCACATTCTATCTGCAATATTTCAATTATTTGCGAAATTGAAAGTCTGTTGGTCAATCTCGGAGATCATTCTGTTATATTGCTCTTGTTTATACGCATCTGTTTATATATATATATATATATATATATATGTATATATATATATATATATATATATATAGTTTATGCAAAACTAGGTAATCCGCATGGGTAGACCCAAGAAGGATGATATCCAGAGAGCTCAATGTAAGATTCAGAGCAGATATGTTTGAATAAAAACAGACCACTTTAAGGTTCCATGTAATAAGTTATTTCACTACAAACCCTTTACCAGGGCTATGGATCATCAGAATTTACTTCCAAAGGTTGAAATGAAAAATGAAAAGAAATTCACACGTTTTTGATAGACCTCATCAAGCATATGTAAAATCAACGAAGTGGGGAAGGTGGGAGAGAAGATAAGATATGAGTGGGTTAGGTGTACCATTTCAATTCCTTATTCTTAACCCCACTGTCTGTCGGCTAGACGTTGCTTAAGCCTAATGCGTCTTGTTTCTAGATATCAATGGGTAAGGGGTGAAGGCCGACATTAAAGGAAGAAGCGACAGCAACCCTAATAAATTACATTCCACGAGGACAGGTTTCATTCAAATTCATAGATGCTGTTAATTCGCGTTACTTTAACCGGCATATTTGGGAGGTTAAGGTTTGATGTAAATCTAAATGTCTAAACAATCTACGAAGAATTTAATTTGAAGTTCGTTGGAGTTTTGGGCATTTTCTATGAAACAGTCGATTAGAGAAACTCATAGACAGTACATTGAAAGAGTAACCCATTTTATATTTAGTAATCTTTTTTTAAAAAACTTTTGTCTTATTGGTTGTTAAGTTGACATCTATTCGTTTGATTTTTTGTTCATTAAATAAACTCGTGGTTGTATTTAGGTACCCAATTATCAACGGCTATTCCAATTTAAGTAATTTTATCATCAATAATTGGGTAGTATATTTCAATTTGAATTAAATTACCAATTTAAACTTTACCTCCGTGCTATCCAAAACTCACTTCCAATTGGAGAATATTAGAGGAGAGATTTGTATAAAATGTCACTAGGAGAAAATTAGGTCCTTCTTTTACAATCTTTTATATATCCATACTCATATACACTTCTACACCTGTCCTAAGCCCCTATCTATATCCACATACCTATATCTCACTATATACCTATGAGTTCTTATATACACCTGCACACACATCCACACCAGAAACTATATGTATATTCCCGTATGCCGGCATTTAAAAACTAGTTCATTGTGTCTATTTAGTAATATGTCTGGATCTTTATGTTTGATTATGAAGATTTTCTCCTTTATGCATAAGTTGCATCTGTCTCTGAAGTTTTTTTGAGTTCTGGCTCTTGATATTATTTTCCACTTTATTTCCAATTTCCCGCCGATATTCCTAAGTATATCTTTTTCTCCTCAAACTTTTCTTTGGGGAAAATTGTTGCTTCATATATTGTGTTCTCTGCCATGCATATTCCTTCAACTGGGCACTCTGATCCTGTCCTGCAGTTGCATGTTGATTTTTCCATTCGAGTTGTATCCTGATTTTGTCTTAGATTATCCTGAAGGTCTCTCAAGATTTTACTATTGTGTGAGCTAATAATTCTTTCCATATTATCCATGCAAGAATAGCTAATCTTTAGATTCATCTTGTTGAATATCTTTTTTAGAGATGCATTTTTGCTAAAGTGTTTTTCTATCAGTTTTATGAAGTATTTACCTATATTAATATTGGAGAGGTTACAAAAAGGTGGGTTGAACCATATAATTTTCCTTTTCCTATTTTTGGGTTTAGTGGGTTTTTTATTTACTGACTTATCTATGTAATTTAGTGTCTGTTTAAAGTTACTTTTTAATAGGGCTTTATTGTATTCCGATTTATTCTGGTCAAAAATGGTTTTACTGGAGGAGAGTTTATTTATTCTTGTATTTACTGTATTTGGAATTTGTTTAATTATTGATTTCGGGTGATTGGATTGGGTACTTATATATATGGGTGATTGGTTTTCCTTTTGGAAGGGTTTATAAGTGTTATTGTTCAGATTAAATGTAACGTCTAGGAAGTTTACTATTTTTAAGTTGAAAGAAATCTAGATTTTAAACCCTAGAAATTTGAAGGCCCTAATTATTTTCTTTTGTAGTTGGGATGTTAACGGACCATTGGTATCAGGTACAGCAACTAACCCGTCATCTCTGTATAGTCC